>BSBK01006152.1:2575000-2790000 GCA_027943335.1 Chamaecyparis obtusa | reverse complement strand
TCTCATGTCCTTCCTTAATGTGCAACTTCTTGGTGTTATTCCAACCAATATCATACTACATCTGTTGGAAACTATAATTGAAGCAATTGTTGTGTTGTCATTGATGTCAAATCTTAATTGATAAGACTGTTGCTACTTAGGAAAGTACTATATCTATTTGAGTGTTGCTAAGGGGATAGGAAAGGTTGGTAACAATAGCACCTAAGGAAAGTGATGCAGGAGCATCCTGGGTGTAAGAGCAATCTTGCATCACCCAAAAATATTTTTGTTTTTATATTCAATAAGGGCTATTTTGTGCAGAGCTGCTATTTATGGAAAGTTACTATTTTTGGTAATTTTTGTATGTCCTCAGAATGATCTGATTTCTTTCTTGGAGGTTCATTTTGGTCATATAAGTCTGCTAGTAAAGTTTCATTGCCAGATCAAGTGTATATTGGAAGATATTGAAGATTTTCGGTATTGGCAGCAGGGTACAGAAACTTTGAACTCAGTTTTGAAGGCTTTAGAGGCCCCAGATGAGGTCAAAAATTTGGGTGACAGGTGCTTGCGTTGGTCAAGCTTGTAAAGCACTTCGTGGCATTTCCAAAATGGGGTTATAATAGCCGATCAGGTCAACTGGTGATGACTTATGGTCTTCGAAAGTTGGACCACCTGAAATGGCAGAAATAATTTTCTTCAAAATTTCTGTTCGGGTTTCAAAGGTTATCTTGAGCCGACTATGATGTAATAAAATGTAAAATAAAATAATGCTAATTTTGGTCGGCCTTATTGGCTAAAATTCTGGAACCTTCCCAGGCGGTGGAAAATTGCCTATATAAGGAAGGCTGTATTATTGTCTTAGGCAGTTCAGAATAGTTCTGGGGTAGTAGATCTGGGTAATAGTTTTGGGTAATAGTTCGAGGCTTTGTCCTACAGAATATTGTAAGGGAATGCCCATGTGGCTTTGCATATTGTAATTCTGAAAGTTTGTAATTCCACATTTGTGGAGATAATAAGAAGCCAATTTTCTGTTCTTGCATATTGTTGTTGTTTCTCTATTTCTGTTATGTGTTTGTGGTATTAAGGGGAGCACCCTTCATCAGAAAGGTTGAGTTATCTTGATACTACAAAGTGTACTTGACTATGTTGTACAATGATGAGACAATGTATTGTTTATCTTAGTAAGATTGAAGACTAAACTGGTAGGCTTGACTGAGCAAAAATAGAGAAATCATGTTCAAGCTGAGTGATGTTAGTGTCAACTAAGTCAGTGTATGTTGAGAAAAATTCTAGTGTCGACTGAACATCAGTTAATTACTAAGGAAGACAGTTTAAGTTGAGGAAACATTTTTAGTAATGACCGAGCTTTCTACATGAAGACCGAGTAGTTGATCATAGTATTGACTGAGCATCAATATTTTTATATTTGAAGAGAATTCAAATTTGGAGCAGACATTATTGAATTCTTAGATTATGTAAAATGTGTTGAATTTATTTATTGATTGTTTGAAAGCATTTAATGCACTGAAAACCATTTTATTGTAAATCTTTAAGAGATTTGAGATGTTTCTAGAAAAGGAGCCGAAGAACATAAAGTAGGTAGATTTAATGAATTCGACCTAACCCTAAGATCTATGAAGGAGATTGAGCGAAAAAAGATGAGTTAACCTAATTGAGGAAGTATTAAGGGAACCTAAGCATTAGGTATGTGTGTGCATAGGTGAACAGAGGATGTTGGAAGATCATTATATGTTATTGACTATATAAGTAGAAAAGGCTAAAGGAGAAGTGTGGTGATTGCTTGAAGAAAAGTTCCGAGCAGATCAGAGATGGAGATGGCAAAGTTTCAAAGTCAGTAAACTAGCATTTGTGTATAGAATTGGATCTAATATTTGCAAAGTGAGTTGTATGTTTCTTAGATCAATATTACTGCTACTTTCTAACCATTGTAACAATCAAAATCCTTTTAACAGAGGTTGACTTAATAGCCGTATGTTTAAATCCTTTGAACAAGGTTGCATTCTAATGGAATGTATGTAAGTCCTATAACAAGGCTCACTTCTAACAGGGTGATTGAAATCCTTTAATCGGGTCACACCTAATAGTGTGTATTGTAACCTTTGACAGGGTTGGATTTTAACTGCGCTCACTTCAGAAGAGTGAAAATAATAGTAGCATGTTACAAAGTGGTTTTTCCCAGATTGGGTTTCCACTATAAATCCTAGTGTCAATGCTTGTGTGAATGTTTTGGTTTAGATATTTCTACATTTTACAAGTTAGATACAACTGGGTAGTGGACTGCAATGTTATATGTTTCTATTATTGAATCAGTGATGAATGAGTTGGTTTTGGTTGTTAGATCTGATTTAAGGAAAAATTTTTGAATTTTGTTTTATACATTTGGACCTGAGAAAAACTGATTCACCCCCCCTCTCTATTGTTCTAAATCATATTAACAACATCTACACACTAACCTCCTATCCAAAACACATTATTATAGACTCATCTTGGTTCTTCAATAATGGTTGTAACATATATCTCCCACCTTCTTGATGGACTAAGTATTTGTTTGTGTAGCCATCATGGATAACTCTTCTATACCATTGCCCACAACTTATATTGAGGAGATCACACAATACCCTGTCCCTATACTTTCCAATTGAAAATTCAATCATGACTTGATCACTAACAAGAATATTCTGATTCACATTCACCCAAGTTGCATAATATGGCCTAGGGTGTGGAAAAGTTTTCAAATTCAACTTCTCAACAACTTCATGAGACACTATATTATGACTTGCTCTTGAGTCTATAATGAGTTTGCATACCTTTCCTTGGATCAAACAATTTTATTTGAAGATGCTTGGATTGTATGGTGCTTGATTTATTCTTCCCATCAATAAGTATTCTTATTCCTCTAGTAATGCTAAGCTAGGCTCATGTTTCTCTTCCTTTCTTGTCTCTTCTTCTACCAAGTTCACCCTCTTGTCTCTACCCTTGTCCTCATTCCACTTAGGACATCTAAAGGATTGGTGACACATTTAATTACAATTGAAGCACCTTCTTGTAAACACTCCATTTCCTCTTCCTCTATTTCTTCCACCTCTATATCCTCCTCTTACCTCTGATGAGTATGGCTTGTCCTTTTCCTTATCATTGCTATTCTAAAAATTAGTATTACCTCTACCACCTCTTCCTCTCATTGCTGAACCTCCTCTTGTACTACTTTGTCTCTCTTGCCTTCTCTTGATCTTTTCATCGGCCTTTATGGCAAATTTATAACACTCCTCAATTGATCTAGGGGTAGCAAGACTAATTTCATCTTGGATATTGAACCTAAGTCCCCCCATGTACCTTTCAATCTTCTCTTCAATATCTTATTCATGACTCACCCTTATGTCCAACTTGTGAAATTCTTCAGTGTACCTCTGTACATCCACGTCCTTTTGCTTGAGACCCTAAAACTTCTTGTATAGCTGCACCTTATAATCATTGGGAAAAAAAATTTCCTTTATCTTATCCATCATAGTGTACCAAGATGTGATCTTGGGCTTCCCATTCTTCCACATTTCTGCCTGAACACAATCCCACAATAGTAGAGCGTGTCCCTTCAACCTTGACTTTGTAGTCTTTACCTTTTGTCCCTCTTCAACATCTTCACATTCAAATAAGTTCTCAACTTCACTAAACCAATCAATCAAATCTTCATCATCCATCTTCCCTCCATACATAGGCAAATCTTCTCTTGCCCTTGTATCTCCACTCTTTATGGCTTTTGCAAACTTAACCATCCTTAGATCTTCAGTATCTAATTGTTCATCCTCTTGGGGTACCTCTTCTTCTTCAAATTCTACTTCCTCATCCTATTTTTTACTTCTATCTCTTTTCTCTAATGCCAAGATTCTCTCCATCATGGTTCTCATCATCTTATCCTTCTCATTGTTCTCCCTCTCTCTTTGTTCCAATGCTACCTTTGACTTCTTGTTATTTGCCACTTGCTCTCTTACTATCCTTTCTAGCTCCATGTTTTTCATCCTTATGGGAAACCCTTATTCTCCTTCATACATGGTTCCTGATCTCCTTGACAAGGTGGATCAACTCAGTGCTTCTCCTCAAAGGATTCTTCAACTCCAAGGGCTAAATAAGGATCCAAACTATCAAAGCTCTCAAGACTACGTAAAAAACTTTTCCAAAGGATTCCTACTATTCTCTAACACCACTTGATGTAGAGGTAAGGGTGGTGGGTGACTTCAAGTAAGATAAGTTTATAATTTTGAGTGTTTTAGGCACTATCCCAAAGCCCTCAAGTTCTTCAAATGACCTCAAACTGACCAAGACTCCTCCCAATGAAAAATGGTGGTATATATGGTATCTTGAGATTGTATTAGGATGGAATAAAGTGGTTTTAGGGTTTCAAACACTACCCAATGCACCTAACTCTTCAACCTTCTCCAAATGTTGTCACAGGCCTAAAGCCCATTCTAGTAGCCCTACAAGGATAGTAAATGGCACTTAACTTTGCCAAATTACAAAGGATGGAAAAAATAAATTATTGTTTTAGATACCCTTTTTCCTGTATGATAACATATCAAAAACATGGCATAGATTCCTTTGGACCATCTACCGCTGTCTACATAATGTGACCACAAAAATGCACAAAATGACCCCAATTAACAAAGAAACCTTATGCTCCCTTTAACCTCAATACCAAAAACTCTCAACAATGTTTATTTATGACTTCAAATGACCAATTCCCAAATAAATTAGGCTCAGACCTTCAACAACATCAAAACCCCCTAATTGCTCTCCTCAAACCCTTATTTTTACAACTTCTCATATCTATGCCTTCCAATCACTTATAGGATCAATTGGAAACTTATTCTCCTTTAAATGGAAAATATAAGATAATTCCAATCATCAGATACCCCTATCCTTAAGCCCGATCTCCTACTGTTGTAGCATACCAGACACTTTCCTTGTGTTTCTTACCACAAATCAATGGTGATCACCCTTTCTTCAGACTATATGAACATCATAGGTTAGATTCATACTTTTACATGTTAGATACAACCATTCCATGAAATTTAGACCTTTAATTTCATGTAATGATATCCATCTTTGTCAACCTCCTATCAAAACAGTGAGTTATAAGCACATAAGCAGTGACAATTCTGCAACAAAGAAGTAAAATGGATTTAAAACAAAGAAAAGTTCATTTAAAATGTCTTCAAAATGATAAGGAAAGACTTATAAAACATCATTAAATCAATCCCAATAGATTATCATACTCCAAGTATATAAGACATCAAACAATCTTTGCAAGACTTTGAGATTTCTTTCTTTTTCTGTTGTAGTTCATACTACACAGATCTCCACATGTTGTACAATGGATTATTTGATCATTAAAAGACCTTTCCTTAACTTCCATAACCTCCTTGATTAGTTAGAGGGATTAATTTAAGGATTTTAACTCTAAAAATTAACTTCCCTCTATAATGTTAAACTAGTCGTTTACATTTAAATTTGAATTTTTAAACTTTTAAAATTAAAATGAAACTAATTAAATCTTGTAACCAAAAAATCCTAAGGTCCTAAAACACCTTGGATGCTTATTCTAAACACCCTTCACCCTATTTTATCCTTGGACACTATTGGTCCACTTACAAGCATAATTTGGTCCTCTTAAGGACATTTCAAACAGATAGGTCCATTACATGATTTGAAAGCCATTATAAGCTCTAATACCTTATAATTGACTTGGTTTCCACCTATGGAATCCTTTTTCATCTTATTTTCCCTTTGATCCTCATTGCATGTGTTCAAGGTCTTCATAGTCTTCATGGTTGTGTTAAGTGTCCTTGGTGCCCTTGCACCAAAATCCCCAATTTTGTGAAACATAGGACCACTTGCAAATGATGATGCAAATTTTTGTTCATGATATCCTACCCCACTTTTGTCTCTCAAATTACAAAATTTAGTGTGTAGGGGTTCAAGAAGGCCATTACCTTTTCCCATTGGACTTTTTCCATCATACCCCATTTTTTGAATGAGTTGGTAGCCTATACCATATTTCTCAAGAGAAATTTTGACATACTTTACTTCTTGTTCAACTTATTCTCCCTTATAGAGCCATTGTAGAACAACTTTCTCCTAGTTTTCTTGTTCAAGAGGGACCTTTTCTTTGACCATGACACTTCATGAATTGTTAGGGAAAAGGTCCTATTAGGTTGAAAGGATGAATATAGTTTTCCATATGACCTAGGTGATATGGGTAAGTTGACCATTAGGCATGAAGTATCCAGTTTGTATTCCCCCATTGCATTTTCTTTTATACTCAACTTCTTTTGAAAGGCATCCAATGTTGCTTGTCTAGAACTCCCAACTTATTGATTCCTTAGAGCCTCCTTGTTGTGGGGAACCATACTGTTAGCCTATTTAAGATTGTTACAAGTGTATGTTGAGCCTACAAGAATGATAACCTCAATTCCTTTTTGAGGGAATTTAATGCATTGATGATACCTTGAAGATACTGGTTACATTTCATGAATCCACGGGTGATCGAGAAGTATGTTGTATGCTAGAGGAAGGTCCAAGACCTGACAAATGACATCTCTTTGAATAGGACCTACCCAAATGGGAAAGACCACCATGCCTTTAGAGGAGCATTCATCTTCATCATATGCTTTGATTATTATTTTTTTGTTGAGGATCAATAGAATTCTCTGAGAAACCAAGAGCTTTCACTAAGTTAAATGTGCAGGTATTCAAACATGTGCCTCCATATATTAAAATGTTCTTCACCCTATGCTTATGTACAAGGGCTTTGATATCAAGAGGCTGATTATGTGGGTGAATGACATAATTTTCATCTTCTTCTAAAAAATTCAAGCAATGAGGGGAAGTGATATGACTGGCCATGGACTAGAACTTATCTATGTCTAGCTCCTTAGGAACATTAGTGGTGAGGAGGGCTTGATCTAGAATCTCCCGATAGGCCAGAGAGATTTTAAGCAATTCAAGGATAGATATCTAAGCCAATGTGCACTAAAGTTGATCAACTAGGTTATAATCATGTGGTGTAGATGAATTATTTGGCTTCGATGCTTGAGTTGTTGTTTTTTTGGAAGAGGAGGAGGATATACTTTCCCCTCATAGAGAGAATTTTCCTTGAGAGTGGGTTACCATGTTGGATGATTCAGCTTGAGTCTTGGATTTGATCTTGGTGATGTTGATAGATATGGTTATAGGGCTCAACCATGTGGATCACATTGTCATTATCAAAGTAGGTGTAACCCACTTTGCTATCCCTTGGTTTAGATGGCTCATCTTTTTCATATTTAGGAAAAGGATCCTTGAAAGATTTATGATCATTATTCATTTATGAGGGATCAATAACAATTGTCTCATTATCAATTAGATCCTCGACTAGGTGTTTAAGCTTCATGTAATCATTGGTCTTGTGTCCTTTATTATAATGATAATAAAAACAATGGTTATCATTCCACCACTTAGGATTTATCTTAGGATCATATGGTTTATAATTTTTAGGAAAAGTGATGATCTTGTTTGTCAAAAGCATTTTAAAGGTATTCTCAAGGGACTCTCCAAAAGGAGTGAAGTCTCTCTTAGGCCTAGGGATCCATGAGCTATCTCTATTAGTATATGTTTTAGAGCCTTTTTGAGTGTTCCTATTTGCTTTCTCTACCTGAATACCAAATGAGAATTTAAAATTTGGCTTCTTTGGTTTGTTAGATGTAGATGTAGAGGTTGTTCCCACAATTCTGTCATTGACGACATCCTTGGTTTTGATCCCAAACTTATGTTTGTCTTTGTTATACCGGTTGCTAGAAGAAGATTTGTTCTCTTTATGTTGCAAAGTGATCTCTCCTTTTCAAACAAGGACATATTCTATGTGAATAGACATTTCAACCAATTTGTCAAATGAGGCATGTGATTGCATTTGCAACACATAGCTCATTTTAGGAACCAAGGTGTTTATAAATATGCCAATCTTCTCAGTCTTAGGATTTTATTGCGGGTATCTAGAAAACATTCTTCACAACTATTGAAGGAATTTAACAAAGGGTTCTCCCACATGTTTCTTTGTATTGCACAAGTCGAGCATGGTAACAACTATGTAATGAAAATGTGACACACTTCTATAAACCATCACACTTGAGGGAATCCATGAAGAAGGAAGTCTCAAGAAGCATCTTATAGCTTCCTATCTATCATGTGAAAGAATCTAAAATAGTATGAATGGTGGCTCTCAAATTAACCTTAAAGAGAGACCCTTGCAAGGTGCACCATAGAATGAAAAATTCAAATGATGATGAAAATGAAAGTAATCTAAGATGAAATGAAAGAACTAAGATATGATGCAAATACAAGAACAAGGAAAGTAAAGTTAATAGAGCAAGATTACAATACCTCCTAATTAAGTTATGTGATCCAAGCTAAATGCAATAAGGAAATACTAGTCTAAGATGCAAGTATAGTAAACTAGTATGCAAGATGCAAGTGAGTGCTCTAAGTGTTCCAAGAATGCAAGTAGACAAAATGATAGCATAACAATAGAATGAGTGAAAATATATGCATAAGTGAGGAGAGGGCATCCTTTTTAAAGAGAAATGGACAGTGAGAGATTAAGAGGCAAAATATAAGGGTGAAGAATAATCCTCATTTTGGCTTTTTTGCACAAGATTTTTAAGAAGCAAAATCAATGGACATGGTTAAGAGGAAAAAGGATGTGTGGAAGAGATTAAGAGGAAAAAAAGATTCCAATCATCTTGGAATGTGTGTATTTAATGTGTAGACAAAAAGTCTTTTTTTTTAAATTTTTTTTTTAAGGAAATTCCTTTTTCATGTGCACACATAGGATAAAGTAGATTTTATTTAATTAAAAGGGGACGTGTTCTTTTAATTAAATAAAGCTTAGGATAATTGGTTAAACTTTAGGATATCATCTAATAAATGATAAAATGATGATTTGATCAAAAAATAAGAGATTAAATAAATGTGCAAAATTGATTAAGCACAAGATGTAGTCTAGTATTTAAATTTAATGTTTAGAGAGGGGGCTTATAGTTTACTAGACCATTTTTGGGTGATTTCATTTGCCCCTCTTTGACTAATGTGTGAGCGATCTGGGAACACATTGAGTCAAGTAATGATGATGTTAAGGTAAATGATAGAGATCTGACTCCAAACTTGGTTGAACAAAGCACAAAGAGACAACTAATCCCGAACTTGATCAAACGGGAACTAGAAAAGATAGCAAGATTCTAATGCATAGTTGAAGCAAAACTAAACACTAAAAAAAGATTGAAATAGAAGACAATATCCTAATTGATATGATGCAATGAGAATTGATATTCCCAGAGAGTGAATAGCTAAGATAGAAAAATCAATTTAAAAATTTGAAAGATAGGTTATTCCTGCCTCCTTGAGATTGAAATCAAAATGAGGTAGAGGAGATGCAAAATTGAGGTAGTTTTGATCAAATCAGGATGGTTGATAAGGTTCAAGATGATTGATAAGTGCATAAGACCAAGTTTGACCACCAAGTGATGAAAATTTTCCCCAGTTTGAATAAGGTTGACCAGAAAGGTATAACATTAGCATTAGGTAAAAGCAAGAAGAAAGGTGATGAAATGACAATCCAAAAGAGGAAATGGTGATTGCCTCTAAAGATTGAAGAGATTAGTCTTAAAAGGTTAGTCAACTGCACCTAGAAAAAACAAATTTTAAAATTCAATTTTGACAATCGAGATGAAGCTAGATTTTGATCTCGATCTCGAAAATGGATCTAGGACGTCTAAATTAGGTAAGGGTGTAATTTTTGTGGAAATATGAGACTTCAAAAATTTAGGTCGAACTGCTATATAAGGGGCCCAAAATGTCATTTTCAAATCATTTGTGTGAAAGATTAAAGAGGTGGAAAAGACATAGTCAAGAGGGAATATATGTGATTGAGTGAAGTTGACTATCCATCCAAAATGATGAAGGAGACCCTCTCCTAACTCGTATGCAAAATAGAATGAACCCTAAAATGAAAAATAATATGAAGATGCAAAGTTTGACTTGCATGGGTCAATTAGACATGTCCTTGTTTTTATCATCAAGCCTTATTAAGATTATCCTGACTTGTTAACTATTTTGTGTAAGATTTTCAACAGTGTCTTAATAGAAGTTTCAGCCTAGTCATTGCCTTGAAGGTAGTAGATTTAAGACCAGTGTTGTTTAATCTCAATTTTTTACATAACTACTTAAGATCCTTGTTTTTGAATTGTCCTTCATTATCAGTAACTATGGAAGAAGGTATGTCACAGAGACAAATTATATAATTGAGGATGAACAAAGACACTTATTTCCTAGTAATAGCCAAGAGAGGAACAACCTCAACCCACTTTATAAAATACTTTGTTGCAATAATGATAAAATTGTGTCCACTAGATGAGTTAGGATGTATTTGACCTACCAAATCAAAATCCCATTGCTAAAAAGGGAAATTTGTAATAGATGAAGTAAGTTCTCTTCTTGGAACATGGATTAAATTCCCTTTTATTTGACACTTCTTACAAGATTTAACATAGCGCATGGAATCTATTCACATAGTAGGATACTAATAACCAACCCTCAATAGATTTTGAGCTAGCGCAAGACCTTCAGAGTGAGACCCACATATGCCATCATGGAATTCAACTAATGTACGCCCAAAATAATCTTTATCTAGACACCTAAAAAGTGTTTCATCTAGACCCTTCCTAAACAAGTCACTGGAGATGAGGGTATAGTGGGAAGCATTGTGAATGAGTTGTCATTTCTCATTGAAGGTTAGGTTATCATGAATGATTTGGTCATGTAGGTAAGAGAAAATGTTATCATATTGAGATTAATCATGACCAATCATGGTACATATGACATGGTTGTCAAGGGAATCATAGGTAGGGTATTGTAGTTCTTCCACCAGGAATTAAAATTTGGACTCATGCTCCTCCAACTGTAAGATAGAAGCCAAAGTAGCCATGACATCAACCACCCTATTTTCAGCTTTAGGGATCTGTTGGAATGTGACAAAGGTGAAATAATTCTTGAGGTCATTAATCATCTTCTTGTAAAGAAGAAATTTCTTATCTTTGGTTTGATAGTCATCAATATTTTGATTGATGATAAGCTGAGAGTCTCCAAAAATATGTATTTCAGTGATCCTCCATTCAATGGCTAGTTTAATCCCATTTTTCAAAGTCTCATATTCTACTATATTGTTCGTGTAAGGAAATAACAACTTATATGACTTTGGGATAGTGTAACCATGAGGTGTGACAAACCAAATACTAGCTCCAACACCATTCCATGTGTGAGATCCATTGAAGAACATCTTCCATTTTTTCTTAGTCACATACATAATTGATGAGTCAAGAAAGTCAATCTATATAGGAGCATCATCTTGTAGAGGGAATTTGGCTAGTTGATCAATAATTTCATGTCCTTTTATGGCCTTACAATCAATGTACTCAATGCCAAATTTAGGGAGAATACACATCCATTTAGCTATTCGACCAGTAAGAGTAGCTTTAATTAGTAAGTATTTCAAAGGATCAATTTTTTCTACAAGTTGTGTAGTATGTGCCATCATATAATGTCTAAGTTGTTGAGACACAAACACCAGTGCAAGGCAAGCTTTTTCAAATTTGTTTTAATTGATCTCATAAGCTACTAAGGTTCTACTGATGTAGTATATAGATCTTTCCTTCCCATGCTCATCTTGTTGTGCCAATAATGCCCCCAAGGATGTATTTGTAGCCGAGATGTACAAAATAAGAGGTTTTCCTAGAATAGGAGGCATTAAGATTAGAGGTTTGGCTAAATATTCCTTAATCTGATTGAGACTTTTCTCACATTCCTCATTCCATGTACATGTAGCTCCTTTGTGTATATTCTTATTGAAAGGTTGAGCTATATTAGCATGTTGGGATATGAACCTCTTGATGGACTCAAGGCACTCTTGTAGACTTCTTAATTGACTTATATTTTTTGGAGGTGGAATCTCCATTATAGCTTTGACCTTTTTAGGGTCAACCTTGATTCCTTTAGCTAAAATGATGTATCCAAGTACTTTTCCTGAGGTGACTCCAAAAACACATTTCTTAGGGTTTAGTCTAAGTTGGAATATTCCATCATATCTAAGATCAAACACAAATCTTCAAGATACATGTTATTTTTCTTAGGTTTTTCCAAGGTATTATCCACATAATATTCCATATTTTTATGCATCATGTCATGAAAGATGGTAGTCATATCTCTTTGATAGGAAGCTCCAACATTTTTTAGTCCAAATGGCATGACATTCCAACAAAAGGTTCCCCATGCACATGTGATGGTAGTATTTTCTTGATCTTCAGGAGCTATTTTAATTTGATTGTATCCCAAGAAACCATCCATGAGAGAGTACATTGCATAACCCATAGTCATATCCAGTATCATGTCTATGTTTGGAAGTGGAAAGTTATCCTTTGGGAAACCTTTGTTAAGGTCTCAGAAATTTGTGCATACACAAATGGATTTTTTAGGTTTAGATATAAATATAATGTTTGAGATCCATTCAGCATAATCTATAGCTCATATAAATCCAACACTCAAGATTTTTTCTAATTCATCTTTGACCAAGAGAGATATGTGTGGATACATCTTTTGTAATTTATGTTTTTCTAGCTTAAGAGTAGGAGCTATGGATAGATGATGTATAATTAGATTAGTGTCCACCCCTATCATGTTCGCATATGTCCAAGAAAAATTAACTTTCTTTTCTATGAAGAACTCAATAAACTATTTTTTTTCATCTGCTGACAGAGATTGAGCTAAATGTATGATCTAAGGTGCTTCAGTTGTCCCAAGATTTATAGTTTGTATCAGCTCTATCAATACTAAAGATCTATCTTGAAAATAACTAGGAAAAATACCAAGTACCTCATCCCCGGGTGCCTCAAAGAGGTTTTCACCATTAGATACATCTTTTATTTTTACCTTTTTAGGATTTGACACCACTAAAAAGTGGTTTTTTCCATTAGAGTGCCTATTCATTTTCAATTTTATTTTTATTTTATGACTAAGGTACTTGATATATGTTTCAGTCACGTTTATTGCTGGTTTACTAGTGGAAGAAACTACAGGCTCAATAGTATTGAAGTAGCAAGCTATTTCATAGTTATTTTGGAGATAAGGTAATATAGGATGTTGATTCTATTATGACCCATAAATAAGGTTAGGGTACATGAGTGGGAGAGAAGTGGGAGGTTATAAAACATTGATATGGGAGAATTCATCTCCAGTGACAACATATTTAGAGTCTATAAGGTCTCCTTTAAAAAAGTACCTAGATCCATCTAATTCCTAGCGTGGTTAACTGTATCAATGAAAGAAACATGTAAGTTCAACTCGTAAGGACCTAAGGATGACTTGTCTACCACTTTAGTTTGGTTAGCATAAGTATGCACCACATCTATTCCCAATTCTATTAACTTGATTGAGAGAGAATCTCATTCATATTCCTGTGAGTCAATATCTTTTTCTCTTTGTAACAACAGTGCCATGTTCTTGTGAATGCATTATCTATTAGGATCTTCAACATTTGACTCTTCACTTTGGTAAGATGTGGAAGCTTTATCATCTTATTCTAGTCGAGATCCTTCTTTATTCCAAAGAATAGAATTAGAGGGAAAAAGATTTTCCTCATCTTGGTCAAAAGTGTGAGTAGGCACAATCTCTTCTTCAAATTCACTAGAATTATTAGGAGATGGGTCAAAAATTAGTTGTGTATTAGAAAATACCAATCCAGTCTTATCCTTAGATTTCCTTCCATTTGTGGGACTCAAAGGTTCAACAAGAGCATGTTTCTTATTTCTCAAAGGACCATGACCTAAGTAACCCATCCTAGATATAAACTCATAGCCTTTTCCATATCTTTTGGGAGATATTGCAACAATAAGCATAACTTCCTCAGGTTCTTCCTCTCTATAGACCCACTCTCTACTAGCTTGTTCTTCTTTTTCATCTTCTAGAAGTACTAAGGATTGGACAAAGGTCCCATAAAATATCATAGTGAAAGATGAAGGCTTCTTATCCTCTGAAGATTTACCATAAGAATGAGGGGAGGCTAGGAGTGTAGCAATAGAATATATTCAATATTCTTCCATCCCAAGGTTCAATATTTTTAAATTCTTCTCATAATCAGCAAGAGTAGTCTTAGTCTCAACAATAGCTCTATTATGTGGTACTAAGGATTCATTAGTAAGTGTATCGATAGACATAGAATTATCCCCTGGAATGGAAATATCAATATAGTTGAAGGGAAAATTTATGCACTGGTGGTAAGTAGAGGGAACCGCTTGCATATCATGGATCCATGGTCTCCCTAGCAATATGTTGTAAGCAAGATGGATATCAAGAACTTGAAAGACCACACATTTTTCCACTGGAACAACCCGAATAAGTAACACAACCAATCCTTTGGAAGACCTTTCAACTTCATCATAGGCTTTAATAGTAATCTTTTTCCTTGGATCGATCGTAAAATTTGACAATCCTAGCTGCTTAATCATGCTGAAAGAAAAAATATTTAACCCAACACCATTATCTATTAACACACATTTGAATCGGGTTTGATAGATTTGGATTTCAATATGTAGGGAAAGGTTATGTGGGTGACTTAAAGACTTGTTATCTTCCTCAAAAAATGAAAGGTAATGTGAAGAAGCAATGTGATTAACCATGGTATGAAATTGATCAGTATCAATGTCTTTGGGGACACTTATTGTTTTCAAGGCTTTCTCTAAGATCTCCTTGTGCATAGGTGATAACTCTAGCAACTCAAAGATTGAAACCTAGCCCGGGGTACGTTGAAATTGATCTACTAGATTATAGTTTGACTTCCTAGAAGTAGAGACTTGTTTGGAAGAGGATGACACTTGCTTAGGATTATCTTTCTTGGAAGAATTTGGACCCCTAAGAATAACCTTGGGTTGACTCCTAGTGACAACGTTTAGGCTTTCCCTATGTGAAGGAGAGTTGAAACCTCTAAGCATGATCATGTGCTCACATTCATTGCAAGGACCAACACATCTTAAGTTAATCCTAGGTACATCATCAACATCTGAATCATAGCTAGGTCCATCATGTTTAGGTCTCACCAAGTTAATGTTTTCATTTACTGGTTCAAACATATTAATAGCATTGTCATCATTCATATAAGTATAGTTGATTTTGACATCCCCATCTTTCTTTGATGTTGAGTTCTCTCCTTTGTCATACTTGGGGAGTGGTTCGTTGAAAGCCTTATGGTCATAATTCTTAACAAGACCATCTAATCCAACCTTCCCATCCTCGATAAGATCTTGAATGACTTGTTTCAATTTTATGCAGTTGTCAGTTTTGTGTCCCTTATTTTTATGATACTCACAATAATGGTTGTCATTCCACCACTTAGGTTTCACCTTCGACTCGTAAGGTTTAGAATATTCAGGTAGTGTGATAATATTTTTGGCAAGTAAGGTCTTAAGTATCATATCATATGAATCTCCCAAGGGGGTTAAATCATGTTTAGGCTTAGGTGCTCATGAAGATTTAGCCTTATTAGGATCATTATATTTTGTAGCTTCTTGTTGTTTGGTTGTTTAGATAATACTAGCCAAGTTGAAAATGAGCTATTTAGGCTTAGGTTCATCAACAACACCATCATTGACCACATGCTTGTTCTTATTCCAAGGCTTATTATTGTCTTTTTTATAGCCATTATCATTGTTGGATTTATCCTTGATTAATTTTATCTCATCCTTTTTGACCAAAAAATCCTCTATTCTAAAAGCACTCTCAATTATGTCATCAAAGGTGAGAAAGAATTGCTTTCTAAGATCATAATGCAACTTGAGTATGAGATTATTAACAAATATATCAATCTTCTCATTCATTGGAAGTTGTCAATAGTATCTTAAGTGGAACTTCCTCCACCTTTGTAAGAATGTAACAAAAGATTCACCTTGTTTTTGTTTGATGTTGCATAGGTCAAGTATTGTCACGGGGTTTTGAATGTTGTAAGAGTATTTTTGAATAAACCTTTGGACAAGCTCATCAAAGGACTTGAGTGGCGGTATGATTTTTGTTAACCACTCCATAGCTTGACCATTTAGACTACTAGGAAAGAGTCTCATATGGTAAGTTTCATCATGCATAAAGTCCATACTCAAAGCATAGAATTGTTTAACATGGTCATGTGGATTCCCATTTCCATCATACTTGTTAAACTTAGAAATCTCAACATCTCTTGGAAAAGGCATCATGTATAGGTTTTTGTCAAAAGGTAGAGTGCATACGGATTCCATAGAAAATTATGACTTAGGCTTCTCCTTTTCCTTTTTCAAGTTTAACACTTCATTTTTCAAGTCTTTGTTTCCTTGATGGAAATTTCCAAAGGTGAGGATTGTAATCACCTAAAATTGGTCTAGTAGAACTTTAACCCCCCTTTCGATCAAATTGCCTCAAATTAAATCCTAAATGTAAAAGACATATTTATGAGACATAATTGTGTAGACAAACCCTTAAAATCCCCTTTGCATTATTAAATCAAAAATCTTATATCAAGCTTATACTATGGTCTAATTTCTAGAGATTGCATATTTATTTAATTTCTATAACATTGCTTTTAATATAAAATTTTTACACTTTTATTAAAAGAACATATTCACATGTGTACACCTACTTAATCTTGATTAATTAGAAATTAAAAGGGATTTGTGCTTTCAAAATAGCTATTTTATCTTATTCTACCTAACATTTTCCTTTTGCCTCTTAATCCTCACCAATCATCTCTACCTAAAATTTCATCTCCTTTTTCCTCTTCATCTCAACACTCATTCTTTTTCATCTTAATCTCCACCCTTCATTCTTGAGGCAATTCCTTTAAAAGGAATCTCTTCCTTTGCTCAAGGGTCCATTGTCTTTCATTCTAAGTTCAATCCTGCCATATTGCATATTGTGAATCTTAACTATTTGAATTCTAGCTCTCTTGCATTCTTAGAATAATCTTATTACTTTAATTCATAGTTTAGCTTCATTTCTAACTTAATCTTACATTGTTAATCTAGTTTCATTCTTTCATTTCTTCAGTAGCATAGCTTTTGCATTTTCATTCTAGAATACTAGTTGATTGCATATATTTTTAGCTTAATCTCTCATTATAGCTTAAATCTTGCATTCTTAGCTCATTCTATAGCTTTGAATCTTCTATTTTGGAGTATTCAAGTTACTAATCCTATATGACAATTTTATGAGCATCATGAGAAGGATTAAACTCTCTTCAACTAGGAAGCTATGAGACACTTCTTGAGATTTTCTCTTCCATGGATTCTCTCAAGTCTAATGGTTCATAAAAGTGTGTCACATTTTCATCATACATATTTGGCACCCACCGTAAGGCTGATTTCTCATATTTAGCTCCATTTATTGCACTTTCAACTTTTTGGTGTCATAGGTTTGTCATTTTGTTTTTGCAGGCCAAGGAGTTGTACGACACTTCACATCATACCTAGGTGACATTTCAGTATACTACCATGCAAAATTTCCCTATTTCTAGAATATTGTTATGCCTATCTAAGAAATATCACCCACTTCATAGAGAAATATCATTCTGCTACTCTGAGGTATATCATCTGGACCTGAAATATCATCTGGCTTCTTTATGGTATATCATACAATTTTTTGACAGGCTGATTAAATTCATCTAGATTTAATTTATGTCACAGTTCGAGTTTTAATTGAGATTGCTTTATTTTTCTTGTATTTCAATTTTTTTGGTTTCCTAACAACAACTAACAAGTGATGTTGTAGGGTTATTTCTTTTATTTTGCATATCTTTTGTGCCCTAACTTGTGATTTTGTAGGATTTTCTTTCCAAATACATCAATATCTCCATGACTACTAATGCTTTGTAATGTAGGACACTTGTCTAAGACTCCATCTTGAAATTACTAATGATATTTGTCTTGTAGGTTGCCTTGGAGATACAAATCAACATTTTATTTTCTTACATTTGGTTTTCTAGGCACCTATCTTAATTAGAAGGCTTATTGTCTTGTGGTTAGTTGAGTAGTAGGAGAGTATGCTCTTTTCCTTTTGGAAAATCAGAAATCTTGACCTACTTAGTTGATCACTGGAAAGTAGTCTAGGGTAAATGAACATGTTCTTGATGTGTTTGGGAGATATGATGGAGTAGGAGAGTATTCTCTTTTTCTCATGGAAAATAAAAAATCTAGACCTCCACTAGCTATCCATTTTCTTTCTTGCATTTACCTTTAGAGGGCTTGCCAAGAGAAATATTTTGAGGATGACCCAAGTGGGAACAAGTGGACCTAGCTACTCCATCCCACTATAATAAAAATATTCCTTCAATCTAAAAAGAGGGAAGACTTGGCTATTTTCTACTTTTAATGATTCTTCATGTGTAGGGCCTAGTTGCCTAAATCTTGCTGAGAAAGACTACACTTGACTAGGCACTTGTAGGGCCTTCTTGGTCTAAATCCTATTTACAAGACTACAAGGGGAGTACATGAAATTTGTATAGGGTCAAGAGGTCTAAATATTTCTTGTAAGACTGAATTTTGGGTGCTTTTATGGCTGCATACCTTAATTTTTCTTGTGAAACTACAAGGGGTAGTCATGAATGGAGATTCTTACTAAACACCTTAGGACTTAGAAGCTATCCTTTTAGCCGTGTGACTTCCTCTATGCAAGGATTGATCCAAGTGGAATTTACCTAGATAAAACCAAGATAATCATTGTATGCACTCCCTTGGATGAAAATCCATGACAAAGCCAACATCACTTTGTGTGAGGCGAAGGGTATCAAGTTGTGGGAAAATGTTGAAACACTTCCCTCTCGACCTTAGGTATTGTTTCTTGATATGATTTAATGTGCTAAGACCTATGAAAAAATTTTTAGAACATACACTTGATAAACTTGACACATTTTTATAGCTTGCAAGACCTCATATATGCTTTTATCTACAAGGTTTCCTTGTCCCTTGTTGGGTTTTTTGAAGACTATTGCTTTCTCACACTAGTTTCTTTAAAAAAAAACCTTGTCTAGGAAATGGTCCAAACTTTTTAACCAAGTTTGCAATCCTTTGAATCAAACTTTTGGACTAAACTCAAATATTGTCAAAATTACTTCTTCATTGTTATCCTTGGCTCATTCTTTTATTTGGTATATTCCAACATGTTAGGAATTGCCTCTAGCTAGAACGGATTACTTTGGTCTCTTCACTACATTCTTGGCTAGTAGAATGTTTGCTTGTCCATCATCTCTTTGATCACCTCTCTTGGATTCTCTACCCTATCTTTTCTTATTCACAAGTGTTGAACATGGATCTACCCATAGCTTTGACATCTTTGTGGAAAGTTATCTTTACTATCTCTTTCACACTTTTACATGTTGGACAAGTGAATACTTTTACTTACCTAGTTTGAAAATCAAGTCACCCTAAGTCATCATATTTGGATTTTGAAAATCTTCTTTCATGTTGGTCACAACTAGATCTCAAATCCATGAAGGAAAGTGACTCAAAGCTACCTTTGATAAATCATCTAAAGAAGATCCTATACCTTGGGGTTTCAAACCATTTTCTAACATCCCTAGTGAATCTAGCTTATCCTCTCCTAGGTTGGCACATAGAGTTTCTTAAACTCCAATCATGGAAGAAAAAAATAAGAGGATTGCAGAATTTATAAAATAATTAGGCGATAAGAACTTTGGAAAAGACAACCAAGATCATCACAAATCTAGACATGGCTCACAACATGACTCTCAACATACCAGACCTGGACTACATGGTTCAAAAGGTGGTGATTTAGATAATGAAATAACTAAGGAAGATATCTTGCAATTTCAACAAGATGAATGCTTGAAAAGGCTTATGAAATTGACCTTGAGTCAAAACAAAGACCAATACTTCTTGCACTTTGCCTCAAAAGGAGTTAAGCTACCTCACAACTTTGATGTTGACAATCTGATAAAGAAAGAAGAACCATTTGAAATGGAAGTCACGAGGAAATAGATGGAAGAAATGATGAAATAAATGCTACACTTAGAAAAGGAAAAGGAACAACCAATCACATATTTTTTGGTTGAGGCTATATGTTTATTTCCTTTTGAAAAAGATCTATACATGCCTCCTTTTCCTTGAAAGGTTGAATTTCCTAAGTATGAAAAGTATGATGGTAGTAGAGATCCTCATGATCATATTAGGGAATTTTGTGCGCTAAGCATAGAGTTGTTGCATGAACCCACTTATCTTATGAGAATCTTTCCTAGAAGTCTTAGTGGTCAAGCTATGGAATGGTTCACTAAACTATCTCCTCCTCTCAAATCATTTGACCAACTAGTGAACATATTTATCCAAAAATACTCCAATAATATCCAAAATTCTATCACTATACTTGATCTTTGCAATATTAAACAACATCAAGGTGATTCCTTTGTGATTTTTCTTTGGTGATGGAAAAATCTCTACTCACATTATCCTCAACAGATTCCTAAGACTAAAAAGATTGATATATTCATCAATGCTTTAGTTCTTGAAATGAATTATGCATTACAAATGCAAACTCATGCTTCATTTTATAAATTGGTTGAATCATATATTCGCATAGAGGATGTCCTTGTTAACAAGGGCCACATCACTCTTCAATCTAAAGAGCATAAAACCTCTTCTAACAACCAACATAACAAGGATAAGAGCAAATTCTGGAACAAGACTAAAGATGTCATCAATGATAGAATCATGGGTACAACTTCAATGTCTGCTACTCCTAAAGAGTAGGCTTTCAATCCATCTACTATTGTGAAAGCTAAAACTAATAAGCTTTGAGCCTCTAGGCCTAAGAGAAACTTCACTCCTCTCAGAGAATCACTTGAAAACACTTTCGACTAATCAGACCATTACTTTGCCTAATAAATCAAGACCCTATGATCCTGAGATAAAGCCTAAATAGTGGAATGACAACCACTATTGTGATTATCATCACAAAAAAGGCCATAAGACTAATGAATGCATGAAGCTTAAGAATATCATCCAAGATCTAATTGATAATAAGACTATTGTGGTTGACCCCCCACAAGCAAATATTGATCATAAGGCTTTCAAGGAGCCTTTTTCTAAATTTGAAAAATGGGAGTCTTCTAGGGAAAAGGATAATAAGGTTGGCTATACCTACTCTAATAGTGACAATGTGATCAACATGCTTGAATTTGCTGATCACACTAAGCACAAAGATAAAGCTGAATCATCTAATATGGTAACCTTCTCTCAAGAGAAAGTCACTCTATCAAGAGAAGCTTCATCTTCCTCATCTTCTCCTAAGAAATCAACAACCTCAATATCTAAGCCAACTACCTTGTCAGCTTCATAGGACTGCAACCTAGTTGACCAACTTCAACATACCTTAGCTCATATCTCTATACTCGAGCTACTACAAATCTCTCCTTGTCATAGAGAGATTCTTGATCAAGCCCTTCTTGCGGTTAACGTACCTAAGGACCTAGACATTGATAAGTTCTAGTCCATGGTTGGTCATCTCACCTGACCTCCTTATCTAACTTTTTCTTAAATAAATGAAAAATCTATCATCCATCCTTACAATTGGCCCCTCCATATTGAAGTCACTATCCATAAGTATAGAGTTAATCACATTTTGATAGATGGAGGTGCGAGTTTGAACATCTTCATTTTCATTTTGGTAAAGCTCTTAGTTTCTCAAAGCATGCTATTGATCCCCAATGCAAAATTATGATCAAAGCATATGATGAAGATGAATGTTCTTCTAAAGGCATGGTAGTATTACCTATTAGAGTAGGTCATATTTAGTGGGATGTCATCTATCAATTCTTGGATATTCCTTTTGGCATATAACATACTTCTGGGTCACCCTTGGATCCATGAAATGCAAGTAGTTCCTTCTACGTACCATCGATGCATTAAATTCCCCCATGACAAAATTGAGATTACTATTCCTACAGAATCAACATATATTTGTAGAAATCCTAAACAAGAAAAGTGAATGGTTCCTCACAACAAAGAAGGATCAAATCCTAAAAAAGTAGAAGCAAAGGAAAAAACACCTCTATCATACTATGGGAAAAGAATAATGCTCAGACATACTAGTATGGGAGAATATTGAGTGGATACTTTTTCCATCTCTTCAAAATATTATGGAAAATCATCTCTTTCATCCATTCCTACAATTGCAACAACACCTATTATACATGAATGTATTGTAATAGTTAAAGCTAAAATTCACCTAGAGCTTGATAGGGAAGAAAATGCTATCTTACAAAGACTCTACATAAGAGAAGAATCTGAAAAAGAACTAAAACATACCAAAATTCCACCTAAAAAATATGGTGTGGGTTACCAACTTATGAAAAAGATGGGATATAATGGAAAAAGTCCCCTTGGAAAAGGAAAAGGTCTTCTTGAAACTCTACATGTTGTATTTGTAAATCCTAAAGACAAGGCTAGTGTTGGCTATCATGAACACAAGTTTGACAAACCTAGCAATCGTACTCACCCATAGGAGGAATCAGATGAAGAAGAAGAAGAATAAATACAACCAATGACATATGAAAGGTTCTTACATATCCAAAATTCTAATCCAAATTACCAGGGAGAGCCTTATTTACCATCTCAAGCTCCTTGAGAAAATGAACCTGTGATTCCAGTAGAACATGGTCTTGATCAAGAAAATCTCACTCAACCTCCTGAGAAAAATCCTACTATTAATGATGCTACTACTCCTACTAGTGTTGAGCACATTGTTGATTTTGATCACATGCATCCTGATTGGGGGAAATTGGATGACATCTCCCATATCTTGTAAATGCCTTGATTTATGCCTATTATAGACTATTCTGATACTACTGTTACTAAACAAGCTTTTGCTACTAAAAATATACCTCCCATAACAGAAGAAAGTGATGATGAAAATTTACCTCCTACAATAATTCTAGCTAATTACATCAAACAATATCACAGTAATGAAACAGACTCACATGAATATGAGTGGGACTCATTATCAGATGCTGCAATGGAAATTCAAGTTGATGTCATACACAAATATGATATTTCCTTAAAATTTGAAAGAGGAGAAAGCTCTAGTTCTCAAGATCAAGTTGACGATGAAGATCCTTTTCATCCTTTTGTGGAAATCATTCCTATGACTCTTAGGACATCTTCTTATAATCAAAACAACACTTCAACTAATCAAGAAAATTGTGGGTATATAAGACCTCATCCTTTGATAGCTTCATGGAACTTAGGAAGGTCTAGGATTGAGCTAGTTCCTATTCGCCCACTTCTACCATAAGAAACTAGGGAATTAGTTCTTGGGATAGGCCGTCCAAGTTAGATTTGCATAATACTCCTCTAAACTCCTCCGACTCTTCTAGGACAAATCACAAGCAACAACACTCTATGTAGGATAAATTTCTTGATGTCTTTGATTCATTCATGAACAATAAGGATGATACCAGTGTCTTTGCACTTGAACTTGTTGAACCTTTATCCTTCACCCTTCCTGAATTTAGTGTTTGGACCACTTCACATCCATCCCTCCATCTAAACCTGACATATCACCCTTATTTATCCATAATTATTGAATCTCACAAAAGTAATTTGGATGTGCAACATAAAAATAAAAAATACAAGAATCCACTTACACATAAAGATCACTATGTCCTATCTAATCGACATGTGACTACAAAGATAGAAGCAAAATTCAAGAGACCACAAGGGTTCTCAAAGAAAAAAGAAAATCAAGGAAAACATGGATTCCAAAATCCATCATGGAAGAATTGTAATCAAAATAATCTCAAAGTAAAGAATGTTCAAAGACTGTGGATTCCCAAGTCTCTCTTAAAGAAATTATATATAAATGTAGAATCAATGTTGAAATTCTAGCTTCCATCTCTTTCATGTGACTGACCTCACTCCCAAATTCTCTACACCCTCATTATCTCTAATACCTCATGTTTCTCTCCACTCTATCATTGTCTTCCAAGAAGTGCATCCCAGTATCTACTCATTAGTAATGGCTTGCTTCAGAGAAGTCTAGATGGTACTCTCTTTAGGAATTTAAAATGTGAGCAATCTGATAAAGTGTTAAGAGGGATATATGGGGGTATTTGTGGATCTCACTCAAATGGTCTTTCCCTAGCTAAAAAACTCTTGACAGTTAGACACTACTAGATGGATCCTTCTATCATTCCTACAACATCTGGTTCTGAAGCTTATCAACTGGCTATTACAAATGATGATGTTCTCAAAGATCCTCTCAACACTGTTCACCTATAGAAACTTTATAGTTAAGCATTCTACTTCTTTTACAACAATCTATGATCCTGAAGAAATTCTAAAATTCATATAAAGTCTTGAAAAAATTCAAAAAAATTGTAAAATGTCCTGAAAAAATGATCATCCTAGTGAAAACCTCGAAATAGGTGCCTTGATGTATAAAAAAAATCAAATATAAAAAATACACAAAAGAAAAAAATGAAAAGAACAAAAAAATTAGAAAAAGAAAAAAAGTGCCTTGGTGAAAACCTAGAAACATGTGTCTTGGTAGAAAAATAGAAATAATCCCAAATGGTGAAAACCTAGAAAATATGCATGACTTGTAATCAATGCTCCATCTCTCAATGCATGGCTGATCTCTCATGCTTCCATCAACCTCCTTGCATCCATCTCGCTCTTCATTTCCTTGTATTATCATGGGTTGGAACTAGTCTTAGTCTTCTCCTCATTTCTTGTCTGTTGTCTAGGGGAAATCATACGTCTATCTAAGCTGTCAGTGCTTTATCACTTGGTTAATCTTTTGAGCTTAACCTGAGTTAGTTTATGAGTCCTTCCTGATGGACACTCTATCGCTGACACATCTCTCTTGGTGTTTCTCAACACCCTAATCCTTCAGTATTTCTTAACACTACCAATCTGGACATCACTGTGTTTTTAAACACATATCAAATCTTTCACTTTTCACTACACATTTGCACTTTGGCACTAGCACAAAGCCGTTCCTTAACACCCAACACCAATTACATCCTAGAAAATTGAAAATGACTAAGATATGCTAAACTATTTTCTTGTGTGATGTCTGTTATCATTGATTTTTGCTTTCTATGTCTTCTAAGGTTGCTCGATGATGTCTACTTGAGTAGAGATTCATGACTGGGGCATAACAACGTTTTCTCTGATTTTTTCTTGTGGCATGTTTTTAATGATCCTATGCTATCTAATAAACTAGGTTTTTATGGTAAGAGCCTCCATCATGATTGGAATGCCATACATACTTCAACCCTCTTTATTTAGACACTTAGGTGAGGTTTTAATTATCTCCTTGTCTGTTTCTTGTGTGTAGCACGTACGGTGACACTCCTAGTTATCTTGGCAGCTTGTGCCTTGGTATGAGTGTTTTCTTACAATATTAACTTGGAAATCAAATTTCATGTCATCTCAACACTTATGTCTTGATACTTACATGTGTTTCCTACATCTTATTCGATAAGGTTGTATTCATATTTTCACGGTTTCTCTTGCACCATTGAAGGTTGTACTAACCTTCGATGTCCCAATTTCTCAAATGATGAAAATAAAACATCTACATGATCGGTGACTTGACTACTCTCATGTCTTAGGCTGCATTTCATTCTAGGGTTGCATTTATCTTTACATTTTTGGTTCCCTTGAGCTATGCTTTCTTTTCATCCTTCCTTTCTCTTTGTCAAGGCATTTGACTACAAATCCTTATTTTGATCCTATTTTTTGGATCAAAATCAAAATCCAAGATCTATTCACTTATTAAATGCAGTTGACTATTGACACTATCACTTCTGGCTTACTTACACCTTCATCTTTTGGACTTATGAGGCTAATCTTCACCCCTTGTACCTCATTTCCATTTCGATCTCAAGGGGGCATGAAGATATAGAAAATCCTTTCATCAATCAAATCTCCTAATCTACAAATCTAGAAATTGAACCAAATCTTAAATTGATCAAGTCAATGAGGACTAAATATCACTGCTTAGGGCATCTTAGCTTCATCGCTTCATATCAAGTTGAGATTCTCCACATCTCCTTTCTGAAAGAGTGTTGTTCTCTTCACTTCATATTAGTTCACTCGAACATGCATCCTTTTGATCTCTTGGGGCATATCAGGTTCACCAGGATCCATATCAATCTAGTATTGTCTCTCAAATGATTAGCTATCTCAATTTGGACAAATATTCAATCTCATCACTTCATATTAGGTTGGATACTCTCATCTTTCTCATTGGTCTTCGTTCAATTAGGTTCAGTGTCAAAGCTCTATTAGCTATTTTGAAATCATCATTCTTTGAATTAATGTGTTCTCAGATCACTCGTACATTAGTTAAAGAGGGGGAAAATGTAATCACCTAAAATTGTTCTAGTAGAACTTGAACCCCCCTTTTCAATCTTAAACCAAATTGAACCAAATATTAAATCGACCAATTCAATTAGGACTAAACATCATTGCTCAGGGCATCTCAGCTTCATCGCTTCATATAAATTTTAGATTCTCCACATCTCTTTCTAAAAGAGTGTTCTCATTGATTCATATTAGTTCACTTGGACATGCATCCTTTTGATCTCTTGGGGAATATCAAGTTCATCGGGACCCATATCAATCTAGTATTGTCTCTTAGGCGATTAGCTATCTCAATCTCATTGGATAGATATTAAATCTCATCACTTTATATTAGGATGGATACTCTTGTCTTTCTCATTGGTCTTCGTTCAATCAAGTTCAGAGTCAGATCTCTATTAGCTATCTTGACATCATCATTCTTTGACTCAATGTGTTCCCAGTTCACTCACACATTAGTCAAAGAGGGGAAAATGTAATCACCTAAAATTGGCCTAGTAGAACTTGAACCCCCCTTTTTGATCAAACTGCCTCAAATTAAATCCTAAATCTCAAAGGCATATTTACTAGACATTATTGTTCAGAGAAAACCTTAAATCCTATTTGCATAATTAAATAAAAAATATTATATAAAGCTTATACTATGGTCTAATTTCTAGAGCTTGTGTATTTATTTAATTGCTATAACATTGCTTTTAATATAAAGTTTCTACACTTCTATTAAAAGAACACATTCACATATTTGTACCCACTTAATCTTGATTAATTAGAAATTAAAAGGGATTTGTGCTTTCAAAATAGCTATTTTTTCTTATTCTACCTAACATTTACTTTTTTCCTCATTATCCTCACCACTCATCTCTACCCAACCTTGCATCTCCTCCTCTTCATCTCAATCACTCATTCTTTTGCCTCTTAATCTCCACCCTTCATTATTGAGGAAATTCCTTTAAAAGGAAGCTCTTCCTTTGCTCAAGGGTCTATTCTCTTTCATTCTAAGTTCAATCTTTCCATCTTGCATATTGTGAATCTTACCTATTTGCATTCTAGCTCTCTTTCATTATTAGAATAATATTGTTATTTGAATTCATAGTTTAGTTTCATTTATAGCTTAATCTTGCAATGATAATCTATTGGAAATATAATATGGGAAAGTGAGATACTGAGAGGGGGGGGGGGGGTTGAATCAGATATCTCCAATAATTCACTTCTTTAACTAATTCCACATGCATATCATAAAGATGAATTTCAATATTGAAATAGATCTAACATTCTAATCACATCCATCAAATGAAACACATAACACATAAATTTTGGTTACCCAAAAACCCTTGAAAGATAAAACTGGGGTGGGGATGACACCCACAAATCTTCACTACTGTAGTATAAATTATGCCTATTAGGGCTACAAATTTTGATCACTTTAGATGATCTACCCTATGAGGGGTATACCCTATTAAGAGCTTATCGACTTATATAATCTACCTTGATTAAAGGATTTGAAACTTACAACTAAGTAAGCACTCGATTAAGAGATTTATGAAAGCTTGTTAGGACTACTCTTTTAAGAGATTTAACCTGATTCACCTACTAAAATGTATCAGTACCTGATCCTTTGATTTGTACTTAAAATGTTGATAACAAATCTTCTCCTTTCAATACTTGTTTGATCTCCAAAATCAAATATAGCTCTGTTATGTCCTTCACTTCTTTTCTTGGTCACTCTACCTGATCTTTGTCCCTGATAATCAAAATGTTGTCTTGTTCTACATACAAGAGATCTTATCTATTCCACTTGCATACTTGCACATACATCATTTTAGGGTTTAGTTCTCATCTCATATAAGCATCTTATCGATCTTCTAGATCAAGATAAATGATCTAGATTAATTACTTATGCCACCTAGATTAATTACAATATTTCATGCCTCAGTGATAAAGCATGCTAAATAGAGATGATATTTTGCTAGAAGGTAGACGATAGACCACATAGAACATAGGTGATATTCCAAAAACTAGAAAAGATCATCTGGGAGTATTATGAAATGTCATCCCACTATACTATGTAATTTCATATGATAATCCTAGCATGCAAAATAGAGATACGAACTTGTGACAACAAAATGACAAAAATGCAAGAAAATGCAAGAAATAGAGCTAAACCATAGAATCCAACCCCATGATGGGTGTCAAAAATGTGTGGTGAAAATGTGACATGCATCTATAAACTATTACACTTGAGGGAATCCATGAAGAAGGAAGTCTCAAGAAGTAGCTTATAGCTTCCTATCTATGACGTGCAAGAATCTGAAATAGTATGAATGGTGGCTCTTAAATGAACCTTAAAGAGAGACCCTTGCAATGTGCACCATAGAATGGAATATTCAAATGATGATGCAAATGAAAGTAATCTAATATGAAATGAAAGAACCAAGCTATGATGCAAATGAAAGAACAAGGAAAGTAAAGTTAATCTAGCAAATTGTAATGTCCCCTTTTTGGGGTACATTATTTTGTGCCATGTTGTTAGCCTTTTTATTTGGGTTTGGAGGGATAAATGAGGCATGGTAGAGTTCAAGGAGATAATTGTCCTAGGTGGTTTTAGTTTTAGGCCAATTGGAGCACTTTTCACAGGTTTCTAGGGTACTTACTATTTATAGTAAGTCAACAAGGTTAAAAATTCTTGGCTTTTTAGTAGTGGACTTGGAGTGTCTCGTCGAGAGATTTATGACAAGATATCACACATTGTCATCTGAGCTTGTTTGGGCCTCCATTTTAATGTTGGAAGATTCCTCACTTTATTTATTATTTCACTTTATAGCTCAACAATCATATTTATTTAAAAGTGACTTAAAGTGGAATTATAAAGAGACAGAATGAGAATATGAAGAGACACAGTGGGGAAACTGAAGAGTCATAGTTGCAGCCATAAGAGGAGGGTTGGAGTCTCATTGTGGATGCTTTAGTTTTATGAATATTATTTCTCCTTGAGAATTCAAGAAGCTTCAGCTATCAAATCTAAAATATGAGGATGAAAACCTTCAAAATTTCTTGGTGGATTGGACGAAAACCCAATTCATTTTTGGTGCAGATTCACATTAGAGTTCACCATTGTTTTACCAGGTCTTGGTCATCTGATCTTTCTTTTATTTTCTATATTTTAGATTGGATACTATATTGCATGGTTATTATATTTCTATTGTATAATACAAACCATTTTTTGAGAGCTTTATACGATTATATCTCCTAGTTATTCGAATATATCTACTAGTTATTTGCATGTTTCTATTTATTTCAAATTTGTATGATATTTATTTATGAGAAATTAGTAAATGGATAGTTAGATTTATTTTAGTGGTATCAGAGCCTTACATCCTTCCATCATGTGAGGTCCATTTTTAGTTACAACATTTCTTTGAAAAAGCTAGCTATCTGGAAATTTTCAATGGAATTCAGATAATTAGTGTAAGGGAAATCATTTATTTGGGGAT
Source organism: Chamaecyparis obtusa (assembly GCA_027943335.1). Taxonomy (NCBI): domain Eukaryota; kingdom Viridiplantae; phylum Streptophyta; class Pinopsida; order Cupressales; family Cupressaceae; genus Chamaecyparis; species Chamaecyparis obtusa. Next base: position 2,760,041 of record BSBK01006152.1, on the reverse strand, counting down.
GAGACGACATGCCCAGAGTCTAAACACAAGCATGAATATAAGCATCACACACTAGACCTAATTAACACTATTAAAAATATATTCAAAAGTCTGAGAACAATGTGTACTGATGTGTCAATATTGATTCAAGTGGGTAGATAATAAGTTGAGACAGTGACTGAGGCATCATAGTAATCTACAATGTTCTAGAAGCATACATGATACCTGGTGTACATGAATGAAAGTAAACAAACATCCTAAAGTATGGAAAACATGCCGCACTACAACATACCCCCCGTAAGTACTCTAGTCTGATACATAAAAATGGTAGCAACCGCTGGTGTTGTTTGTGAGTCACATGAGGGTGTCGGTTGGTGCTAGTCATAGTCATGTTGAGCTGGGGCTAAGTTGTAGCCCATTGATTAGAGGGAGCCTCCTCTCATAGGTCACAAGTAGACATGAAGCCAATCATGTAGAGTTAAGGAGACCATGTAATTTTTTGCTAGTTGACGGTAGACTTAGCTACATCGGTTGGAGGAAAGTCACACCATATATCCTTGTGGGTGGCGAAAGTGCTTTTGTCAACCACTAGAAGTATCCAACTCTACCACCATGTAAGGGAGTTGTAAAGTATGAGAGACTTGTTAAACCAATAGTGTATCCACATGCACCTAGGAAGCACCATCTCCATACACATTATATGCTAGTGCTGACAACAAAAATAGGATCAATAGGATTACAAGACCATTAGGGAGCTCGGGTGGATTGACCAAACTGCACTTGCTAAGGTAGTGAGTTGATCGGTGCTAGTTATAGTCACAACATACTATGCATATGGGAAGATAAGATTTATTTTCACTCACCATAGCATGCTTTGGTGAATGAAAATGCATATCTCATCATTCATGGTGACTGGACCATTTGAAAGGAGAAGCAACTGGTAGCAAGTTTTTTGGGGTCTCAACTCCTTGCTAGATTAAATACGTGCACCTAGACCATTGTAACAAGGACCAGTATCAATTCTGAAGGAAACTGGCAACCCATTCATTGGTTGGAAGTCTTCCTAATAGTTTTACAGGCCCTGAACTGTTAAAATTGGTGACTTGGACACTCATGATTATAGGCAAATAGTAGGTCCCATGAAAAGGGTGTGTTGAGTGAAGAACTCATCCTTGATTATAGACATTGCAGTCGAACACAACATCTAGAAAGAATAGTGAAACTAGGGAGTACATTATTTTAATAGGTACCCATCCACCTCAAGTAAAAGTATATCTTTGAATTGCAATAGTTATCATTGAAATTTGAATGACATTTGGTGGCATAAATTATTGATTTCTAGGTATGGGGAGATGATTACTCAAAATTGGCTTTTCTGTGTGCTGATCGTTCTGTCCATCTTCATGTTCCATAGATGAGAAGTGATATTGCCTATGATTTTTGGTCATGTGATTTACCCTCTTCACCAAATTTGTATCGTATTAATCTAGAACATGGCCATTTTGCTCCTCTAAAACACCCATTCTCCTGGAATCATGTGATGTTTTGAAGCCCAGTTCATGGATTGATAGCATGAGCTAGAGAAGAAGGTGCTTTAGAATGCTTTGACCTAAGATAGAAAGCTCCTGTTATGAGAATTAATATTGTTGCAATCCCAAGAAATTCTAAGGAAGGAGTCACAACAATATGATTTGATCAAATAGAAGGATTTCATGTTGCAGTTGGAACTAGTTCGGGACAAGTTGTGATATATGAATTGCATTCATCATGTCCTCTTCAAGTTAAATAAAACATGAATAGTACTCCTATTTCAGATATCAATTGGCACGAGACTATAAATTTTAGTAGACCAAAAATGATCACGGCTGAATTTGAGTAGTCAGGGAGAGGGGATGACTAGCATTGAATCCTCAGCTGGAAGTATCAATGACATTTGTGTAATTAGGAACATTGACTTAGTGATAGAATTTGTATGATAATCCCAACTCACCACTGTTACACATTGAGAAGGACATTGCATGTCCATTGGGATTGAGTTCAAGTATCAAACCAATTGATGAAACCCAGGCAGCATGATTACCAGGAAACAATACTTATCCTCTTTGCACAAACTAGACTAGTTTCGGTCTCTAGAAAATCAAGCACACTTGCAGACAAAAATTCTAGCATCGGGAAGTGGGGATCATTATAGGAGAGAGAAAAATAGTTGTGCAACATTCTTGTAGTTGATTATCCTAAATTTTGAACTTTTACGACAAGAAAAATGTGAGAGTGGAACCTCGTCCTTGGCAGCTCAAGTAATCTAAAGATTTTGAGCAGTTTAAATATGAACACTCACTTGCAGAGATGAGTAGTTTCTAGCTAGGGAGGATGCATGGTTTGGAAAAGACCCATAAGGAACTTGCTAAGGTACAACAATAGTTAACAAAAATTTCACAATTGGATAAAAGGACAAAAATTCTCAACATGTATGATGAGTATAACTCACTTCTCCCAAAGGTTTAGGGAGCTTTAACTTTTTCAAGTTTCATGGACATTCATCCAAAGCTACAACACAATATAGTAATGGAAAAGATGCAGTACCGTGAACTAGCCCAAGACCTACTTGCACAAGTTAGGTGTAAAACTTTACATGCTAAGTTTCCAACTACTATTAGTCAGCCCGCGAGTGAACAAAAAACTAAACCATCTATTGAAGAAAAGCCTAATGAGGTTGTTAGTGAAGTGGGAGAGTGTGAAAAAAATATGGAGTCATTACATGATGAAGAGGCTAAAGAGGAAGCAACAAATCTAGAAGTTACAAGATGATTTACTGAAGAAGAGCAACCAACTTCTATTGATTTACAACCTGCACTTGATCTAAGACAATATGTAAGTAATTGCACAAGTCTCTTAACCGGTAGCTTGAAGGTAGAGGTATCGCACAAGACTTCTTACACTAGTGCACTTGTTGAGCATGTTGTCAGCTCATGTGAATATGTAATTCAATCAATTGAAGAAGAAGTTTCCAACTCCTTTGTTAGTATTGATGCTTTCTTTGGATCGGGTGAATTGGCCCCTAATTTTGGTGAGAGTTCTCCTTGTGATGGATTTTTTTTTGACCATATTTCTGTCCCTACCCCCTTAACACCTTTGAACATGAAAGAAAACATTCTTGGCATTGATATGGGTGAGTTGGTTCAAGAAGGTTCCAAATGTAGCAGTGAGTTAGTGGAAAATGGACATGATGTTGATTGTAAGTCAATTGTGAATGAGAAGAACTTACATAATGATATAAATTGCAGCCTTGAGGTTAAGACCTTAAAATGGAGTGCTCATCAATTTTATTTTGACCCATACATGGAAGGTTTGATGATGTTCAAATGTGGTTTGGCTCAGGCGATTGATAATTCCTTATTTGAGATGGGTGCTGAATCTATTTTTGATAATCCCCTCTTTGAGATAGATGAGGAAAATATTTCCTACTCCCATGATGAGGATGAGATTGGCTGGAGGATTTGGGACCTAGGGCTAGTTACTAGAGAGGAGTCTTCAGCACCATATTGGAGTAGTAGGGTGAGCTTAGTTGTTGATCAATTTGGTTTCTACAAAAGTAGTTTAGGATGGGTGGTTAAATCTTATGGTGTGATCAGAGATATGCCTTTCCTTTCACTACCTCTTGTTGATGGTGAGATGTCTCATGTAGGCAAGCATACCTTGATTCATCCCTCTCTTTACGCAGTTGTGGCTCCACTACAATACTACAATATCACACCAATACATCCAGAGCCTATGGTAATTCTACCATCACATACTTTAGGAATGATGATGATGATTAGGTAGAGCTTATTCTGTAGAGGGTTAATAGGCTTGACATGTTGGTTATGCTCATTGGTGTGAATTTTTCACACAATGATATGCAGGGTATGGCCTGGGGTATAGAGATATAGCTATGGAATCCCTATGTTGATTTAGGATTCCTAGTAGAGTTACTCAGTGCATCGCATGTTGGCCTTATTGCATGGGATGCATTCTATTTTCCATTAAGCCCACCTATGGGAGACCTTCTTTTTCAATTATTGGATAGGGGTGGGATGAGTGATCGATTGGGTACACTTCCCTACTTGCAGGTGGAAGCCTTGCTCGATAGTTTTGATAGCTTGCCTCATCAATGTAGTTTTTGGTCTGAGCTATAGATCAGAGGGCAGTGTTATGGTAGATAGACACTTCAAGTATTTCACCCAGTGTGGGAATAGAGTGTCGAGATACTTCAGCCAGCTGGGGAGATGGGTGGCCATTTTGTTTATGGGATCCAGGAGGGGCATGCTCGCAGTTGTTTTTCATTTTGGGAGTTGATCGGTATGAGGTTTTATTTTCTCCTTCATATGACCATAGAGGCACTGGTGATCCCATTTGGAGTGAGGTTCTTAGTTGGGTTGAGGACTTTCTTATAGATGATGGTAGCACAGGGTAGATTATCATGATTGATCCTGTAGTGATTTGGGATCCTGAAATTAGACTGGCTATTATTTTGTTGTTGTGTGAGTGGCTTCACAGGTTAGAGCATTATGACTATTTTAGTGTCACATGTCAGATTGGTGGAGTAGCTTCCCTAAGGTTGGTTTGGGATCTAGGCATTATGATCTCAGCATACAGATACCGATTACTTGAGGGAAAGCAATCTCTAGGAATAGGTGATTTATAATGTCCCCTTTTTAGGGTACATGATTTTGTGTCATGTTTTTAGCCTTTTTATCTAGGTCCAGAGGGCTAATTGAGGCATGGAAGTTCTCAAGGAGATAATTGGCCTAGGTGGTTTGAGTTTTAGGACAATCAGAGTAGTTTTCATAGGTTTCTAGGGTACTTACTATTTATAGCGAGTCAACAGGATTCAAAATTCTTGACTTTTCAGTAGTGGACTTGGAGCATCTCCTTGAGAGATTTTTGACAAGCTATCAAATGTCATCATCCAAGCTTGTTTGGGCCTCTATTTTAATGTTGGAAGATTCCTCACTTTATTTATTATTTCACTTTATAACTCAACGGCCATATTTATTTAAAAGTGACTTAAAGTGGAATTATAAAGAGACAAAATGGGAATATGAAGAGACACAGTGGGGAAATTGAAGAGTCACAACTGTAGCCATAAGAGGAGGTTTGGAGGCTCATTGTGGGTGCTTCAATTTTATGAATATTATTTCTCCTTGAGAATTTGAGAAGCTTCAGTTATCTAATCTAAAATCTGAGGATGAAAACCTTCAAGATTTCTTGGTGGATTGGACGGAAACCTAATTCATCTCTAGTGTGGATTCACATAAGAGTTCACCATTATTTTACTAGGTTCTTGGTCATCTAATCTTGCTATTATTTTCTATATTTTAGATTGGATATTATATTGCATGGTTATTGTATTGCTGTTGTATAATACAAACCATTTTTTGAGAGCTTTATAAGATTATATCTGCTAGTTATTTGCATGTTTATTTTTATGTTTCTATTTATTTCAAATTTGCGTAAGATTTATTTATGAGAAATAAATAAATGGCTGGTTAGGGTCATTTCACAAATTTACAATACCTCCTAATTAAGCTATGTGATGCAAGATAAATACAATAAGGAAATACTAGTCTAAGATGCCAGTAAAGTAAACTAGTATGCAAGATGCAAGTGAGTGCACCAAGTGTTCCAATAATGAAAGTAGAAAAAATGATAGCATAACAATAGCATGAGTGAAAAGATATGAATAAGTGAGGAGAGAGCCTCCTTTATAAAGAGCAATGAATGGTGAGAGATTAAGAGGCAAAATCTAAGGGTGGAGAATAATCCTCATTTTATCTTTGGTGCACAAAATTCACAAGAGGAAAAATAAATGGACATGGTTAAGAGGCAAAAAGATGTGTGGAAGAGATTAAGAGGAAAAAAGAGATTCCACTCATCTTGGAAAGTGTGCATTTAATGTGTAGACAAAAAGTTTTTTTTTTTTTTTTATAAATAAAATAAATTAGGAAATTCCTTTTTCATGTGCACACATAGGATAAAGTGGAATTTATTTAATTAAAAGGGGACATGTTGTTTTAATTAATTAAAGCTTAGGATAAAATGGTTAAAATTTAGGATATCATCAAATAAATGATAAAATGATGATTTGATCAAGAAATAAGAGATTAAATAAATGTGCAAAATTGATTAAGCACAAGATGTAGTCTAGTATTTAAATTTAATGTTTAGAGAGGGGGCTTATAGTTTACTAGACCTTTTTTGGGTGATTACAACAACATGAGAGATGTTTTTGGAGTACTATTGGATAAACTTCTGAACCATCTCATAAAAAATCTTAATGCTAGGGGTGAGCAAGGTGAACCAAATCATAGCTTGGCCATCGAGACTTCGGGGGAATAGTCTCATAAGATAGATTTGTTCATGCATAAAATCCATGCTCAAGGAAAAAAGAAATTCATACACACGGTCTTGCAGATATTTTTTACCATCATACTTGTCATATTTAGGAATTTCCACCTTAGATGGGAAATGTGGCATGTAGAGATTTCTGTCAAAGGGGAAAGGACAAATTGATTCAAGCAAATATTTGTTAGAAGGCTGGTCCTTATCCTTTTTGAGTTGTGAAATCTCACAATGTAGGTCCTAAAGTTGTTTGGTAAGAGTGGTGAGAGGAGACTCTTCCTCTTTTTGTAGTAAACCATCCACATAAAATTTAGGTGGTAACTTCCCACCCATAGAGGTGAGTTGCATGAAATACTGATCCTTATCCTGACTCATGATGGCTTGCATCACTTTGTGGAAATGTTTGTCTTCTTGGCACTTTCAAATTTATTATTGTGTGGGTCCTTCATCCTTAGAGGAGTTAGAATCATGCCTTTGGTGGGCACCCTAATCAAATTTTGACATGTTGATTTGATCAAAGTTCTTAGCATGAGAAAATGATACCAACTAGTAAACAAGATCTTGATGCAAAGGTCCTTCAAGAGAAGATGGTCCAGGGGTATCATAAATAGCTTTTACTTTCAGATTATTCATAGCCTTGTAGGAATGACTATGATTTCTAACTAGAATGAAAGATGAGATTGAGAAATTGATAGTAATAAGATTACTAAGCTAGTGTTGGAAGATCAAGGTAATGATAGCTCTTTTCTCAAGGTTTAGTAAATGAATGGATATAGAGGTAGCTAAAATGAGGTGCAAGGTATTGAGAATGAGGCCTGAATGCTTACTGGGTGATACTTATGACCAAGTTTATATAGCCAAGAAAACTAAGTTCAAGGTACCAAGAATAGGGCCTAAAAGCCTACTGAGTGGCACTTGTGACAAAGTGTGAGCAAGGTTGAATTTTAAATGAGGTATTTTGAGACAATAACCATACCACTTTCCAAGATCTTAAAACAAGAGCAAAGAGTTATCAAATTACTAGAAAGGACTCAATCAATTTAGAATACTAGTTTTTAAATGAGTGACTACTGATCAATGTAACAGAAAAGCCAAAAGGAACCTGGACAGTGAAGATACTAAAATTTTAAGAACTCAATGTAGTTTTGGTGACTAGTCAAGTAGAGGATCATATAATGAAACTCAACACTAGATAAGATGAAACCCAATACTAGATGCGATAATATGGTGAAGGTCAATTCTATTGTATGATGGAACAGAACATTGGGTGTGATAAAGCACTCGTATCGTATGATGAAATGCTAGAGAAAATGACAGTATGTAGGAAAATGGACAGTTTACCACTATTTTTGAGAATTTTGACTAATTTGGATTGGTTTGGTTTCAAATATGTGATGAGTCTGAGAGTCCTTAGATTACATTTGAATTTTTTTAAGAAAGCAATAGTGTGGTCAAACAAGAGTCTCCAAACAATTCACCAAAGGATAGAGCAACTTTGGGGACACAAGAATATGTGAGGTCTAAAGGGGGTGTTGCAATATGTTAAGAGCATCAAGTGTATGTTCCATAATTATTTGCATGGGTCTCAATACATTCAAAGACACGTCAAGCAAAGAATACCTAAGGTCAAGGCTAGTATCAAAATATTTACCCATAATTTGGTATTCTTTCACCTCACACAAAGTGATGTTGGCCTTTTTCAAGGATAGCATCCAAGGGAATACATATGGTAAGTAGTCTTGAGGTGATCCAGGTGAAGTCCACTTAGATCAATCCTTACACAAATATTGTGATACTTTCTGGAGTAAGTTGGGCAACTTCTAACCAATGGTGTCTAGTAAGGGCATCTGTTCCAACTATCCCTTGTAGTTCTGCTAGGCAAAATTGAGGCCTATATCCCTACAAGTGCTTCAAGTAATGGTAGTTTTGCAAGCAAGATTGAGACCTTGTAGCTCTATACATCACTCTCTCATGTGTTCTCCTAGTTAAACAAGTCACCCAACATAGTTAATAGCTACGTCCTTTTGGTTTTTGGTCAATAAGGCATAAGTTTTATAGTGGGTTGGATGAGATAGCTTTTCTTTGTCCCACTTGGGTCATTCCTACGAGATTTTTACCTCAACAAAAGGCCCTCTAAAGGAAAAATTAAAAGAAAAGTAGATAGGCTAATCAAGGTCTAGATTTTTTATTTTCCACAAGGAAAAATATTATACTCTCCTACTCCATAGCTTCTCCCAAGAACATCAAGCACATATTCATTTACCAAAGACTCTTTGCAAGTGAAAAACTAAGTAGGTCAAGATTTTTGATTCAACCTCTAGGAGGTGAAGAGCATACTCTCCTACTACTCAACTAGTCACAAGAAAAGAAGCCTCCTAGTTAAGCTAGATACCTAGAAAATCAAATTTATGAAAACACAAAGTTGATTTGTATCTCCATGGAAACCTGCAACACAAATAGCTTTAGTAGTCTCCAAAATATGTCTTGGGAAGGCATCCTACAACCAAAAAGAATTAGTAGTCTCAAAATAAGGTGATGTAGAAAACTTTGACAAGAAAATTCTCTCTCAAATACCCTAGAAAAGCTTGTTATTTTTAGCAAAAGAGAATATTAAAGCCATGATGAATCCTAATAAAGCACTAAAATCCAAAAATTCAAGCAACTAGACCTCTAAAAATGCTTTTTTTATATGATAAAACACAATCAACACTATATTATTGTATGATGAAACTCATAATGCTATGCAATGAAAGCCAAAGTTCTTATATCGTAAGATGAAAATGAGAATTGCATGCTATAAATCACCTTAAGCCATATTACTAAATGATAAAACTCACAACTACATGCAATGAAATAATGTGTTGTATGATAATCTGTACTGTTGGGTGCCATATTCATTGCAGTTTTAGAAAATGAATAAAAATATCCTACAAGAAATGGGACAAAAATGGATTTGGACCCCATGGTGAGCACCAAAAATGTGTGGTTAAATATTGGTACTTAATTGGAATGCAACCAAAAATCAATAAAACATTAACTAAAGAATTTATCTATAGGATTCCATATCAAATGAACCAACTAAACCCTCAAAAGCATCTTATTGCTTCCTAGTTAAAGCGAGTTTAATCCTTTTGTGATGCTCATCAATTTGGCATGAAGGATTAGTGACTTGACTACTCCAAAATGGAAGATTCAAATGTAATGAAAAACTAGAAATGTAACAATAATGCACGATCAACAATGTCAGAATGAAAGAACTAAGCTAAAATGGATGGAAAGCAACTAGTATCTTAGAATGAAAATGCAAGAAACTATGTTATGATAAACAATGCAAGAAAATAAACTAGATTGCTAAGAATGCTCAAGAATGTAAAAAGGATAATTTAGAATGAAATAATATAAGAAATCAAAAGTAGTGGACTTCAAAAATGATCAATATGGTGTTGGAGATTTCCCAACAAGCTAGTGTTGACTGTATTTTTATCATTGATGACACAATATGGTAAGAAGCATGCATTGTAGTTCTATGTAGAGAGCCTTGAGAATATCTTTTATGGATATGTTATCAGCATGATATCATAGATGCAAAGGTTGATTATGAGTACAGACAGTTATGTAGTTGATTGTAACATCAGTGTTCCTGACAGTGTTATAGGAAGAGTTTTGTATGAGATTCTCAGTATGATTATGTTGGAGCCTTGCGCATTTATATTTGTGTTGTAGACATGTTTTTGAAGCTATGATCATGAACGCAGAGTTTATTATGTAGTACAAGTTGAGTTATGATGTTTCTATTTGCCAGTTATAGTTTTCTGAGATTGTCTGATGAAGTCAAAAATGTTTATATTGTTTTAGAAATTCCACCTATCATTTTGATATGTGTATTTGGTTTCATGTTTGGTTATGAGTTAATACTAATTTTTTAAGAGTGCATAACATATTTTAGTTTGCAAGTAAAATTTTAGTTAATTTAGTGAAGCCGACTGTGTGAAGAGATGCGTCTACTCATATTGGGTTGGGCGGTCCCTTTTTATGTTGCGTGCTTAGTATAGCCATTGGAGATATTGTTGGAGAGTTGTATTGTTTCTCTATTATGATTTCAAGAAGGTTCTAATAGGCTGACTTGATTATATCATTTGGAAAAAGATACTAATAGCTAGTTAGTTGTGATCGCTAAGTGTGGTTGATAGAGCAGAGCAAAAGATGCAAAAATATTGAGCCAGTATAGTTGAATCAATCATCAGTTGAAGATCTATGTGGAGAAGAAGAGAGTATATGCTATTCATTGGAATTGATCAAGATAATAGCTCTACTTTCCAGTTCACCAAGATCTAGATACAGTGTGTATTTATTATATAGAAGGTTGAAGCCTTCACCATTTGAGTAGTGTGCTCTTGGATAGTGTGTCCTCACCTTTAACAAGGTTATCTATAAAAGACTCCTAATAGGGTCTGAACCTTGACCAACTCACTGTACTTCATGCATTGTAAAGATGAACTCCTAATAGGGTTTTAAGATCTTCTAACAAGGATCATTATACTCTAGTGTAGTTTATAGTGGATGCTAATTCCCACCGGGGTTTTTACCTATTTGGGATTCCCCGTAACCAAAATTGTGGTGTTGTGTTAAGTGTTATCTTATTGTGTATGTGCTTAATGTTCTTCTATACTTAATTGGATAAAGAATTGAATCTTGTAGATAACTGATTCAACCCTCCCTCTTAGTTATCTCTTGGGACTATTCCTAACAATTGGTATTAGAGCCAAGTGCCTTGGAGAAAAATTTTAACATCTTGAGGTTGATCAAATGGCGTTCTTTAGAAAAGAAAGTCCTAAGTTTGATGGAGAGAATTATCTAGACTGGAAGAACAAAATGACAACACATTTGCAATGCATTAGTTTTGAGATTTTTGAAGTAGCTACTCAAGAAGTTTAGATTCCATCTCTAAAAGATCTTGCAAAAGATGATACAACTATTCAGCAAAAGGAAATGTTCACGTAGAATGCAATTGCCAAAGAAGCCCTTATAAGTGCCTTATTTGATAGTGAGTTTTCAGAGATCAAGCAAGTAGATAGAGCCTACAAAATATGGAAGTATCTTGAAGACATGTTTGAAGGAGATATTCAAGCCAAGAATGCATGCATAAAGACATGGAAGAAAATATATAATACTTTAGAGATGCTACTTGATGAGAACATCAGAGCCTACAATCAAAGAATTAATGAAGTAGTTGCAGGAATCAGGAATAATGGTGGAGAAATTTTAGAAGAAGACATAATGGATAAATTGATGACTACTCTGACAGCAGAATATGAGAGAAAGATAAACATCCTAGATGAGACTATGTAGTTTTCAAAAGACTTCAAAAGAGAGACCTTAATTAGCAAAATTTCAACATTCAAGATATCAAGACTGAAGATAGAGCCTAAAAGTGAAATAAAATTTAAAGCCTTAGTCCATGGTAATAAATCCTTGAACACTTCTGGTAATTTTGATAATGAAGATGAGGATAAAGAACTAGATGAATTCATTGCTATGATTGCTAAGAAAGAGAGAAAAGGAAAAGGAAAATATGAAGGTTAGTTATCATTCAAATGCTTTTCATGTAACAAGATTTGTCATTTTGCATCTAAGTGTCCTATTGGTGTAGGAGCACCCAAGTAGGAGCACACAAGGAGCACTCCCCACTCTTCACAACTTTTAGATTGATAGGTTAATTTTAATAAGCCAACTTGTAAGACCTAGTCACCCTTGGTGTGGTTATAAAACATGGGCTTTGAATATGGTCCAAAGGAACATTTAGGATGTTAGGTTTCCTAGGTTTCTTTTAAGATGTTTACAATAATGTAAGGCATTCGGTCTATAGGCTCATTAAGAGCAAGAATGCAACATTTTGTAAAAGTTGCAAATGTAAAAGAATGTTGTCGGCAACTTCCTTGAAAAGTGGCTACCGACCTATGAAACAACTACCCAATGGTCACAACCATTTGAAAAATGGTTGTATCCATTGAGGGAAGTCTTCATATATCCCTTACAGGTAGGTGGAAGATGGTGGTGTGTGTTGAACAGTACAAATACTCTATGTAATTTTTACATTCAATCAATAAAAGATCCCTATTTTCTCTAAGTCAAGATTTGAAAGACTTCATGTATGGATTTGTATGGAAGTACCAAGAAGAACTTCAATTGATCTAATACATGCTATGAAATAGGACTCTGATGCATTTGATTTGATTCCATTTGGAGATCGGAGTCAAAAGTTAGAAGAATCAGTTTATCCAAGTTTTCAGGAAACCCTCCTAAACCAGGGTTTTGACCAAAGATGCCCTAACTTGTGTTTCCTTCATGGGGTTCCCATGAAAAGTTTAGAAATGGAAGTAGGGGAAATTTATTTTAGTTCCTCAAAAGTGTAGAAGAAGGGGGATTGTTTGGAGAAATTTGTTTGCAGATTCTAGGCCAAGAATCTCTATGTGCTTGGTTTAGGAAATGAAGAACTGAAGTGACAGAAGCACTTTGGGGGTGGATAAAAGAAATATGAAGATATATTGTGGTCTCTTTGGTAATCCCAACACTATTGTATTTGGAAATCAACCTTGAACAACCAGCTGGTGAAGTTTTCCTTCATCTACTGAGTCAGTTAGCCTTATTAGGACTAATAGACTAGGAGTTGTTAAGTGTTTCTTTTTGTGTTTAGGATCTTAGGATCTTGAGGTTTGTTACAAGTCATTGAAGGGTGTATAAACATATTTTTTTTTCCATATAATTCTTGTAAGGATTTGGAATTAGAACCCTAGAACCTTGCTCGGAAGGTTACAAGCTTGATAAGGCCTAAACTTTTGAACTTTTTATTTAACCCTAGTGTGTTTGTGGAATTCAATCCCATAGAAGAAATTTTGTTTGTGTATGGAACCTTTCCATCCCCTTACAAAATTTTTAGGTTCTCATATGAAAGATAAGTTAGGAAGGCATTTTGCGGTAAGCATTACCGAGTGTTAGTAAACTACTCAGTAAAGCTACCGAGGCCACTCGGTTAACATAGGCACCGAGCACTGACTGAGTATCAACTGAGCACCACTAGAGCCCAAGGGAGTACAAATGGTTGGAGACACTAAATAATCTAGTGAGGATAGTGTAATTGTGGTTGTTACATGATCTTCTAAAGGTGTAGAGCACTCTCCTAAGGCCACTCTAGGTTTAGAGTAACACCGAAGGTCTCACCATTTACTGAGTTACCTAAATAGGGGAGAGCTCTGTGTCAAGTGGTATCAAAGAACCTAAGATCCTTAGGGTAAAAATATACCAACACCATGGAAGGAGAAGATGATGGAGGATTTTCATCAAGGATGACCAATGTAGAGATTGTAAGATACCTGAAAGAGCAAAGGACATAATGTGATGATTAGAGAGACACCGAGATGCAACAGGTGAGGCAAGAGATGGACAGGCTGAGGGAAGAGCTTCAGAAGAGAGGTAGTGGAAACTCTGAGAATGTCAAAGCAAGGAGTGATGAAGATCCCATTGAGGAGGAGGAAGAAGAATGTCTTGCAAACCAAAGGCTACTTATGAAGACTCTAAAATCTATGGAGAGGGGAACCATGGATGCCAAGCTTGAATTTCCTATATACAATGGGAAGATGGACCCAGATGTTGCAATAGATTGGGTGGATGCCCTAAATAGTTTCTTTGATTGTGAAGACATCCATGAGAACTAGAGGGTGAAGATTGCTAAGTCAAAGCTCAAAGGCTCTATACTCACATGGTGGAACTTCACTCAAGATGATAGGGTGAAGAATGGAAAGAATCTAGTCACCACTTGGAAGAAGATGGTGACCCTACTTAGGGAAACATATGTCCCTAAAGATTGTGAAGTCCAACTTCATAAAAGGAGAATGAGTCTAAGATAGAAAGAGAAGGACATCTCTAGCTATACTAAAGAATTTCAGAGATTGGTGATGAAATCCAAGCTTGCTGAACCAGAATGTGTAAAGCTTGCTCAGTATATGCAATGCCTAAGGGTCTCAGTTCAAGATGAACTTAGTTTGAAAAGCCATACCATAGTGAATGAATGCTATCAATTGGCATTAAGAGTTGAAGAAAAGTTCAGAAGGAGGAATGAATAGAGTGGTAGAGGAAAAGCCAAAAATGAAAGAGGCAGAGGAAACTTTGGAGGAAGAGGACAAAAAAATAGACCACAAGGAGAACCTAATAAGGAGAACACCCAAGGAGAAAGTAGTTCAAGAGGAAGATTTCAAGGTAGAAGAGGAAATGACAAGAGTAGAAATGGAGGAAGAAACAATGGACAAATTAGATGTTATAACTGCAATCAGACAGGGCACTACACCAATAGGTGTCCGGACAGAGACAAGCAGAATAACCAAGGTGAAAGAAGATCCAACCTAGTACAAGAAGATGATGTTGATAGTGTGAGAGACTGTATAGGAGAAGATGGAGTAAGCCTCATGATGAAGAGGACTTTGATCAAAGCACCAGTACCGGTGGAACCTCCCCAAAGAAAAAGTATTTTTAGAACTAACTGCAAGAGCCATGGAAAGGTATGCAAGTTAGTAATTGATTCGGGTTCTACTAAAAATCTTGTATCTAAGGAAATGGTAGATAAATTAAAATTAGAAAAGATACCCCACCCAAATCCATCCCATGTATCTTGGTTGATAAAAGGGCAATAGACCCTCATAAATGAACAAGCTTGGGTAGATTTCTCTATTAAAGACTATAAGGATAGAGTCCTTTGTGATGTAGATATGGATGTATGTCACCTTTTATTAGGATGTCCATGGTAGTATGATTTGTAGGCTAAACATGATGGAGTCACAAAATGATACCAAATAATTCAAAATGGTCACAAATACAATCTGCTCCCTCACCCTAATCCTCCACAAGAAAAACCAAAAGAATAGTTAGTCATGCTTGTAGGAGAACAAGAGATGATAAGTACCATTCAAGATTTTGAGGTAGGATATGCCCTAGTCCTTAAACTAAAGGAGAAGACAATGCATAATGAAGTACTAAAGGAAGTAGATAGTCTACTGTAGAAGTATAAAGGAATAGTTGTAGGAGACACACCAGATGAACTCCCACCATTGAGGGATATCTATCACCAAATAGATTTTATCCTAGGTGCTTCCCTACCCAACAAAGCTGCTTATAAACTCACTCCTAATTAGAATGCAAAAGTCACTAGACAAGTCAGTGAATTGTTGACTAAAGGAATCATACAAAAAAGTCTCAGCCCTTGTGTATTACCAAGTTTTTTGGCCCCTAAAAAGGATGGTAAATGGAGACTATGCACCGACTCTAGGGTAATAAAAAAATTACAATCAGATATCAATTCCCTATACCTAGGATTGAAGATCTTTTAGACCAACTTGGAGGAGCATGTTACTTCTCAAAAATTGACCTTAAATTTGGTTACCATCAGATAAGGATAAGGCCTAGTGATGAGTGGAAAATTACATTCAAAACCATTGAAGGATTGTATGAATGGCTTGTGATTGCATTTGGCCTTAGCAATGCTCCTAGCACCTTCATGAGATTAACGAATGAAGTGCTTCAAGATTTCATAGGAAATTTTGTGGTGGTCTATTTAGATGACAGATTAATCTTTATTTGGACTATGAAGGAACACATGAGACATTTGGAGCAAGTTCTCCAAAAACTACATAAGAAGAAACTGTCTATCAACTTAGAAAAATGTACATTCATGCAACAAGAGTTGATATTTTTGGGTTTTGTTATCTCAAAGGGCACATTGAAAATGGATCTTGAAAAGGTAGAGGCTATCATTAATTGGCCCATACCAAAGACTCTAGGAGAAGTCAGGAGCTTTCATGGATTAGCTACCTTTTATAGGAAATTTATCAAAAATTTTAGTCACATTTGCGCACCTTTACTTGATACCATCAAGGGTGGTAGAAAAAAAAAGTTCTAGTGGACAACACAAGCAGATGAAGCTTTTAAATACTTGAAGGAAAGAGTAGCACAATATCCCATTTTGGTACTACCGACCTTCAAAAAATTGTTCATAGTGGAAACTGATGCTAGCAAACTGGCCATAGGCGCAGTCCTCAGTCAGGATGGTAGACCAGTGGCTTTCTTCTCTAAAAAATTGAATGAAGCAGAGAAGAAATACAATACATATGAATTGGAATTATATACAATGGTTCAAGCCCTCAAGAAATGGAGGCACTACTTGCTTCCTAAGGAATTTATTGTCTTTATAGATAATCATGCCTTGAGTTTTCTAAATAGTCATAAACTAAGCTGCAGGCACATAAAATGGGTTGAACAACTCCAAGAATTCACATTTTCCATAAAGAATAAGAAAGGAACTTCAAATAAAGTTGTAGATGCTCTCAGTAGAAGAGTAATTTTGGTTGAAGAAGTGCAACTACAAAGCATAGGGATTGATGACCTCAAACACCTATACAAGGATGATTCAATTTTCGGTGATATCTATCAGGTTTTCTCTACTCTATCAGATGCATATAATACTACTTATTTTGAATATTTATTGTAGAATGGTCTTTTGTTCAAAGGAGGTCAAATTTGTATTCCTAAATGCTCCATGAGAGAAAATCTAATTAGAGAGAAATATTATGGTACACTAGGAGGCCACTTTGGCATAGATAAAACACTTGAACTTGTAAGGAGAAACTATCATTGGCCTTGGTTACCGATTGATGTCAAAAAATTTGTTGAATCATGCACTATTTGTCAAAGGGATAAAGGAGTTAGGACCAATCAAGGTCTCTATCAACCACTACCAATCCCAACAAAGCCATGGGATAGTGTGAGCATGGATTTTGTCTTAGGACTACCGAGAAACAAGCAAGGATTTGATAGTATCTTTGTCATAGTTGACAAATTTAGCAAAATGGCATATTTTGTTCCTTGTAAAGTCTCTAATGATGCTTCACATATTTCTAACTTATTTTTTAAAGAAGTGGTTAGAATTCATGGATTATCAACATCCATTATCTCTGAAAGAGATGTGAAATTCCAGGGACACTTTTGGAGAACCCTTTGGAACAAGTTGGGGAAAAATCTATCATTTAGTTCTACTTACCATCCAAAAACTAATGGGTATACTGAACTTGTAAATAGATCACTAGGAAACCTTTTAAGGTGTCTAACAAAACAATATGGACAGACTTGGGATGCTATCCTTCCCCAAGCAGAATTTTCTTTCAATGATTCAATAAATCGATCAATAGGGAAGACACCATTCCAAGTGAATTAGGTACTCCATCCAAGAGGAGTTATGGAACTAAGAGAGTTACTGACTAACTTTAAAGTCAATGCACAAGGAGAAGAATTGTCAGCATGGATCAAACAGATTCATGATCAAGTATGAGATACATTGATTCAGAATACTGCAAAGTACAAAGAATAGGAAGATAAGAAGAAGATACATGTTACTTTCAAAGTAGGATATCAAGTATGGGCATACCTGAATAAGGCAAGGCTACCTAGGGGACATACCAAACTATAGATGAGGAAGATCATTCTCTATCAAATACTTCATAAATTTGGGGATAATGCTTATGAAATTTCTTTACCCCCTACTATTTGTATTTCTCCTATCTTTAACATTTGTGATCTCACTCCTTTTAAGGGTGATGCAGGATCTACTGACACTTTGCAGGATACTGAAGACACATAGGAAGAATGGATAAAGGACTTTCCACCGAGCCAACCATTACAGTTGGAAAAGATTCTAGACTCTAAAGTTGTCAAACAAACTAGGAAGAAGACCTACAAGGATTATTTGGTCAAATGGAAAGGGTTACCAAACATTGATGCTACATGGATGAGTGAAGAGTGTATCACCAAGCATGGAACTTTGGTTTAGAAAATACTCTCAAGTGGGACTTTAGTTTTTAAAACATGGGAGTATGGTGCAGGAGCACACAAGGAGCACTCCCCACTCTTCACAGCTTTTAGATTGATAGGTTAATTTTAATAAGCCAACTTGTAAGACCTAGTCACCCTCGGTGTGGTTATAAACCATGGGTTTTGACTATGGTCCAAAGGAACATTTAGGATGTTAGGTTTCCTAGGTGTCTTTTAAGATGTTTACAATAATGTAAGGTATTAAGCCTATAGGCTCATTAAGAGAAAGAATGAGACATTTTGTAAAAGTTGCAAATGTAAAAGAATGTTGTCGGCAACTTCCTTGAAAAGTTGCTACCGACCTGTGAAACAACTGCCCAATAGTCACAACCATTTGAAAAATGGTTGGATCCATTGAGGAAAGTCTTCATATAGCCCTTACAAGAAGGTGGAAGATGGTGGTGTGTGTTGAATAGTACAGATACTCTATGTAATTTTTGCATTCAATCAATAAAAGATCCCTATTTTCTCTAAGTATGGATTTGAAACACTTTGTGTATGGATTTGTACAAAATTACCAAGAAGAACTTCAATTGATCTAATACATACGATGAACTAGGACTTTGATGCATTTTATTTGATTCCATTTGGAGATTAGAGTTGAAAGTTAGAAGAATCAGTTTATCCAAGTTTTTAGAAAACCCTCTTAAACTAGGGTTTTGACCGAAGATGCCCTAACTTGTGTTTCCTTTGTGGGGTTCCCATGTAGAGTTGGGAAATGAAAGTAGGGGCAATGTATTTTAGTTCCTCAAAAGTGTAGAAGAAGGGGGATTGTTTAGAGAAATTTGTTTATAGATTCTAAGCCAAGCATCTCTATGTGCTTGGTTCAGGAAATGGAGAACTAAAGTGATAGAAGTAGTTTGGGGGTGGATAAAAGCAATCTAAAGATAGATTGTGGTCTCTTTGGGAATCCCAACTCCATTGTATTTGTAAATCAACCTTTAACAACCAACTAGTGAAGTTTTCCTTCATCTACCGAGTCAGTTAGCCTTATCAGGACTAATAGACCAAGAGTTGTTAAGTGTTTCTTTTCATGTTTAGGATCTTAGGATTTGGAGGTTTGTTACAAGTCATTGAAGGGTGTTTGAACATATTTTGTTTCCATATAATTCTTTTAAGGATTTGGAATTAGAACCCTAGAACCTTGCTCGGAAGGTTACAAGCCTATCAAGGCCTAAAATCTTGAACTTGTTATTTAACGCTAGTGTGTTTTTGGAATTCACTCCCATAGAAGGCATTTTGTTTGTGTATGGAACCTTTCCATCCCCTTGCCAAATTTTTAGGTTCCCATCTGAAAGATAAGTTAGGAAGGCATTTTTCTATAAGCATTACCGAGTGTCAGTAAACTACTCGGTAAAGCTACCAAGGCCACTCAGTTAACATAGGCACCAAGCACCGACCAAGTATCAATCGAGCACCAGTAGAGCCTGAGGGAGTACAAGTAAGTTGGAGACACTAAATCCTCTAGTAAGGATAGTGTAATTATGGTTTTTATAGGACCTTCTAAAGGTGTAGAGCACTCTCCTAAGGCCACTCTAGGTTTAGAGTAACACTGAAGGTCTCACCATTTACTGAGCTGCCTAAATAGGGGAGAGCTCTACATCACCTACAAGAGTCAAGAAGTTCAAAACAAATTTCAAGCCTAAGTATACAAAAGAATGTTATTATGCTGAATATGGAGTATCAGATGAAGATTCAGGACAAGATGAAATTGGATTCATTGCTATTGAAGACATGGAGAAAATGTTTGATGAAATGGATATTGAAGATGAAAAGAAAGCACAAGAGTTAGCATTAATTTCACAAGTAGACATCAGAATAGAATGGATCATTGACAACAGTTGTTCACATCACATGACAGGAGACAAAGATAGATTTGTACATCTGGATAAGTACAAAGGTGACATGGTTAGATTTGGATACAACACTCCTAAACCTATAGTAGGTGGAGGATATATCACTTTGAATAGAAAGAATAGCATTGATGATGTTCTATATGTTGATGGTTTGCAGCATAACTTACTAACTGTTGTATAGTTTCTTAACAAAGGATATCAGTTGGAATTCAAAAATAATAAGTGCATCATTAATAACAAAGGAGTAATGATTGCATCAAGTTCAAAGACAAAAGGTAATGTTTTTCAGCTTAATTATGAAGCAAGTTGTTATGTTGCTAAAGTAGATGATAGTTGGTTATGGCACAAAAGACTATATCACATCAACTTTGACTATATAATAAAGATAATAAATGTAAAGGTAGTAAGAGACCTCCCTAGTATTGCAAAAATAGTTGATACAATATGCAGGGAATGTGTGATGGGAAAACATGTAAGGAAATCATTCAGAAGCAAGCATAATTCAATAGAGAACAAATTAGATATAGTGCATATAGACTTATGTGGACTAACTCAAACAAAATCATACTATGGTGAAAGATACTTTATTTTATTTGTTGATGATTATTCTAGAATGATGTGGGTTGCATTCTTAAAAGATAAATCTAAAGCATTTGAGAAGTTCAAGATATTCAAAGCTAAAGTTGAAAATGAGTCTAGATTAAAGATAAAATGTTTGAGATCAGATAGAGGAGGAGAATTCACCTATGACATATTTTATGATTATTGTGAAGAATATGGGATAAAGAGATAGCTAAGTGCACCTAGAACCCCCCAACATAATGGAATTGTAGAAAGAAGAAATAGGATCATACTTGACACAAGACGCACTATCATGATTGAAGGAAAAGTTGCACACACCTATTGGAGAGATGTAGTCAATACTGTAGTCTATAATATCAACATAATTCAATTAAGGCCAAGTGCAGACAAGACACCTTATGAGCTATGGTTTGGAAATGTACCTATAGTAAAATACTTCACAATATTTGGAAGTAAGTGTTATATCAAGAGAGATGAAGCTATTGGCAAGTTTGATGCAAGAAGAATGAAGGTATTTTTCTTGGTTACTCAACTAAAAGAAAATCTTATAGATGTTTTAACTTAGGATTGAAGAAGATCATTGAAAGTGCACATGTAAAGATTGATTAAAAGTTTATGATTCAAGAGAGATATAATGATTATGCAACTATGATTGAAGAAGAACCTAGACCTACTAGTAGAGAAACAGTTGTTGAAGAAATGTTTGACAACATTGATGTATTATTCAATGAACTTGAAACAAGTGAAGAAGAATCATAGAAGACAGATGAGAGAGTCTCACCTAATTTTCCAAAATTTACATCTAGATACCATTCAAAAGAAGATATCATTGGAGATCAGAATAGAAAAGTCATGACAAGATCAAAAGAAAAAAGTTCAACAGTTAATGAAGAGGTATGTTTACTCAAAAATTGAACCTTTAAGTGTTGAAGATGCATGTAATGATTCATATTGGCATGAAGCAATGAAAAAAGAGCTAGATTAGATAGTTAAGAATGATACATGGGAATTGGTCCCTAGGCCTAGTGACAAAAATGTGATTGGAACCAAGTGGATATACATAAATAAGATGAATGAAGATGGAATGGTAGTAAGAAACAAAGCAAGACTAGTATGTAAAAGATATGCATGAAGAGAAGGAATTGATTATTGTGATACATTTTCCCTTGTAAGCAGATTGGAAGCCATAAAGTTATTTCTAGCCTATGCAACATTCAAAGAATTTAAAGTATATTAGATGGATGTCAAGTCAGCATTCCCGAATGGAGAGTTTACAGAAGAAGTCTACATAGAGTAGCCTAAAGGATTTAGTTTATTAGACAAACCATATATGGTATGCATGCTGAAGAAAGCCCTCTATGGACTTAAGAAAGCCCCTAGAGCATGGTATGAAAGACTAGATAGTTACTTAACAAATATTGGATTCAAGAAAGGAGTAGTAGATTGTAACTTATTCATAAGAGAGACACTTGATGGATTATTACTAGTTTCTATTTTTTTTGATGACATTATTTTCGGTGGTAATGACAAGCTTAGTGCTGAATTTGCTAAAGAGATGTAGAGAGAATTTGAAATGAGCATGATTGGACCTATCAAGTACTTTTTGGGATTGAATGTACAATAGGCAAACAAAGGTATTTTGATTAATCAGTCTACTTATGTGAAATAAATATTAAAGAAGTTCAAGATGGATGATTGCAAGACACTAAGTACCCCTATGATAACAAGAAGCAAGCTTTCAAAAGATGATGATTCTATATCAGTAGACAATACCCTATATAAGTCTATGATTGGTAAACTCATACATCTTACTCAATCTAGACTAGATATTTCCAATATAGTTGGTATTGTTGGAAGATTTACAACATAACCTAAACAAAGTCATGTCATGGTAGTAAAAAGGATATTCAGATATTTGAGAGGAACTATAGACTATGGTGTATGGTATCCTAATTTAGAAAATGTAGAACTTCATGTGTATACAGATGCAGATTGGGCAAGTTGCACTGATGATAGAAAGAGCACCTCAGGAGGAGTAGTTTTTCTTGGAGATAGACTAGTCACTTAGACAAGCAAGAAGCAAAATTGTATTTCTCAATCCACAATAGAAGCAAAGTATGTAGCAGTAGTATTAAATTATTCTATAATCGTGTGTATCAAGCAGATGATAAAGGATTTTGGAATTCAGATTGATTACCCTATTGTTATTCATTGTGACAATACTAGCACTATCAATATGTCAAAGAACCATGTGATGCATGCAAAGACAAAATACATTGAGATAAAATATCACTTCCTAAGAGAGAAAGCTGTAGAGAAAGAAGTAAAGTTGGACTATGTGAGTACAAAAGAATAGCTAGCTGACATTTTCACAAAGCCTTTATTGAAGGATACTTTTGAGCATCTCAGGGAGAAGCTGAGAGTAATTTCCTTCCCTAGATCTGATTAGAGTTTGCAATATTGCATTAGTCCTAAGTGACTAATGAATGGTTGACTACTCTACTTCAGGAGTAGTACCTATGCTTATTTTTTTTGGCACCCTTTTCCATTGATGTCAAAGGGGGAGTATATAATCATGAAAAATAAAGTAGTTGATTTATTCTAGAAAAGCAGAGTATGTAGTAGTAAGGGGAAGTATATAGTAAGAAGATGTAGTAGTAGATATTTAGAGCATTTAGTAGTAGATGGAGGATTCATCCTTGGGGGAGTTTTGTTGACGAAATAGAGAATGTTATAAAATAATTGTACATTTGGATTGGTGGTGTTTTTCATTCCATATGTTGCCATCTATGCCAAAGGGGGAGGTTATTAGAGATTTTCCAGCAAGCCAGTGTTGACTATATGTTTTTCATTGATGAAAATGTATGGTAAGCAATGTGTGTTGTAGTTTTATGTAGAGAGCCTTGAGAATATGTTGTATGGATATTTTATCGGCATGATATCATAGACACAAAGGTTGATTATGAGTACAAAAAATTATGTAGTTGATTGTAACAGTAGTGTTCCTGACAGTGTTACATGTAGAGTTTTGTATGAGATTATTAGTAAGATTATGTTGGATCCTTGCACATTTATATTTGTGTTGTAGACATGTTTATGAAGCTATGTTCATGAATGTAGAGTTTATTGTGTAGTACAAATTGAGTTATAATGTTTCTATTTGCTAGTTATAGTTTCTTGAGATTATCTGATGGAGCCAATAGTGTTTATATTGTTTTAGTAGTTGCACCTATCAGTTTGATATGCGTGTTTGGTTATGAGTTAAATTTTTTTGGTTAAGAGCACATAACATATTTCAGCTTGCAAGTAAAATTTTAGTTAATTTAATGAAGCTGACTATGTGAAGTGATGCATCTACTCATATTGGGTTGGGCAGTCCCTTTTTATGTTGCATGCTTAGTATAGCCATTGGAGATGTTTTTGGAGAGTTTTGTTGTTTCTCTATTATGATTTCAAGAAGGTTCTAATATGCTGACTTG
The DNA here is from genome assembly GCA_027943335.1 of Chamaecyparis obtusa. Lineage (NCBI taxonomy): Eukaryota > Viridiplantae > Streptophyta > Pinopsida > Cupressales > Cupressaceae > Chamaecyparis > Chamaecyparis obtusa. The sequence continues at coordinate 2,735,854 of BSBK01006152.1, read as the reverse complement.
ATTATATCATTTGGAGAAAGATACTTATAGCTAGTCAGTTGTGATTGCTAAGTGTGGTTGATAGAGTAGAGAAGAAGATGTGAATGTATTGAGCCAGTATAGTTGAATCAATCATCAGTTGAAGATCTATGTGAAGAAGAAGAGAGTATATGCTATTCATTGGAATTGATCACGATAACAGGTCTACTTTCCAGTTCACCAAGATCCAGATATAGTGTGTATTTGTTATGTAGAAGGTTGCAACCTTTACCATTTGAGCAATGTGCTCTCGTACAGTGTGTCCTCACCTTTAACAAGGTTATTTGTAAAAGACTCCTAACAGGGTCTGACCCTTGACTAGGTCACTGTACTTCATGCATTGTAAAGATTAACTCCTAACAGGGTTGTAAGATCTTCTAACAAGGATCATTATACTCTAGTGTAATTTATAGTGGGTGCTAATTCCCACCGGAGTTTTTACCTATTTGGGTTTCCTTGTAACCAAAATTATGGTGTTGTGTTAAGTGTTATCTTATTGTGTATGTGCTTAATTTTCTTCTATAATTAATTGGATAAAGAATTGAATCTTATAGATAACTAATTCACCCCCCCTCTCAGTTATCTCTTGGGACTATTCCTAACAAATGGAACCTTAGAATGTAAGAGAGTGGACCCTTGAGCCAAGGAAGAGCTTCCTTTTAAAGGAATTTCCTCAAGAATGAAGGGTAGAGATTAAGAGGGAAAAGATGTTAGGTAGAGATGAGTGGTGAGGAATATCAATCCATGTGAGAGGATTCAATATTTTTGATTGGTCAAGCTTGATAGGAGCATAAGAAAAAATTAAAAATCCCCTTTTAATTATCAGTTAATCAAAATTAAGTTGCACAATGTGCTCTTTTTTAATAAAAGTGCTAAGAATTTATATTAAAGGTAAGTTAATGACAATTAAATAATTTTATAAGTTTAGAAATGATTTAGTTTAATTATGAAAGGGGGATTAATCAAGGTTACTTACATAATTGTCTAGTAATTATGCCTTTGAGATTCAAAATTTGCTTTAAGTCAATTTAATCGAAATAGGGGCTTAGGTTCTACTAGACAAAATTTAGGTGATTACACCTATCTCTCAACCTAGTGTGGTTCCTTTAGCTCCCCTGTCATAGGCAAAAAAGGACCCAATGTTGATTGAACCTACTCGACTTCCTATCTCTAGTAAGATGAAATGTAACCGACATGTCTCTGCTTGTTGAAAGAAACATCAAGCTAAATCCAAGGCACGCACACATGCTTCCCAAAAAAATTACCTTCCTTTGACCAACCCATGCTTTAGCCTATGGAGGAAGTTAATAATCATAACACTATTCAAATGGATAAACACAATGATTCTATTCATATTTTTGATTCTATTGTGCTTAATATTAATGAAGAAGACACTCTTGATGATCCTATTGATACTAACAATAATATACATGCTAGTGATTGTGATGAATATGAGACTATTGATCTTGAAAATGATTTTCCTAACATGCTTTCAAAATAGTTATCAATAACTCCTAGTATTGAACAAAGTGACCTGCAACATGGTACTTTTTGGGAACCGAAAATTGTTCCTATAGTATTTGATGTTGCTCCTCTTGTGAGTTGTCCACCTTCCCTAAATGATAAAGACCAATATGGTGGGGCTAGGTGATGTGATTTATTGGCTCCTTTAGCATGGTAGTCTTTGTGTCTTTTCCTATCATATTGTTTTTCCCCATGATGTGTTGTTTGTTATATGTTTTATTTAGGTTTCTTTAAACAATCCTTATTGCTTTATTGGGAAAGATAATAAAGGAATCAAAATGTTTTAATCATTTTTATATTTGTACCTTTCTTCTTCTATATGTCTTTATATGTTGTGCTGTAAATGTGCCTTTGTGTAGTCCGCTTGGGATATTGCGATATGGTAGTACCAAATCTTTTTGGTCTTTGTGATGCTGACCCAAAAAGAATCTTCTTGTGACTCTTACGTGTTTTTCCTCCATTCTTTTGTAGTTATACTTCCTTTGGGGAATGATGACATTTCATTTGACATAATATTTCGTATGTTATCTTATGATAATACTGACCCCATAGTTACTAGATCCCTTCATGCTCTTTCTTTTTTTAATTTAACTATTTCCCTTGATATGTCTTCTCTTGGGGGAATTTCATAGTGGGAACGTCTCTAGTGGATGCATGTACACTTCATTACAACCATTTCTCCCATTAAGGAACTTGCAATTTCTATAATGTGGGGGCATACATTCTGCTCACATTTTGCACACACGCACTATGAAAACTTTGCTTCTTTGAATCACTTTATGGATTAATAAACAATCCTAAAGATCTAATTATCTTTTGGATCTCCTCTTGGATTTCTAACAGTCTGAAAGGATTGATCCTTGTAGTTTCTTTCTTTCAATCCCTTAAGGTTACACACATCCTTATGCTTGGATCACCTTTTGCAGTTTTTCTCTTTTGGAAATGTAGTTTCTTGGGGGTGAATCCTTGATGGTTTGACTAGCATGGACACAAACTTGCTAGACTATTAAACACCATCTTTTGTTGCAACATGCATTTTGGTGTGGTTCATAGTAAGACACACACATCTTACTGGGTGAGTTAATCACACTCTTTTTTTTTGTTAGTGATATCTCTCTTGTTATGATTTTGGAGTTAACAAGGACTCAAGTCTATTGGAGGATTTATGGAATATTATTCTCCTTAGTTGTGATGAGATCACCTTATTCATTTTGATCTACTTTATTGAGAGTTTGTGTTGGGCTCACACCCCCACTAAAGTAGGGGCTAAATATATCATCTTAAAATGGAAAGACCCATGTTGAGACATGTTTAGTCCTCTTTAGTAGGATTCTTTTGACCTAATTTAAATGCCTTTATGGACCCATGGATGTAGCTTTTATTTTGTGCCAGATTGGGCCCATATTTTTGCTTGTTTTTGTTGTTCTTTTTTCAGTCATCGAGATCCCAGACCATTCCTTTATGAGCTGACCCATTAGGGGGTAGGTCAAGGTTGGCCTCCCCCAAGGTTAGGTGCCTCTATATTTTGGGCCCATCTCAGGTTTCTAATTTCTTTTCTCGCCTTGTGCAGTCAACCCTTTTTGATTTTGGTCACAAAATTGGTATAAAAGGGGGCCTACTCACTTCATTTTGGAGATCCAAGTTATTCATTAATGATACAAGAATTCATATTCCATTCAAGAGCATTGAAGAAGACTTTTTTCAACCTTTCAAGACTTCAAGATTTAAAGATATTTTACATTCAAGGAGGTTTAAAGGAGTTCATTGGAGGCCTTTACATCATCTTTCCATGATCATGCATGTTCCTTTCAAGATCTAGTTTCCTTCTTTGAAGATAGTGGAGTTGGCTTAAGGAAGGGTTTGTTCATGCATTCTTCATTTTCATTTTCATATATAATTTGATCATATGAGTACATCTACATCCATGGATCCATGAATTGGTATGATTGATCTATTGCATTTTGATGAGATATCATTAATTTATGCAAGATTTAACAACATTGAGCACTTATACATCCTTGTGGATTAAGGATTTGGATCCTCCATGAGGGTTTCTACAAAGTAAGGTAAATTTATGAATTTGGTTTACATTTAAATTTAAGGTTAATTCCTAAATTGGGGTTTGACCAAGGCAAGCTACTCCCCAACAAAAACAAACATTTTTCTCTTGCAGATTTAGGTTTTTAGATTTGTAGATTCAAATTTGGAGCCTTCAGAACCTATTTGTTGTTATAGATCCAGATCCCATAAAAACTTATAGATTAGGGGGAGGCTGATTTTAGTTTATTCCTAGGTGGATTTTCCTCCAAGTCATCATACCCCCTCTAGGTCAACCTAGTCCAGAGCCAGAAAAATTTCTAGTTTTGCAGATCATGGTTTTCTGTTTCTAGATTTGATCCTATTCAATTTTTTGATTTGTTCTAGGAGCATAATCTCATATATGATTTGGAGAACATATTATGAGTATTCTAAGGTGAGTTGGAATACTTCATTGGTTATTTTGAGTATTAATATATCAGATATGATCTATTTCATTAGTTTTAGCATTGTATTACCTTTGCAGTTGACTATACTCAACACATAGGAAATATAATCTTTCTACTTAGCACTTGGTTAGATCCTTGTTTTGAATTGGTACCCCTGCATCACTTGGGTTGTGCTAATCTAACTTGGATTCAACTAGGGGATTTTCTTGGGAGATATCCTCCTTTTTGGCCCCCTCTTGAGCATAATATTGAGTGTATATGCTTGAAACGTGTGGTGTATCACATATCTTACCCTCATCACATTTTTCACCACTATACACCTATATTTTACAAATTAAATTCATGTATAAGATGCTAAGAGATATCAAATTTAAAATAAGAACAATAACTACAGTGAAAGGAAAGTTGTCTTTTTTGATAAGGAAGAAAATAGTAGTATTATCTTTTTTGCATTTATGATAGAAAATAATAGTGATTGAATATTATAATTAGGTTTCTCATGTAATAATTAAGGATAAATGCCCTCCAAATAATCCTGCTAGTATAGATGTTTGAAAGATAACTAGATTTTTTTTTAATAATTAAGAGGTTGAAGCTAAGAAAATTCTATTGATAATAGTAAGTATTTGTAATTATAAAAAATCCAAAAAATATTAGGGCTTTGACATCCTTGAGATATCACCATTTTTCCTAATTCATAGTCCTATCTTATACAATCCAACAAGGGTATTCTAGTATCAATAGCCATTTTTCAAAATTTACAATATATATCTTAACTATAAGCATAAAATTATGATTACTAGCTTAATATTCTTTCGATTATCCTGATAATTTCTATAAGGTTTATGAAAAATATAAACAAAATAAACTATACAAAATATCAAAGTGAAACATTAACAAGGATTCAACAACTTGTCATGCCCTTGATAAAGGGTCTACTTTTGAGTCTCTCTTTGATAGAGGTCTTGGCTTCTGTATTTTTTGTGTTGCTTCCATTAATGATGGTTCTCCTATTTCAAACTAAGAACTTTCTTCTTCAATTTGTGCCACAAGTCTCAAGAAATTTCCTTATTCTTCCTCATTTGCATATCCTTATTCCTTTGTTTTAGAGGAGATTTCACTCCCCAATCCATCAAAGTAATCATCATATCTATACTTATAGACCCAATCCTCTATCTCATTTATATTGTTTCCAATCACTTTCCCCAGCACATCAGTGATGCCAAACACTCTTTTGAAGAAATTTAAAAATGTTCTCATGAAAATATCTCTCCAAACTTTATCATCATATTTCCACCTAGTAAGGATGAAGAATCTTCTAATCAACCCTCCATACCCCCCACCCCCCCCCCCCCCCATTGCATATTAGTGACAAGATTAGGAAACCCTCCTCTAGCTTTTTTGACTTGAGCATAATCACTTTCTTCTCCCCCACCACTAGGATATAAGCCAAGAATCCTAAAGTAATATTAGAGCATTCCCTATTTCTATGATCTATTTTTTCCCTAAAATATTTTTAATTGCATGGATAAGAAACCTATTTTTATACTTGATGATCTCCTTGATTCTTCTCTTTGAAATAGTGCCAACAAACATTATTTTCCCATTGGAAGATAAGATCCTAATAGGGGAGTTCATCTTTCACTTCTCCCCTCTCTTAGATAAGGATGGTGGCTCCAAACTAAGAATATGCAGAGGAAAATGCTTGTTTAGTCTCCCTCTCATTTTATCCTTCATTTTCCATATCCTTTTCCAATATGTTGCCTTATCTATATATGTGGTTAATAGTTATGTTTTTCAGAATTCTTGAGTAAATCCTTGGGTTTTCCTAATAAGAAGTTTAATCTACAAGTTGGGGTGCTTCTAGTTCTAAGAGAACTGATAGTAATTATTGAATATCCCTCTATCTTAACACTCTTTATGACCAATTTCATACATAGCATGAGTCCTATAAGTGATTTAACTTTTATTATGTTATTGTTATCTTCCTCTAATGGTTTAGCCATTTAAGCTACCAGATTTCCATTTGATGAGTGAATCACACATCTTGCACTTGACACTTCAGGATTTCCTAAAGAGGCACCATTGAAATTGAGCTTAAACCATCCTTCTTTTGGAGACCTCCAAGAACAAAATTTTCTAGTAATGGTACTTGTATTCCCCCCCTTTCCAATAAAAGAAGGAATATTTAATCCAAATCAATACTTTTTTTATTCTATCATCCTAATTGGTATACTTCATTTCTTTGTCATCTAATAAATGAAATCTACTATTAACTACCTCCACTATTACAGCTTCAATCATATTTAGAAAAATTTTCCTTTTTATTTTCTTGTCTTGGAAATTTTTGTGATTCCTCTCTTTCCATAGTTCCCATATTAATAACAATGGAGAGGGAATCCAAAGGCAAAAAAACATAATTGATGAGTATAAACTAGTCCAACTTTGAAATAAAGTTACAATTTCATTAGGTAAAATAGAGAACCATCCTAATTTAGTGCATAACCATCACCAACACTTGTAAGAGACAAGACAATTAAGAAGGATTTGATTTATTTTTTCCCCATTATTGTTCACAAACATTCCTTATTCTACTCTTTTTCATTATATTATTTATTATTGGATACCCCCCCCACGAGTCCTTCTAAAACAAGTATTTTCTGCTATCTACCATATTCTATGTTTTTTGACTTGTGATTAGGTCTCTACATGTAAGCATAAAATTTCATATATGTTATCCTTTTGGGTAATTTGAGAAACTAAATAATTTCATTGAATTTGAATTATGGAGATATTTTCCTTAATGATTCTCACCCATTTCAGATGTGGTTCCTTGAATATTTTCCAAAATATCTTTTCTCCCAATGCTTTATTTTTCTATAGTTGATTTCTTATCCCAGTTCCACCTGCTTTTATGGGTTTGCATATCTTTTCCCATGCTATGAAGTTTAGTTTTTTATTTAACATCATTTTTTTTTTCCAAAAAAAGGATCTCATTTTTTTAAATATCTTCAGATAAGCCTCTGAAGATAGGGATAAGCATGACATTAAGTAAATGGGTATAGCTAAAAGTGTTTCTTTTAGCATGATGACTCTACCATCCCAAGTAAGCCATCTAGTTTTCCACATTTCCATTTTTTAATCCATTTTTTCTCCTGTAGGGTCTCAAAACTTGGTTGAGCTTAATGCCTTCTCCAAGGGGAGACCTAGATATACATGTAGAAGTTTACCTTCTTTGAACTCCAACATATTTGGGATACCTCTTTGAATTTATGATTTGACAAAAAACAAAAATACCTCTAATTTTCCTTTGTTGATATGTTGACTTTAGGTATAGGAATAATTGTTAAGAAGTTTTATGAATTATTTGGCTTCCCATCTTCTAGCATATCAAAATAACATTATATCATCCACAAATTATTGATGAGTAATAGTTAAAACTAAACTCATTACCTTAATTCCTTTAAAAATCCTATCATCTTGATCTTTATTAATTTATCTGTCTAAGGCTTTCCTTCATGATAATAAAAAGAAATGGTTAGATAGAATACCCTTGTTTAATCCCCCTGGAACTTTCAAAAAAACCTTTTTTTGTTCCGTTCACTAAGACTAAAAATATTGGACTAGATATGCAAAATAAAATAAGGTTTATCCATGCTTTACTAAATCCAAAAGCTTCCATACATTTACAAAGAAACCTCAAATCCACTTTATCATATGGATTTTTAAGTATCCAATTTTATAGTCATACTTCTTTATTATTTTAGATCAAGTGAATGACTTCTTGAGCTATACTAATTCCATCAAATAAATATCTTCTAGGCACAAAACCTACTTGTTCCTTCAAAATGATGGATGGGAGGATCTTTTTAACTATGTTTGCTATGGCTTTCACCAAAACTATATATATTGTACTACATAATGATATTGGCATGTAATCATCCAATAGGATTGCATTCTCTTTCTTAAGAATGAAGACAATAAATGTATTATTTATTTCCCTCAAAAACCTTCCCAAGATTCTTGTTCATTTTAACTATTCAACCATTTATGATCCTAAAATGTTCCAACATTTTTGGAAAACCCTGACAAAAAATCAATCTAGTCTTGGAGATTTGTCTGAATGTAATTGATTAAGAATTGAAATAATTTATGATTCAAATAATTTAGCTATTATTATTTTGTCCTGATCTTCTATTAACACTTTAGGAATGTTTCCTAACAATATTCTTTTAGCTTTAAGGTCTAAACACTCCTAATAGTTTAACATTTCTGTGAAGAAAGAAACTACTTCCTTTGTTATTGATTCTAATTCTTTAACCATGATTCTAATGTTTCCTTTAATTTTATGAACCATGATTATACTTCTTCTTTGTTTCATACTATTATGCAAGAACTTGGAATTTTTATCACCCTCATCTAGCAATGTTTCTCTCAATTGTTCTCTCCAAAAGATTTTTCTTTTGTCAAAATATCCTCCTATTCTTTTAGTAATTATTTTTAATCAAGGAAAATTGTTTAATCCATTCCATACATAATCAATTCCTCATTGAGTTCTCTTAGGGCCCACTTAAAGCTATTTTATGAGATGAAAATAAAACCAAAATGCTCCTTATTCCATTTTAGAAAATTCTTCTTAATATTTTTTCAATTTTAAGGAAAAGAAAAATAGTTTTTATCCCTCAAATTGGGCTTCATTCCACTATTTTTCAATTAGATCCAAGAATTATTGATCCTTCATCCACATTTTTTTAAATTTGAATGGACAATGCATTGCTTTCCTTTCCCAAGAATTTCTAACTAAACTAGGAAGTAATTCAATCTTAAAGTTGGAATTATGGATGAGCTAAAGTCAAAAGGAAATGAAGACAAATCCCCTTTATAAAATAATCTATAAATTTTATCTTGTATGTGACTGAATCCTAGTCTCCTAGTATTCCAAGTGAAGACCCCATTTTCCAATTCAATCTCCATCATATTATTTTTGAAGACCTAGTCTCTAAAATTCATTTGAGGTTGTTTTTTATTAATTGCAAAAATAAGGTTGTGAAGGGTCTCAAAAATCCATTTGAGTTTGTTATTCCCTACGTATGCTTCCTCTTTTTTTCTAACAAGTGCAAAATTTCATTAAAATCTCCCCCTATTATAATGCTTTAATTTGGGATATTCTGAAAGAAGTGGTCTACATTTGTCTATAAATCAAATTTTATCTTAGTAGGAGTTGGTCCATATATATTAATAATCAAAAAATTTAGAGTGTTGTCAATGTTTCTAACTAAACCTTTATTCCTATAAGAATTTGATTAAGGAAAAGAATGAAATGCCAAGATCTAGAAGCTCAATTGATAGCACAAGAGACACAAAAGATATGATCAATTGATTGATTCAATATTGATCAATAATAAAATAGATACAAAATTAATTAAGTACAATGTAGATGTGCTTGAATATATAGGCAATACATGATAACTAGGAGAGATGCAAATGATAACCTATCAACTAGACAAGGTGTAATCACATGTCCTCCAAAGGTGGATCATCCTCCATTGTACATCAAAGTATGTGAAACATGTGGACCAATGAGAGGATGATAATGTGATAAGAGTACTAAAGGTGGATCTCACACATAAAGAGGTATGAGATGACAACTATCACCACCTAAAGTGGAAATTATCCTACACCATGTGCCAAAATGAAATGCAAACTCCTAGGTATCTCAATGAAAACTAATATGAAAATGCATTATCATAAGTAAACTTAAGTAAAGTGTAATTAGTGAATAATTAATTACACCAACACCCCCCCTTAAGTGCAACTTAGGGGAATGCACTTAAGCTCACAAGGATAGATGATAATGCAAGATGGGTCTCAGCTAGTAGGCCATGTTGGGTACCCATGTACAATATGCAAGTGCAATATAATGCAATCCCTCATAAAGAAGAGAAAGAGGGAAAAAATAATAGGAAAAACCCTCCCCCCAAAACAAATATAAGTACAATAATAGAAGATGAGAGTGAAGATCTCATGTGAGGAAACTATCCCCCCCATAAGAGAGAAGAAGAGGAAGAGAGACCAAGTAGCCCCCCCTTAATATAGAATGAAAACCAATGGTAGATGCTCTAGGATCGATGTAAAAATTTCTCTAGGAGTGTAGAACAAAATTCCTCCCCTTAGGAAGAAACAAGACCAAAGGTTTATGTATGAAGCCTCCTCCCCAATCTGTAGGAAGAAACCTCAAAATCTATGAAATCTCTAAAACCTACTCAAGTGTCCCCATGTCAATGCTAAAAGGTGCCTCCTACAAATCATGTGTACTAATCCATTCTTCTAAATAAGAATAATTGGGATAAATTGAGGATGAATGTAGAATATGTGTCAAGGAACCAAGTGTCTCCTCTAAAGATAAAGTAACCTCCTCCAACTACTGTATCAAAGTATCCACAATCATGTCACCCATGAAAGAATGATCAAGTAGAGAATTAAGATGAGGGTCAACATGATCCCTCGCAACAATTAAATAAGGATAATATTCACCAAAGATAATATGAATGACATCAATATTTTATCCCAAATCCTCAATGCAGGACTCCAAAAACAAACCGACAATGTCTGTCAATTAGTCATCCCATGGAACTATAACTAGAAGGCAATGAATATCCTGCTATATTGAATCACCTAGACCCATGAATGTATGAATGAAAGAATCATTAGTAGAAAGAGTAGGAGTCTCAATAGGAGGAGATGAAATGGAAGGCTCAAGAACTTGATCATGTGTGAGAATATGATGTATGATAAACTTCAAGGCTAGCTTTCACACCCTTAAAGAGACTTCACTTGCCTCCTAGCATCCTATTCCTCTATAGGGTCTTCCAATAGGCTTAGATCATTAACTAAGACCTATTCAAACTCTTCTATAAGATTCAACCTCTGGAAATGCCACCTTGAATGATCAACACCTTAGTTTTGATTCACTTCTCCACACTCACTTAGAAGGCTCTAAGTGTCAAATCTCCATAAAATTGCTCCAAAATTGTAGGAGTCTTCTCCATCATGAAAAAATTATTATTCTTTCCCATTTGATCCATTTTGGAAGGGTCTTCAATCATCTTCTTATTGAATTCCATGATTCATCATGAATTGACCTTAAAAATAGGCCTATTCTAGTAGCCCTTACCAGTCACCTTTTGCTATTTCTTGAAATTTTTTTCCAAACAACTAAAAAATATAAGATTTTATTTGAGTACCCTTTTGGAATTTTTAAAACATTCATAAGGTTTCTGGGCTTGACAGTGACCATACGGGGGGTTCCTACAATCTAGGACAAGAGACCTAATAGGCCTAATTTCTAGGATTGAACGGTGAACTTGATAGAAAACTTGTTCAAACCAAATCCAAAATGATTGGTAGGACTCATATCTTCATAGAATAGTTAGATATGATTTTCACCTTCATGAAAAATTCTTGGAGCAGTACGGATCCATACAAACCCTACAATATTTCTCTAATCTTTCACCTCTAGACCTCTAACTGGGCTTCACAAACTTGCCTAGGGCCTAGCATATCAAATAGTTTCTCATACTTTCCAGAATCATAAATCCTAAAAATATATACAATAATTAATCCTCTACCATTTCCATCTACCATGAATTATAATTCATGGTTAGAATTCATGGGGGAGCCATGACTCTCTAAACTACTCAAAACAAGATAAAAATGGACTTCCTAAACTAAAACACTACAAAGTAGTACTTAGATGAACTCAAAATGACTTTCCCTTCAAATTAGAAAGTATTATAATAGTATAGATAACCCTAACCAAGCATTAGATTCATATTTTCAATCCATCCAATAGGACTATCAAGACAAAGTCTTAGGAAATACACTGAAAATCACTTGCAGAGCTCTATTCACTATCTTCCAAACTATTACAATCATAATAAAACTTGATGTTAAAGTCTTCATTTACATTACATTCCATTTTACTTCATTTAAGGTCTAGTTTTCTGAGCACCATCTCCTAATCTTAAGGGAATCAAAAGATACCCGGATGGCATGCACTCTTTTGCAATAATTACAAAATTGAAGACAACTTCTTTTGAACATTTGGCAACTTCCACATATGCCATGTTCCTATATTCTTGGACTTGTAACCTCCTATGTCTCAAGGATCCAAATCCATTTATAACCTTATGGCATCTTTATAACAACAAGATGTGTTTAGAACACATTTAAGACTCTCACCTAAGCTAGGCTTCTAACTTATGAAATTAAATAAACAACTAACAAAGGATATTATTGTGACCTTAGTCCTAATGACTAAGTCACATAGAAAACATATAAAGACACCTTCTAAGGTCTAAAAACAACCTATCTAACCTCTTGACTTGGCTAGAGTCAAGTACAAGCCAAAAACACACTAACTATGGAGGCTAGCCTAGGTGCTGCTGCACCATCCTCCCCAAAAATAAGAACTTAAATCAATCCTTGGATTGATGATGGTAAGATCAATGCCCATCCTTTTGAACTCTAATTACTTGACCCAAATTGCATTAGCAACACTCTACCCATACCTCTGAATGAGGTGTTCCTTATACTCCTTGAGTCTAGTCTATTTTATAGACCCTGGTGTCTAGTACACTGTCTGGTCCCGTATCTATAGTAGGAGGGAGTTGTAAGTCTTCTAAATCCTTGATCACTTCATGTATGGTATTGTTCATGTCTTCTTGAGGCCCTTTATAATGGACAAGGTATGCAACATTGAAAACATTAGATAGTCCACTATCCTCTGGCAGGTCTACTTTGTAAGCATTGTCACCATATCTTGCTAAGATAGGACAAGGTCCTATCCTCCTCATTTGAAGCTTGTGAGGTACTCCTTTGTGCAATCTTGACTTGTTTAGATGCACCATGACAAGATCACCAACATTGAACTCAACTATCCTTCTGCCTTCATCCACCTTTGCTTTGTGTTTGTTGGTGTTGTCTACTAAGGTCTTCCTCATTGTTTCATGAACCTCTTTCATAGAAAATGCAAAATCATCAGCATATCCACTTGCTTTGATTCCATCTTTCAGATCTCTCAACTCATAGACACCTCTTGGATGTAGTCCATAAACTATCTCAAATGGACTCTTCCCTGTGGATCTATTTAAGGTGTCATTGTAGGCATATTCAACTTGCCCAATCAATTGATCCCATTGTTGTCCATACTCCTTAGTCAAACATCTTAGAATATTTCCAAGGCTCCTATTAACAACCTCAGTTTGACCATCGGTTTGGGGATGGTAGGCTGATCCAAAATATAAGTTGGTGCCCAATCTTTGCCAAAAAGTCTTCCAAAAATGACTCATAAACTTAGTGTCCCTATTTGAAACAATGCTGATAGGTAACCCATGGATTCTCACAATTTCCTTGAAAAATAGAGATGCTATTTGACTTGCATCATTTGTGGTCTTGCATGGCACAAAGTGAGCCATCTTGCTGAACCTATCTACAACCACATAAACACTATCCATTCCTTGTCTTGTCTTGGGTAACCCAACTACAAAATCCATGCTTAAGCATTCCCATGGCCTAGTAGGAATTGGTAGAGGTAGGTAAAGACCAGCATTTGTAGAAGTGCCCTTGGCCTTTTGACATACTACACAACTCTCCACATACCTCCTAACATCAAGATTCATTCTAGGCCAAAAGTAAAACCTTGAAACAAGGTCTTGAGTCTTAGTGATCCCAAAGTGACCACTCAAAGCACCATTATGCTTTTCTTGAATCAAATTCTCTCTAATAGAGCCTCTAGGAACACATAATTGATTCCCTTTGAACAAGAGATCACTTTGTAGAGTATATTCAACATATTTACTATGAAAATGATTCTTGTATTCAACACATACCTTGTAAATGTTAGCAAAATCTTCATCATCTGTATATAGATCCTTGAAATGATCTATCCCCATGCTTTTCAACTGAATTTATTAGAGTGTGAGGGCTCTTCTTGACAATGCATCAACCACCTTGTTTAGAATACCCTTCTTGTGCTTGATATTGAAGGTGTAAGCTTGTAGGTACTCAACCCACTTCATGTGCTTGTGACTCAACTTTTCTTGTGAATTTAGGAAACTAAGTGCTTGATTGTCTGAATGCCTCCACTTTCTTAGAGCTTGGACCAATGCATACATCTCTAAGTCATATGAGGAATACTTCCTCTTAGCCTCATTCAACTTTTCAGAATGGAAAGCCACCAGTCTACCTTCTTGGCTTAGAACAACTCGAATTGCTACATTGCTAGCATCACATTCAATAGTGAATAGCTTCTCAAAGCTTGGCAGCACTAAAATAGGTTGGGTAGCTATCCTCTCCTTCAATAACTCAAAACTCTTGTTAGCATCTTCACTCCAAACAAACTTGGTTTTCATTCCTCCTTTGATAGTATCGAACATAGGAGCCCAAATTGCACTAAATTGTCTTATGAACTTTCTATAGTATTGTGCAAGACCATGAAAACTCCTTACCTCTATTTCTGACCTTGGAGTAGGCCAATTCATGATAGCCTCCACCTTGCTCTTATCCATTTTTAGATTGCCATGTGATAAGACAAACCCAAGGTACACTAACTCTGATTTGATGAACTCACACTTCTCCAAGTTGATCATCAACTTCTCCTCATGCAAATTCTTGAAGAAAATGTCAAGGTGTTCCAAATGCTCACTCCTTGTCTTGCTAAAAATTAGTATATCATCTAGATATACAACTACAAACTTTCCTATGTAGTCTTTGAGAACTTGGTTCATGAGCCTCATGAATGTGGAGGGGGAATTTGAAAATCCAAATGGCATGAAAAGCCATTCATACAGCCCTTCATTGGTCTTGAAGGCTATCTTCCACTCATCTCCTTCATGGATTCTTATTTTGTGATAGCCACTCTTCAAGTCTATCTTGCTATAGTAATCTACTTCACCTAAACAGTCCATTAAGTCTTCAATCCTAGGGATAGGGAACCTATACCTTATGGTTATCCTATTGATAGCCCTTGAATCAATACATAGCATCCAAGTTCCTCCTTTCTTAGGTGCAAGTATGGTGGGTACAACACATAGACTAATACTTTTTCTAATTAGGCCTTGGTCTAAGAGCTCTTGTATTTGTCTTTCTATTTCTTCATTTTGTTGAGGGGTCATATTGTAAGAAAATTTGTTAGGTAGGGTAGCTCCTAGGACAAGGTCTATCCTATGGCTTATGGCTCTTTGAGAGGGTAAGGCTGATGGTTGTCCATCAATTACAATGCCTTGGTAAGTTTGCAACATACCTTGAATCTCCCTTGGTAATTCAGTCTTCTTGGCTGCCTTGTCTTCATCTCCCTCTCTTGGTTTCAACACCAATGCATAGCCTAAGCCTTCACTCTCTTCCATGGTTTGTAGGAACTCTTTTTCACCTACCATAAGAACATTTGGACCTAGTCTTCACTTTAGCATCCTCTAACAATGTGATGCAGGAGCATCCTGGGTGTAAGAGCAATCTTGCATCACCCAAAAACATTTCTATTTTTTTGAATTCAATAAGGGCTATCTTGTGCAGAGCTGCTATTTATGGAAAGTTACTATTTTTGGTAATTTTTGTATGTGCTCAGAATGATCTGATTTCTTTCTTGGAGGTTCATTTTGGTCATATAAGTCTGCCAGTAAAGTTTCATTGCCAGATCAAGTGTATATTGGAAGATATTGAAGATTTTCGGTATTGGCAGCAGGGGACAGAAACTTTGAACTCAGTTTTGAAGGCTTTAGAGGCCCCGGATGAGGTCAAATTTTGGGCTGAATGAAGTTTGCTTGATTCAAGTGTTGTAGAGCTCCTCGCGCCCTTTCCGAAATGGGGTTACAATAGTCAATCGGGTCAACTGGTGATGACTTATGGTCTTCAGAAGTTGGGTCACTTGAAATGGCAGAAAATGATTTTCCTTCAAAATTTCTGTTTGGGTTTCAAAATTTATTTTGAGTCAACTATGATGTAATCAAATGTAAAATAAAAAATAATTCTAAGTTTGGTCGGCCTTATTGGCTAAAATTCTGGAACCTTCCCAGGCGGTGGAAAATTGCCTATATAAGGAAGGCTGTATTATTGTCTTAGGCAGTTCAGAATAGTTTTGGGTAGTAGATTTGGGTAATAGTTCGAGCCTTTGTCCTACAGAATATTGTAAGGGAATGCCCATGTGTCTTTGCATATTGTAATTCTGAAAGTTTGTGATTCCACATTTGTGGAGATAATAAGAAGCCAATTTTCTGTTCTTGCATATTGTTGTTGTTTCTCTATTTCTGTTATGTGTTTGTGGTATTAAGGGGAGCACCCTTCATTAAGTGGTATCAGAGCAGGAGTTCTTGAGTGTGTAAACAGATCACCGACTGTGAGGCAGTTTGCACCAGGACCGTGGCTAGGGTTTCAGCACGCATCGCGAAAATGCCTCCACGAAGGGAACATGGCGGAAGAGCTGGTGTTGTAACACCTGAGGTTAGAGAGATGCAGAGACAAGTGCGAGCATTGCAAGAAGAGATTCACAGAGGAATGAATCTTAATGTCGGAGATGAAAGCGAGGATGAAGCTGAAGAAGAATATCAAGAAGGAGAAGTTGAAATTGTGAACTAGGAGGAAGAAAGACTTTTTCGGGCGATTTCCAAGATTGGGAAAAGACCTAAGATTGAGATTCCTACATTTTCTGGAAATCTTAACCCAGAGGAATTGATCGACTGGATCAATGAGTGTGAAGAATATTTTGAGTATGAAGATGTTGAGGATCCTGATAGGGTCAAATTTGCGAAGGCCAGACTGAAAGGTCATGTGAAGATATGGTGGCAAGAGATTCAGTTGGAGCAAAATAGAAGGGGAAAGGAGAAAATCACGAGATGGGATCGGATGGTGGATAAATTGAAGCGACAGTTCATTCCTGTTGATTATGAGCTTGACCTAATGAAGAAAATGCAGAGTTTGAAGCAAGCGGGAAGATCTGTTCAGGAGTATACAGAGGAGTTCTATCGACTTCTCATCAGAACAGGCCATGCAGAAGCTGATAAGGAGAAAGTTGCCTGATACCTTAATGGGTTAAGGCCAAGCATTCAGGAGGAGCTGAATCTGGTTCGAATGAACAGTATTGAAGAGGCATACCAGTTTGCCCTAAAAGTAGAGGAAAAGCTGAACAAGAAGTTTGAGAGCAGACAAAACAGAAGAGGTCGCGGTGGACGATCTGGTGGACGGTCATATGGTGGCCGAAATGAAGATCCGAAAAAGAAGGATGAGGCCAGTAGCAGTCAGAATCAGCGAGGAAATAATTCCAATCGCTTCCAGGATCAGAATAATAGAGATCAAAGAGGAAGAGGAAGAGGACAAGAATCTGGAAGAGGTGGCTTCAATGGAACATGTTTTCACTGTGGAGAAGAAGGTCATAGGGCATTTGAATGTCCTCAGCACCAAGGCAGAATAGACAGGAGAAATGAATGCCAGGCCAGAGTTGCACATGTAGATGAAGATGCCAGATCATCAAATTCTGAAGATGCTGAAAGAGGAGAAACGTTGATTAACAGAAGAGTCCTGTTGAGTGGTGAGAATGAACCTGAGCAAAGAAGGAGCCTGTTTTGCACCAGGTGCAAGTGCGAAGGTAAATGTTGTGATGTGATTATTGATAGTGGAAGCACTGACAATTTGGTGTCAGAAGAGATGGTGACAAAGTTGAAGCTCAAGAGACAGAAACACCCACATCCATATCGGATTGCCTGGGTACAGGATGACCACAAGGTCATGGTCAATGAACAATGCCTAGTAAAGTTTAAGGTTGGCGGATACCAAGATGAGGTATTGTGTGATATCATATCTATGGATGCATGTCATATGTTGTTGGGTAGACCATGGCAGTTTGACAGATGTGCTATACATGATGGTCGTGCAAATTCCTATTCCCTGACAAAGGATGGAGTGCGACATAAGCTAAAACCATTGAAGGAGACTAAAGAAAAGGTATGTGGTAATGCAAGGATAACTTTTGTTGATGGAAGAAATTTCCTAGATGGTATGAGGCATGAGCATGTATGTTTTGCTTTAATTCCAAAAGCTGGTAAAGAGGAAGTAGAAGATGTTCCTGTAGAAGTTGCAGATTTGTTGAATGAGTTTCAGGATATTGTATCCGATAACGTGCCTGATGGATTACCACCAGTCAGGAAGATCAGTCATCAGATGGACTTGATCCCAGGAGTGAGTTTTCTGAATAAGGCAGCACACAGAATGACACCTGCAGAAAGTGAGGAGTTGAATAGACAAGTACATGAACTGTTACAGAAAGGATTGATCCATGAGAGTCTAAGTCCCTGTGCTGTACCAGCAGTATTAGCACCAAAGAAGAATGGAGAATGGAGGATGTGTACAGATTCTAGGGCAATAAACAAGATCACAATCAAGTACAGGTTTCCATTGCCACAAATGGATGATATTATGGACTGTTTGAGTGGAGCTATGTATTTCTCAAAGATAGATCTGAAGAGTGGATATCATCAGATTTAGATCAGAGAAGGAGATGAATGGAAGACTGCCTTCAAGACAAAGGAAGGACTGTATGAGTGGTTAGTCATGCCTTTTGGGCTAACCAATGCACCGAGCACTTTCATGCGGCTCATGAACGAGGTTCTGAAAGAATTTCTGGGTAAGTTTGTCATTGTTTACCTAGATGATATTCTGATCTTTAGTAAGACATTGGAGGAGCATATGATGCATATTCGTATGGTATTTGAGAAGCTGAGAGAAGAGAAATTGTTGATTAATTTGAAGAAGTGCAGTTTTGTGAAGAAAGAGTTGGTGTATTTGGGGTTTGTAGTTTCAGGAGAAGGTCTAAAAATGGACCCAGAGAAGGTACAGGCTATCCTTGAATGGCCTACTCCAAGGAATGCTACTGAGGTAAGATCTTTTCATGGTCTAGCTAGCTTTTACAGAAAGTTTATCAGAAATTTTAGCAGTATTTGTGGACCCTTGACTGAAACAATGAGAGGGGATAGAAAAGAGTTTAAGTGGACTAATGGGGCAAAAAAGAGTTTTCAATTGTTGAAACAAAAAGTTACAGAACAACCTATTTTAGCACTTCCAGATTTTAATAAGGTGTTTCAAGTAGATTGTGATGCTAGTGGTACTGCAATAGGAGCTGTTATGAGCCAAGAAGGTAAACCTGTTGCTTATTTCAGTGAGAAATTAAATGATGCCAAGAGAAAATATTCTGTTTATGATCAGGAATTTTATGCTATAGTTCAGGCATTGAAAAAGTGGAGGCACTATTTGCTTCCTAAGGAGTTTATTTTGTATACTGATCATCAAGCTTTGCAATATTTGAATAGTCAAGGAAAGTTGAATCAAAGGCATTTGAAATGGGTTGAATTTTTGCAGAGTTATACATTTGTTTTGAAACACAGGAGTGGAAAGTCTAATAGGGTTGCAGATGCTCTTAGCAGAAGGCAACTACTGCTGACAGAAATGCAGATTGAAGTGGTTGGGTTCAAGGAGCTCAAGAATTTGTATCCAGAGGATCCTGATTTTGGTGAAGCTTGGAAAGCTTGTAAAGAACCTGTTACTCTAGACAGGACGAAATGGTTGGATTTCATCATCCAGGATGATATGCTATTCAGAGGGAGTCAGTTGTGCATTCCACGAAGTTCTATGAGGGAGAATCTCATCAAGGAGAAGCATAGTGGAGGATTGGCTGGACACTTTGGTCGTGATAAAACCCTTGCTTTGGTTGGTGAGAATTTATTGGCCACAATTGCAGCAAGATGTGAAGAAGTTTGTACAGAGTTGCAGAGTATGTCAGATGGCGAAAGGAGTGAAGTAGAATACAGGGTTGTATTAGCCATTACCTGTACCAGAGAAGCCTTGGGAGGATATTAGCATGGACTTTGTTCTTGGTTTACCGAGGACTCAGCAGGGACATGATTCAATTTTTGTGGTGGTTGATAGATTTTCAAAGATGGCACATTTCATTCCCTACAAGAAGACTACTGATGCTGTTCATGTAGCAGAATTATTTTTCAGAGAGGTAGTGAGACTACATGGTTTGCCAATGACCATAGTTTCAGATCGGGACGCGAAGTTTGTTGGATATTTTTGGCGTACATTGTGGAAGAAGCTGAAGACAGATTTGAAGTTTAGTTCATCACATCATCCACAGACTGATGGACAGACAGAGGTAGTGAATAGAAGTTTGGGAAATTTGCTGAGATGTTTGGTTGGAGATAAGCCAACAGGATGGGATTTGATTTTACCACAGGCGGAATTTGCATACAATAATTCTGTCAACAGGAGCACTGGTAAATCACCATTCCAGATTGTATTTGGAAGTAGTCCGAGAAATGCATCTGAATTAAGGAAGATAGATAAAGGAGAAATAAGTAGTGCTGAAGTTGAGGATTTTGCAGAACACTTGAAGAACATCCATGGGGAGGTGAGGAAGCATATTACCAAAATGAACGCACAGTATAAGGCTAAGGCAGATGAGAAAAGGAGGTATAAGGAATTTCAGGTTGGAGATGAAGTCATGGTTCATTTGCGAAAGGAGCGGTTTCCAGTTGGTACATATAACAAGCTGAAAATGAAGAAGTTTGGACCATGTAAGATACTGAAGAAACATGATTCAGGAAACGCATATGAGGTAGAATTGCCTACTGAGCTAAATATTTCACCAGTGTTTAACATTTCAGATTTGACAGAGTATCATGCAGGAGGTGTTGAAGATGAGATCACAGCAGCACAGTGGAGTATTCCAGCAACTAGTTCAGACACTAAGGAGATCGAAGATATACTGGACAGTCGTGTTGGTAGAAGCACAAGGAACAGGACATATGAAGAATATCTTGTCAAGTGGAAAGGATGACCTATTGAAGATTCATCATGGCTAACAAGGGTGGAGGTTAACCGTCTTGGTTTTCCTCTGCACACCTGAGTCGTGACAGGGTCACTTCTCAAATTACCCTGGGTGTCTGATGCAGGAGCATCCTGGGTGTAAGAGAAATCTTGCATCACCCAAAAAAATTTCTATTTTTTTGAATTCAATAAGGGCTATCTTGTGCAGAGCTGCTATTTATGGAAAGTTACTATTTTTGGTAATTTTTGTATGTGCTCAGAATGATCTGATTTCTTTCTTGGAGGTTCATTTTGGTCATATAAGTCTGCCAGTAAAGTTTCATTGCCAGATCAAGTGTATATTGGAAGATATTGAAGATTTTCGGTATTGGCAGTAGGGGACAGAAACTTTGAACTCAGTTTTGAAGGCTTTAGAGGCCTCGGATGAGGTCAAATTTTGGGCTGAATGAAGCTTTCTTGATTTAGGCGTTGTAGAGCTCCTCGCGCCCTTTTCGAAATGGGGTTACAATAGTCAATCGGGTCAACTGTTGATGACTTATGGTCTTTGGATGTTGGGTCACTTGAAATGGCAGAAAATGATTTTCCTTCAAAATTTCTGTTTGGGTTTCAAAATTTATTTTGAGCCGACTATGATGTAATGAAATGTAAAATAAAAATAATTCTAAGTTTGGTCGGCCTTATTGGCTAAAATTTTGGAACCTTCCCAGGCGGTGGAAAATTGCCTATATAAGGAAGGCTGTATTATTGTCTTAGGCAGTTCAGAATAGTTCTGGGTAGTAGATTTGGGTAATAGTTTGAGCCTTTGTCCTACAGAATATTGTAAGGGAATGCCCATGTGGCTTTGCATATTGTAATTCTGAAAGTTTGTGATTCCACATTTGTGGAGATAATAAGAAGCCAATTTTCTGTTCTTGCATATTGTTGTTGTTTCTCTATTTTTGTTGTGTTTGTGGTATTAAGGGGAGCACCCTTCATTACAATGACAAAATTTTGAAGGTTACATTATCTTTCTTGAAAGAATAGGAATTCTTCCCTCCATCATGTATGGCCTGGCGGTCAAATTGCCATGGTCTACCTAGGAGAAAATGGAATGCATCCATAGGAAACACATCACACAAAACTTTTTCTTTGTACCTTCCAATGGAGAACTCCACCCATACTTGCTCATTCACTAACACATGTTGGCCTTTGTTAAGCCAAGTGACCTTCTAAGGATTTGTATGGGATATTATAGTCAACTTGAGCTTGTTGACTACTTCCTCTGACACTATATTATTAGTAGAGCCTGAATCAATGATGAACCTACATACTTTCCCCATTATCTTGCATTTGATCCTAAACAAAGATCTCTTTTGGCTTGGCTCCTCATTCACCGGTTCCTTGATTAGAGTCCTCCTCATCATAAGGTTCTCTCCTTCCTCTGAATTTAGTGGTACCTCAGCATGCTTGTTTGCTACATTGGACTCATCTTGAACTAAGTTAGTCCTCTTATCACCTCCTTGTGATGAACCACCTTTCTCTGGGCATCTATAGGTAGGGTGCCCCATTTGATTGCAATGGTAGCACTTCATATTGGAAAAATAATTTCCCCTCCCTCCTTGTGATGAACCACCACTTCTTCCTCTAAAGCTAGAGTTATAATTTCTTCCTCTACCACCTCTACTTGAGCTTCCTTCTTGCTGCTCACTAAACTTTTCCTCACCTTGAGCTCTTGAATCAGAACTTCTTCCACCATAGCCACCTCTTTGACCTTTGGTATCTTTGCCTTTGCCTTTTCCTTTGGAGGTTTCTTTCTTTCTCTTGCTCTACTCCTCTATCGTCAAGGCCATTTGATAGCATTCCTAATGGATTTGAAGTTCACTAGACTCATTTCCTCTTGAATAGACCATTTGAGGCCATTAAAGTATCTTGCAAGCTTGATGCTCTCTTCTTCAACTACCTTGGACCTCAAACACAATTTTTGAAACTCCTTGGTGTAGGCTTGGACATCCAAATGTTTTTTCCTAAGATTATGTCTCTTTCTATGCATTTGTACTTCATAGTCATTAGGAAGGTAGGTTTGCTTGACTTTGGATACCATACCCTTCCATGTCACAATAGGACCTTTTCCCTCCTTCTCTCTCTTGGTTTGCATAAACTTCCACCAAGTAAGAGCTAAAAATCTTAGTCTAGACTTGGCCACCATAAAATTTTGTGCCTCAGAGATACCATCACATTCAAAATGGTTCTCTATGCTAACAATCCAATCCACAACTGAATCTGGATCCATTTGTCCACTAAATAGTGGGACACCTTCCAAAGCTTTACCACTCAATGCTTTTAATGCTTTTAAGAATGGATTTTTAGGAAGAATAGGGTTAGGTGTTAGTGCTTCTTCTTCAAAATCTAATTCTTTCTCCCTTGCTTCAGCTTCTTCCTTTTGGTCAATCTTGTCCTTGACCTTATCTGCTTTGTCTTGGACTTCACCCAAGACCTGCTCCATTTGAGCTAGTCTTTGCCTTAGCAATTTATTATCCTCCTCTTGTTCCTCAAACTTATTGGATAATTCAGCATTAGTCACCATGGATTTATTTGGTGTATTCTCTCCTATTGATTCATAAGATTAAAACATTAACCACAAGCTTGATCAACCAATCTCTGATACCAATATGATGTATGATAAACTTCAAGGCTAGCTTTCACACCCTCAAAGAGACTTCACTTGCCTCCTAGCATCCTATTCCTCTATAGGATCTTCAAATAGGCTTAGATCCTTAACTAAGACCTATTCAAACTTTTCTATAAGAGTCAACCTCTGAAAACTTCACCTTGAATGATCAACACCTTAGTTTTGATTCACTTCTCCACACTCACTTAGAAGGCTCTAAGTGTCAGACCTCCATAAACTTGCTCCAACATTTCAAGGGTCTTCTCCATCATGAAAAAATTCTTATTCTTTCCCATTTTATCCATTTTGGAAGGGTCTTCAACCATCTTCTTATCGGCTTCCATGATTCATCATGAATTGACCTTAAAAATAGGCCTATTCTAGTAGCCCTTACCAGTCACCTTTTGCTATTTCTTGAAATTTTTTTCCAAAAAACTAAAAAATATAAGATTTTATTTGAGTACCCTTTTGGAATTTTTAAAACATTCATAAGGTTTCTGGGCTTGATAGTGACCGTACAGGGGGTTCCTACAATCTAGGACAAGAGACCTAATAGGCCTAATTTATAGGACTGAACGGTGAACTTGATAGAAAACTTGTTCAAAACAAATAAAAAATGATTGGTAGGACTCCTATCTTCATAGAATAGTTAGATAAGATGTTCGCCTTCATGAAAAATTCTTGGAGTAGTACATATCTGTACAAACCCTACAATATTTCTCTAATCTTTCACCTCTAGACCTCTAACCGGGCTTCACAAACTCGCCTAGGGCCTAACATATCAAATAGTTTATCATACTTTCAAGACTCCTAACTCATAAAAATATATACAATAATGAATCCTATACCATTTCCATCTACCATCAATTATAATCCATAGTTATAATTCATGGGGGAGCCATGACTCTCTAAACTACTCAAAACAAGATAAAAATGGACTTCCTAAACTAGAACACTACAAAGCAGTACTTAGATGAATTCAAAATAACTTTCCCTTCAAATGAGAAAGTGTTATAATAGTGTAAAGAACCCTAAAAAAGCATTAGATTCATATTTTCAATCCATCCAATAGGACTATCAACACAAAGTCTTGGGAAATACACTAAAAATCACTTGCAGAGCTCTATTCACTATCTTCCAAACTATTACAATCATAATCAAACTTGATGTTCGAGTCTTCATTTAAATTACATGCCATTTTCCTTCATTTTATGGCTGGTTGGCTGAGCACAATCTCCTAATCTTAAGGGGATCAAAAGATACTCGGATGACATGCACTCTTTTGCAATAATTACAAAATTGAAGACAACTTATTTTGAACATTTGGCAACATCCACATATGCCATGTTCCTATATTCTTGGACTTCTAACCTCCTATGTCTCGAGGATCCAAAGCCATTTATAACCTTATGGAATCTTTATAACAACAAGATGTGTTTAGAACACATTTAAGACTCTCACCTAAGCTAGGCTTCTAACTTATGAAACTAAATAAACAACTAACAAAGGCTATTATTGTGACCTTAGTCCTAATGACTAACTCACCTAGCCAACATAGCACGAGAACTTCTAAGGTCTAAAAAAAACCTTTATAACCTCTTGACTTGGCTAGAGTCAATTACAAGCCAAAAACACACTAACCATGGAGGCTAGCCCAAGACATAAATGTCAAGATGACTTCGATGTTAGCTTACCCAATTTAATGTAGCAAAACCATGCTTGCATCAAGGAATAGATGTTGGGATGACCATAAGAATAGTTGTGCAAAAAAAGTCAAGGATGATGCCTTAAATATCCAAAGTGTTTCAAGGGGAAAATAAGAGACACTCTAGAGTTTCAAGACCACACCCACAAGCAAAAAGTAAATAAAAACATGCTCCATGCCCCAAGTCCTCTAGTTATGCATATCAGAGAGACTTATTAGACATGGACACTGAATGAAAATAAATAACAATCAACACACAAAGAAAATATCATGACATAGCTCAAGCATTAAGTGTTGTGTTTAAAAATTTAAGTGTGTTAACTGATACTGAGTTCCAAGGATAAGGATCGAATGCTTGCAAGAGGGTAACATCACATGAAAAAACTAGGTAAGACCAAATTGATAATTGTTGAAAAACACTCGATGTTAGGGGTTGTGTTAAAAAAAATAGTTGGGGTGGTGTTGAAAAACACCATTTGTGAGGTGTCCTAAAGACTAACGCATCCAAGAGACCAAAGCTAATATAGTTATGCCCCCTAGACAAAGAAAAAGACCAATTCTAAACCAAGGCAACAAGGACAAGGCATGATGGATAAAGGCTAATTGTCAAGGACATGTGCTAAGAAATAGGGGTGCAAAGGCCTCAAGTAGTGCCTGTTTCCAGGTTTTCACCACTTGGATTTTATTGCAATTTTTTTTTCAGGACTTTTTAGAACTTTTTTTTTGTATTTTTGCTACCAATGCACCTGTTTCTAGGTTTTCATTGAGGCACTTTTTCTATTTTTTTGAATTTTTGAATTTTTTTGAATTTTTGGAATATATAATTTTTTTTTTTTGGAGATACATAAAAGCTCCTATTGCTAGGTTTTCACTAAGATGATCATTTTTTCAGAACATTTTTGGGTATTTTATAATTGTTGACAATATATCATTTTTTTTTATTTTTTCATGATCAATAAGTATGTACAGAGGATGCCCCCAGACAAAATGGGCATCATGGATAGAACTTCTTCAGGTGCAAGACATTGATAGGACTAGGGAGATGCTCTCCCACTGTTGTAGATAGTAAATAAGCATCTGACCCAAAAGTTGTTGTAATGATGTAAGGTCCAAGCCAATTAGGTTCAAATTTGTCCTTTTGATCTCTATGTTGTTGATTCTTAGGATTTTCACGTAGGACAAGATCTCCCACTTGGAATTCTCTAGGGTGAACCTTTTTGTTCAATGTTTTGGACATGCACTTTTGATAAACCCTCATATGGTCAAATGATGCTTGACATTTCTCATCTAGAAGTTCTAACTCTTGAAGTCTCATGGTGCAGTAGTCTTCATCTATAACTATACCTTTGAGGGAAATTCTAAGCGAATGAATCTCAACCTCTAAAGGTAACACTGCTTCAGAACTATATGTAAGGGAAAAAGTTGTAGCCCCAGTACGAGTATGAATACTTGTTCTATAGGCCCACAAAGCCAAATTTATTTGTAAATGCTAATCTCTACCACTCTTACAAACTGTTCTATGTAGGATTTTAAGAATGGTTTTATTTGATGCCTTTTCTTGACCATTTCCCTATGGGAAGTAAATGGAGGACCAATGTTGTTTAGTCTTGAATTTCTTGTAGAGTTTCTTAAGGTCTTTGTTTTTGAACTGGCCTCCATTGTTATTGATAATCTTAGAAGGCACTACATATCGACAAATGATATGGTTTAGAATGAATAGAGAGTTTGTGTTGCCTAAGGCAACAGAAAGTGGGACAACTGCTACCCATTTAGTGAAATAATCAATAGCAGTGATAATAAACTTGTGTCCACCTGATGAGTTAGGATGAATTTTCCCAACAAGATCAAAGGCCCAGTGCTAAAATGGCCAATGAGATATAGAAGGAATGAGCTACCTTCCTGGAGCATGTATTAGGTTACCATGTTTTTGACACTTTTCACATGACTTTGCAAAAGCTACTTCATCAATCTACATCGTAGGCCAATAGTACCCAACCCTAAGCAACCTTCAGGCCATGGAAAGGCCATTGGAATGTTCCCCATAGATGCCCTCATGGATGTCAACTAACGCTTGGTCAAATTATTCCTTTTCTAAGCATCTAAGAAGTGTTCCATCTAGACCCCTCCTATACAAATCACTAGAGATAAGGGAATGGCGAGAGGCATTTTGGGTAAGGTTTTTGCATTCAGATTGTTTAAAGGTTTCAAGGATAATGCCATCATGAAGGTATGAGTAAATGGCACCATAACGGGATGAGTCATGACCAACAAGGGTAAAACTGACATGACTTTCTTGGGAATCATAGATAGGGTGATGTAGTTTTTGCACCAAGAATTCAAATCTAGATTCTGTTCCCCCAATTGAAGGAGTGAAGCAAGTGTATCCATAGCATCTACTTCTTTGTTTTTGTTATCATTTTAGTTCACACTAAATTGATAAACTGACAAGTGTTTTTTGTTGAAGTTTGAACTTAAGAGTTGCTGTTTTAATTTCAAAATGGTTAAAAAAATTCAAAGAAAGAAAGTACATGTACAATAGCATAATTGAAAACATTAGAACATCACATTAAGGTACATTTATTGCAGATTTTTAAACAAAACACTATTCAGATTTTTTGAGTTTAACAGGGATAAAGATATGCTTGCATGCCAGACATGAAAGTACAACTTTAAATTAACCACACAAGCAATGGTT
Organism: Chamaecyparis obtusa; assembly: GCA_027943335.1. Taxonomy (NCBI): domain Eukaryota; kingdom Viridiplantae; phylum Streptophyta; class Pinopsida; order Cupressales; family Cupressaceae; genus Chamaecyparis; species Chamaecyparis obtusa. The sequence goes on along the minus strand of BSBK01006152.1, from coordinate 2,707,907 downwards.
GCTCTTAAAAACATGAATGGAAAGTACTTTTCAAAGATTTATAATAAAAAATTCATATGAGGCCACACATCCCGTGGCAGTAGGTTAATGCATGCATGCATTTCAGTTTCATGAATTGGATGCAAAAATCAAGTGTAGGAACTAAAATTACAATTTACATTTCTGTAAATGTAAAAAAGGAGAAAAGAAGATAGGTTAAACCCCCCCATTGCTTGGTGTTTTTTGGAGAGTTGAACACTGCTGCATCTTTGGTCCAGCATCCTGAGGTATTCCAAGTCATCTTGCAAAAGAAGAGTGATAAATTGGGCCAGTTCATGCAAACTGAGCAATGGAGAAAGATTAAACTATCTTCTAGTTATCTACTTGATTGCATTTAATGAAATGTAAAATAGAAAGCATTAATGGAGCTGCTGGAAAGAATGATCATATCATAGAAACACTTTATTTCTTAACATTGTTTGTTTCATGTGTAGATTTAGGTTCAAAGACTAAGTAGGTCATTGAAAGGATGTGCATACATTGCACGCATGAAACTTTTTGACTGAAGCTATGGAGAGGCGAAGACATGAAGACCAGTGGATTAGAGGAGGTTGTTGAGGGGGCATGCATAAGTTTCAGGCATGGGACCTTCTGGCCAAATCATGGAGTTATAAAAGATAGGTTGTTGAAGGGATGTAACTTTCATCATGAAACCTTTCAGCAAAGTAGATCGGGTATACATGGTTACAGAATGAAAAGAATTCAAAAGAAATGAGCTTAATGTCATGAATATGACCCATGGGAGTCACGAGCCCATGCTTGAACCCTATGAGTGATAATTCAATGTGCTGAGTATAGTAAAGAGGCTAAGATGACCAAGTATCAGAAACAAAATGGCATAATCTAAGAAATGAGGTAATTCTATACTTTATTATTGTACAAAGTAAAGATTAAATATTATGTAATGCTGGTTTGAACTACGTATATGAAAAGCATCAGATGATACAGTGCAAAAATGTATAGAAAAATGGGAACAATCTAGTTTCACACTGGTGTAATAAGTGAGAACAAGCAAGGATTGGTCATTTACATTGCAAATAGTAAAACAACATACTTTCTAAGTGTTGAATGTACCATTATAAGGAGCTGCAGGGTATACAAGACATTACTAAAAGTAAATAACATTACGGATTTCTAAGGGTCAAGACAAGTTTCATGATGCTATGTTGATAGTAAAATGATGTGCACAAGTGTATAGGTTTCAGTTGTATACGATGCATTTGAAGAATGTTGGAGATATGAGAGCAATTAGATTGCTTCAACAAATAACCAAGTTCTGATTTTTTATTCAAATAAATGCTGCTAAATAACCAATATTGCATATACATGTAATAATTATCTTTTGGGGCTACAAATGTATCGGAAACTTCATGTATGAAGAAAAATGTACTAATTTTTAGAATATGAAAGCAACAAATCAGTTGTAGTAGTATGTTTAGTTATAATACCACTATAGCAAAGAGAGTGCAGTAAGAATTCAAGAGGTTCTCAAAATAGATGATAGTTATTTTTGATGCCAGTGAGAAATTTTAGAAACAGTGTAGATAATGCTACAAGAGGACCTAACTGTATTTAATTTCTCATACTCTAAGTGTTGCAGTGAACAAGGAGAGTTCCTATAAAGAAGAAAATAATGATACCCATGTTATACTATTGCAATATCACCCTCAAAATATCAAATAGGTATTCTTACAGCTCTGCTAAGGTGTCTAGCATGTCTAAATGGTATGAAAACACCGGTTGTCCCAAAAAATTCAAGAAAACATGACTTGTCATTTTTAGCGGATGTAAGCTATTTTTGTTGAATGAAAATAAAGCTATTAAGGAACAAAAACAATAGTATGAAGACCCAGTTGTTACTCAAATGAGAAAGTATATAGATTTCCATCATATTAAAAATGGGTTTTGATTCTTTTCAGTATAACATTAAAAGTTAAGGGCAAAGAGTAGAAAGATTAGACAATGGATACATATCTTGATCTCAAACTTCGACAATCGGGAGCTTCAAGCTTATATTTTAGGAAGAAACAATGGAGTCCAAATGCTATGAAATTGTGAGAGAAGTGTCAACTCAGGTTTTGAAATAGTCAAAGCCGAGTTTATTATCAAACAAAGCAAAGCATGACTGTCAAACATGGAGATAGGTATACGAATGCAGCAAGGAACTATTTATGGTGAAAAATAAATACCCAGATAAATATGTGAAGTTTCTTTTTATTTCTGAGACACTCACATGGTATAATATTCTATTTTTTATTCTCAAAAAATATACCAGGTATGTTTGTGTTTAAAGAAGTGTCATACTATGTTTCAACATATCAAAAGAAAATGACTGGTTATAAACCCAAAACATTAAAATGAAGAAAGGTTTTCATTATAGCTGTAAATAGAAATAAGGGCATGGAAAGTATACATAATAAAGTAAATAATATCAAAAGTAGACTGCTTACTTGCTCAAATAGAAACTGTAGAGATTTGTTTAATGAAGCATTCAAACCCAGTAGCAGAGAATTTAAAGGGAAATCCATTAAAGGAGTCAACAAATAATGGAGTGCGTAACAACTTCAAATCACCATGGTAGATGCGGCAGCACTCAAGTAAAGAAAATACAGATGGAGGCTAATAGTTGAAAGGACTGTCACGATAATGATCTCCAAAAGGAATGAACACCAAAGAATTAAAAAAAAATCACAAACTTCCAACAATGCATTCAGAGATTCCAGAATCCAGTAGCTGAGTATGGTGAGTTCCAGTCAGATTCAATAGAAGCAAGATAAGATACAAAGAAGAGATGAAATGGACACCAGTTGGTGGCTCAAACCCTAAGCTCTTCTCCCGCTATATGAAAAATACCTAAGTAAAGAGCCAAAAAGATGAGATAAACTAACGCCTTTGCTATATTGCAATGTATTTGGAGTCCGCAATGCCTGACTGTTTGTAGTATACAGAATCCTTTCATAACATGCCACGCATTCAACTTCACATGCATTTTTATAGTGCAAAGATAATTATTTTTGCAAGTAGGTCATGTCGACCATTGATATTTCTGACTTGTATGCATGTTTTTAAAAGATGAATTTAATAAGTCAATCTTGGGTTGTATTTTTATTTGTTTTTTATATTAGATATTAAATTTTTCTTTATATCTTTCCTTTCTTTTCAAATTTAACTTTTAGCAATACTTATTATAATATAGTTCTATTTTAAATAGATAATTTTATTATCTATTTTTCCTAAATAGAAATATATTATAATATATATGGTTAAAACATAAATTTGATATATATTTATTATATTTATATTTAATAAACAACAAGCTTATATTTTGTATTTAATATATTAAATAGAATTAGATTTAATTCTATTTGTATATTTTAAGTACAAAATTTGTTGTTATTAAACATAAATATAATAAATATAGTAAGGAAATTATAAATTAAAACTTTTTACAGAGTATATTAATAAATAAATTTATAACCAAAGTTATTTTTGAGATCATCATTCTGATAAAGGAGGAGCTCTTTAGTTATGTTCAGTTCTGGAGGTAGTTTAGGGACAGTTCTAGCATCTTTGAGTGCATTTTTGAGTTCTTCATTGGTTATTGATGGATGAGAGGACTTTTGGAGTAGTTTACTATCAGTTTCTAGTAGTTATACTCATGTTTTGACCGACTTTTCCTTCATATCTGACCCCCACCAAATATGGATGATTTTTGGAGATGTGGAGCAGTTTTGAGGGGATTTTGAGTGGCAGTCCAGTTACACATGACTTGAGGGAGTTCAAGGGCCACTTTGACTTCATTTTTGGACAGTTTGACTCCTCATTTTGGAGGATTTTCTCATGCATATGAGTTAGGGTTAATGAGGCTCTATTTATCTTATTTTCACCTCATTTTGGAGGAGCTTCTTTTGGCTCACCTATTTTGCATATCACAAACTGGAGAAAGAATTATAAGGCAATTGTAGCAGAGACTTTTTCCAGCATTGATATATAAAGATAACGGTTCCTTCTCATTGATTGTAGTGTAATACTGTGAGTTTAGTTGCCTTGATGTTGTGTTAGCCTTCATCTAAGCTGTATTCCTTGTTACATTTTCAAATCTTGATACTTTCTATTATAGGTCTTTTGTTTGTGTCCTAATTTTTGCAAAAAATTAGTGAAGTATTACTTCCCTATCAAAGCAAAAAATATTGCAGGTCCTTACATAGAAACACTTTTGTAGTTGCATGTTTGTCTGGGTACTGAGAGCCATAATTATCTTAAAAGATCTATGCTGGATTAATTTAAGTTACATATCATTTTTTGGTGTATCACCCTGTTTAGGTTTAGATTTCATTACATTATTTCTTTCATCTTTTTTCCCATACAAATTTAGCCACAAGTGATATTCCAAATCCAAGAGGAACCGGCCTAGAATCTAAAGATTCGTTCTCTCTCCCATCAATGAGAACATTTCCATGTTTCAATAGGATAGCTAGATTTTGCATCAAGCTATAGGTGCAATCCTGATTGACAACAGTTTTTGGCAAGCCCGATGGGACATGAACTACTCCATAATTCCTTGATTTACAAGTTTTTATTGCTATTTTGGTGTAAGCAGCAGTATTTATGCCTTTAAGAAGGTGTTTTATGAGCACCTAGTGACTTTACTTGGGTTAAAATTTCTATTGTAGATTCAGTTCCAGATTATCCTGATGAGAAGGACACCTACAAGAGCAAATAGTGAAGGATTCATTTATGAAGAGCTTTCATCTCATAGAAGAGGTAGCAGATTAGCTAGAAGAAGTAGAGCATCTCAAATTGCAGAAGAATCATCCTCTTTTCTCAGGGGACCTAATTTTTCATTATTTGAAAATCCTATCTTTGAAGATCAAGTTGCCATTTCTAAAGGACATGAGGTAATTATAGAAGATTTCAATTTTCCTAAAGATTTAAGTGCTGTTGACAATTTTGGATCAAAATCACCTATCTTTGAGAAGGCTACAAAGGATCAATCTATTTTTGTAGCATCCACAAGTGGTACTACTACCCTAGGATTGAATACTTACCAAAGGAAAGTAATTCATCATACTCAGCCTTCCATTACACCTATAGTTCAGTAGCAAATACCACCAGTACAAATGGCTAGAAATATACCATTTGTGGCTTTTGATGCTGGTAGCCCCTTACAAATTGGTACTCATCATGATATACCACCTGCAACACTTAAAGGTTTGACATATTTTAATGGTGAGGGTCATGTTTCAGCTATTGAACATAGTAAGGATGTGGCCACTCTTTGTGGATTACATCAAGTCACACATGACGATGTGGCATTAAAATTGCTAGCAACCTCATTGAAAGGTAAAGCTTTGATTTGGTTTAGAAGTTTTCCTATTAATTCAATTGCTATGTGGGATGCTTTGGGGACTATTTTGATTAGCAAATTTGAAGATAAGTCTGATAATCTCTCGCTGGTTGAGTAGTTGACTACAATTAAAAGACACCCAAATGAACATATTTCTGATTTTAATTTTCATTTTCAGTGAACTTGGGATAGAATTCTAGCGTCTGTTAAACCTTTTGATGATTATGCATTTTTATTTTATTTGAAGGCTTTTAACAGTGATATTTCAGTGATGATTCAGTCTATGGGTGGGTGTACTTTGCCAAATGCATTTGACATTGCTGTTAGAGTTGAGAATTGCTTGATACAAGCTGGTAAGTTACCTCCTAGGCCTCCAATGCCTTATTTTATAGAGGTACAGCCAGTTGTACCAGCTATTGTTCCACCAATAGTAGTTGTACCACCTATGCTAATGTTACCATCATTTAACATGCAAGTTGCAGCGGAAGAACACACTGCTACAACTCCTTTTAGAGAGCTAAAAGAGAAAAATTTGGAATTAAAGGACAATAATGACAGTATAATGAGAACTTTGCAAACTTATGGCAATGAGATCACAAAATTGAAGAGGCAACAAGGTCAGTACAATAGACCTCCTCAAGCTTCTTATCAGCAGAATAGGCAATCTAATCAAGCATCTGGTTCAAACTAGCCACGCCAAGCTCAAGGTCAGCAAATAAATTCTAATCAGAGGAATAATCAACCTTATAATTATTCAACTCCTAGTACTTCCAAAGAACTGGTAGTTGTTCCTCAGAATAACTATGCATAAGAGGAGGAGTGGTGTAATACTTGTAGCGCAAGCCATTTTTGGCTTGATTGCCCTCATGTGCTTGAAGCTAGGAGGCATGATGTTTTGAGAATTAAATAGCTAATATTCAAGGAGATGTTCAGAATCAACAAGTACAACCACAAGGTAATCTAGATGTTACTTTAATGAATTTTAATGCGGATGAGACTATTTTAGCAGCTAATTTTGATCAAAATCAAGTATGGAAGCCTGTATCAACAGGAACAAGGTCCAAAAAAAGGCTGTAAATGAACAACAACAAGCTGATAAGGTACAACAACCTGCTATTATTCCACAACAACAAATATTGAAGGCCAAACAACAACAAAATCAGGCCCAAGATGGACCTTCTCAACCATTACAAGCAGCAAAAGAGCTAACTATTTCAAAATATCAGCAAAAGGTTAGTGTTCAAAATTTCAATATTATTGATCATCTTAAAAAGATGCATGTTCCTATATCTATTTGGGAAGTTTTAGCATTTCCAAGTCAAAAAGATATGCTGCAAGAAGCATTAAAAGCACTAACATTATCAGATGATGCTTTAAAACAACAAACTCCTACGGTATTAATGGCTGGAAATGAGATTTTAAACTAGCAAACACCCAAGTTGGTAAAACCACCACCTTTTTACATTATTGTTATAATAGGACAGAATTTAGTGCATAATTGTATGATTGATTTAGGGGCTTCTAGCTTGGTTATGTCAAAGAAGATTGTAGACTAGCTAGGCCTTAAATATGAACCAATTGAAAAAGGGGTTGTTCAACTTGATGGTACAATAGTTTACACAGTTGGAGTTATTAGAAATCTTGATCTAACAATGCATGCTTGTCCTAGTTTTTCAGTACCCATGGATGTCTTTATCATAGACTTACCTCCTAATTTTTCTATCTATTTATCACAAGATTTTACTGCTAAAATAGGAGGGTATTTATCAGTGGATTGGTCACATATGCTTTTTCACACTAGGTATGGTACTAAGGTGACTATTCCTTCTGAGCCTATTGAAAAATTCTATATTGAGCCACATATTACTAGTACTAAAAATGGAACAACAACTGTAATTTATGATCAAGAGGAAATTGATGCTATCCATGAGTCACAAATGTAAGTTGAACAAATTCTTGATATTTTATTAGATACTTGGGCCACTAAAAATGTCACAATTTCTGATAAACAAATTGAGAAGCCAAGTTTAGGCAACTATGTTATTCATGAAACTACTAATTTTATGCTAGTTGTTATAAAATATACAGGTTTGGATTTAGAGCAGCAAACTGGTGTTATCTGGAAATTATTTTTTGATGGCTCTCCCAACAAAATAGGTGTCGGAGGTGGCTGCATGCTGGTTTCACCAGAAAATCAAAGGTACTATGCTTCTTTCAGATTTATGTTTAGTTTCACAAATAATGTGGCTGAATATGAAGCCCTTGTTAATGGACTAAAGTGGGCAATTACGAAGGGTATTAGCTGTTTGAAAGTATATGGTGATTCTAAATTGATTGTAAACCAAGTTAGGAATGTTCATACAACAAAGAATGATTTATTAAAAAATTACAGACATGTTGTATGGGACTTGATTGAAGGTTTTGAAGCCTTTAATTTACAATCTATTCCTAGAAATCAGAACAAGCATGCTGATAGGCTTGCAGTTGTGGGAGCCCAATACAATATTCCAACAGAAATTAGTAATGGTAAAGGGTTGAATTATGTTAAGGTTATTGTTAGACCTCTTGTCCCTAATAATGCAGATAGTTGGTAGGTTTTTGAATCTGACCAACACATTGTTAATTTTTTAAGAGAAGACGCTGAATTTTCACAGCCAAATCAGAAAAAATTGAAGGAACAATATGAAGAACATATTATCCAGCTAAGGAAAAATAAAATGCCTAAAGGTCTTGTGACCTTAGAGTCCATGTTTGGTACCAATGATGAGTTCAAAAAGGACAAATCCAACTTACAGATCAAGGAAGAACATTACAAAGAGGTTGCTATTTCACAGGATAAAGTGCTTAAACTTGGCAAGGTATGTACACCTGAAGAACAATTTTTTTTTGTCAATTTATGCAATGAGTTTCATGATATAATTACATGGAATTATTTAGATTTGAAGGGATTTGATCCCAATATTTCTCAGCATACAATAGAATTAGAACCAGGATCTAAACCAGTTAGACAAAAGCAGAGGTCTATAAACCCCAAACTGGAACCCCTCATGATTAAATAGTTGAATAAGTTAATTGAAAGTAACATCATTTTTCCAATCAAGCATACTTCATGGGTTTCAAATCTAGCTCCTATTAGAAAAAAGAAGGGAGAAATTAGACTTTGCGTTGATTTTCATGACTTAAACAGGGCTTCATTGAAAGATAGGCATCCTTTGCCTTCAATAGAACAAATCTTGCAGGTGGTTTCAGGTTCAGAATGGTTTTCATTGCTGGATGGATTTTCTGGTTACAACCAAATTTTAGTGAAAGAAGAGGATAGGTTTAAAACAACATTCATGACCAAATGGGGAACCATGGCTTATCAAAAGATTCCATTTGGTCTATCTAACACTGGTGCAACATTTCAGAAAGCCATGGATAAGGCTTTCATAAATCTAATGTACAGGTTTGTGCTGGTTTATTTAGATGACATCACTATTTTTTCAAAAAATTTACCAGATCACTTTAAATATTTAAGGATAATATTTGAAAGATGCAAAGAATATGGAATTTCTCTAAATATTAAGAAAAGCATATTCACTATCCATGAAGGTAAGCTGTTAGGATTTATTGTTTCAAAAGATGGAATAACTATTGAACCTAAAAGGGTGAGTGCCATTTTAGCCTTGCCACTTCCAACCCATAAAAAGGGACTCCAAAGCTTTTTAAGGAAAATTAAATTTGTTAGAAGATTCATCCCTGATATTGCAGAGTTATTAATGCCACTTATAGCCATGCTTAAGAAGAATATCACTTTCAAATGGACCAAGGAAGGTAAACTTAGTTTTGAATTGATTAAAGAAGCTCCAGCTGCTGCTCCTACCTTGTTGAATCAAAATTTTTCTAAGGAGTTCATTCTTTATGCATATGGGAATGTAGACAATATTGCTGCCATGTTAGTTCAGAAGAATGATGTAGGATTTGAGCAGCCAATAGCATTTTTTAGCCAAGGATTAAAAGATTATGAATTGCATTATACTTTTATTGAGAAAAATATTCTTGCTATGATTAGAGGTCTTAAAAAATTCAGACATATAATTTTTAATAACAAGATTAATTTGATGGTTGCTCATCCTGATGTCAAGGAGTTTTTATTGAATAAAGATTTCAATACAAAAAGAGCAGGCTAGATCATGAAAGCGATGGAATATGACATTGATATTAAGGTTACCAAGCTGGTAAGGGGTAAAGGTTTATGTGAACAACTTGCTGGAAATGGAGATAATACTCCAAATGATGATACTGAGGTAATTTTGGCTTTACAAGACCCTGACTAGCTTACTGTCCCAAATTTATAGAATGATTGGGTGAAGGAAATGACTGATTTCTTGCAAACAGGACGTTGTCTTGAAGGTTTGGATAGATCAAAAAGAAGATATTATAGATTGTAGTCTATTCCATATTGTTTATTGAATAATGTACTATATAGAAGGGATTATAATGGTGTATTGCTGAGATGTATTAGTGGTGATCAAACTAACAAAGTGTTACAGGAGTTCCATGATGGACTAGCAGGTGGACATTTTGCAGCAAGGACAACAACATTAAAGATTTTGAAGGCTGGACATTTTTGGCCAAATCTATACAAGGATGCTTTTATTTTGGTAAGAAGATGTTTGAAATGTATTATTTTCTCAAACAAGCAAAGGTTAACAGCTTTACCTCTCAGTCTAATTCAAATTGAATAACCTTTTGCTAAGTGGGGTTTAGATTTTATTGGTCCTATAAACCCATCATCAAGTTCAAGTCACAAGTATATATTAACGGCAATAGATTATTTTACCAAGTGGACTGAAGCTGTGGCATTGAAAGATGCCAATGAAACTTCAGTTTTGAATTTTTATGAAGATCTGCTTGCAAGGTTTGGTGTGCTTGAATCCATTGTTTCTAATAATGCATTAGCATTTTTTGGCACTAGAATTTATGATTGGGTAGTTAAAAATAATGTGTATCTTAGTGCCTCATCCAATTATTACCCACAGGGTAATGGACAAGTAGAATCAACAAACAAAAATCTGATTTGTATCATCAAGAGGACTATTGAAGACAATCAGTGTGTTTGGAACAACAAGTTGAAACAAGCCTTATGGGCTGATAGGATCACCCCAAAGCACTCACTAGGTAATTCACCTTATATGCTGGTTTATGGAAGAGAGGCAAGACTCCCAATTTTAGTTGAATTACCAAGTTTGAGCCTGATTAAGGAATTAGACCTACTGGACCAGCAACCTATGGAGGTAAGATTGGCTAAATTAATAGAGTTGGAAGAGTCAAGAAATAGATCTTTTCAGAAGTTGATGAAACATCATGATCAAATGAAGAAGACATTTGACAGAAAAGCTATCTTAAGAGTCTTAGAAGAAGGTGATTTAGTGCTTAAATGGGATGAGTTAAAGAGCAGACCTGGCAAGCATTAAAAGTTTGATGCCATTTGGAATGGTCCATTTGTGATTAAAGGATGCAAGGCTCACAATGCTTTTCAGCTCTCGACTATGGAAGGAGAAGAATTGCCAATCCCAGTTAATGGGATCCATCTCAAATGTTGTTTTTGAGGTGAGTTGAACTAGAATAAGTCCTTTGCACATAGATAGTTTACTTTCAGTAAGTTGCAGTTAGTTGTTAGATGCAAAAAATAAACATGCTACTGTAGTACATCATACCTCATAAGTGAGCGCCCATCATAATAGAGCCGAGTATAACTCAATACTCTACATGATGGGATACAAATTATTATTTTTAAATATACTACAACAACAGGTTTATTTTCTATTTTTGATTTCCTCTAAGTGCTTCTAGCACATGTTAGTAGTCTTCTGAAAGCTGCAAGTTATACAAGTTCATGGCAGGACTATTCAAAAATGTATACATCAATCCTAAAGTGAAACAATGGATATTCCAAGGTTTCAAATCAGGCATAATGGCCATATTTCAAAATAGGTCATCCATGACCTTTTCTATACAACTTGTAGATTTCAGAGGAGAAGACAAATTTTCCAGGAGAAAGTGCACAATTCAGAAAATTGACTCAAATTTGTTTTCTACCTTATGCTACCTATTTGCAAATCAATAACTACTATCATTAGCATCATCATATCATAGAATTGATATAACAGCCATATAATGGTGCTGAGGACAACCAAAGCACAAATTCCCAAGCAGCTAGCATAAGGTATTTAGTTTTGGTTTCAGTTTTAGTTTTCCAGTTGTGTGGTGTGTTTAAGTTTTCAACATTTTCTTAGGTTTTCTAGAGTTTGAGGAGATTCAGTTTTAACAAGGTTTAATACTCTATGCCCAATGGATTGCATAAGGCAGTTGGTCTAATTTGTTTAGTAGGCAAACACCCCTGAGAGGTCACCAAAAAATGTTATCATTTTAGTTCACACTAAATTGATAAACTGACAAGTGTTTTCTGTTGAAGTTTGAACTTAAGAGTTGTTGTTTTAATTTTAAAATGGTTAAAAAAATTTAGAGAAAGAAAGTACATGTACAGTAGTATAATTGAAAACATTAGAACATCACATTAAGGTACACTTATTGAAGATTTTTGAACAAAACACTATTCAGATTTTTTGAGTTTAACAGGGATAAAGATATGCTTGCATTTCAGACTTGAAAGTACAACTTTAAATTAACCACACAAGTAGTGGTTGCTCTTAAAAACATGAATGGAAAGTACTTTTCAAAGATGTACAATAAAAAATTTGTATGAGGCCACACATCCCGTGGCAGTAGGTTAATGCATGCATGCATTTTAGTTTCATGAATTGGATGCATAAATCAAGTGCAAGAACTAAAATTACAGTTTACATTTCTGTAAATGTAAAAAAGGAGAAAAGAAGATAGGTTAGGCCCCCCCATTGCCTGTGTTTCATGGAGAGTTGAACACTACTGCATCTTTGGTCCAGCATCCTGAGGTATTCCAAGTCATCCTACAAAAGAAGAGTGATAAATTGGGTCAGTTCATGTGAACTGAGCAATGGAGAAAGATTAAACTATCTTCTAGTTATCTACTTGATTGCATTTATAGAAATGTAAAATAGAAAGCATTAATGGAGCTGCTGGAAAGAATGATCACATCATAGAAACACTTTATTTCTTAACATTGTTTGTTTCATGTGCAGATTTAGGTTCAAAGACTAAGTAGGTCATTGAAAGGATGTGCATACATTTCACGCCTGAAACTTTCCGACTGAAGCTATGGAGAGGTGAAGACATGAAGACCGGTGGATTAGAGGAGGTTGTTGAGGGGGCATGCATAAGTTTCAGGCATGGGACCTTCTGGCCAAATCATGGAGTTGTAAAATATAGGTTGTTTAAGGGACGTAACTTTCATCATGAAACCTTTCAGCCAAGTAGATCGGGTATACATGGTTACAGAATAAAAAGTATTCAAAAGAAATGAGCTTAATGTCATGAATATAACTCATGGGAGTCATGAGCCCATGCTCAAACCCTCTGAGTGATAAATCAATGTGCTGAGTACAATAAAGAGGCTAAGATGATCAAGTATCAGAAACAGAATGGCATAATCTAAGAAATGAGGTAATTCTATACTTTATTATTGTACAAAGTAAAGATTAAATTTTATGTAATACTGGTTTGAACTATGTATATGAAAAGCATCAGATGATACAGTGCATAAAGCATATAACAACAAACAAAGAATCAGATTTGGAAGAAAATGAGATAACATGCTACAAGAATCTAGATGATATGCTATAGGAAGAGATAATATTGTAAATGAACAACAAAGAACACATATATGCTAGTATAAGAGATTATAGTACAGTTTTCAGTATCAAAGGAAATATGAAATATTCAACATTTCAACAAATTTAGAATGCAAAGATTTCTTTTGATTCAGTTGAATAAGTGTATTTGTAAAGGTAGTTCTGAATGACAGTAAAAAATTCAAGCATATTTAAATTAGTTAAACTTTTTCAGCCAAGCAATGAATTGTAGAAGTAATTCAATAACATATGGAAATCTAATTTTAAAGTTGTGAAAATTATGCATTCAGTGATTGGTTTAACATACTTTATAGCCTCTAGTATAAACATAAGCAGGAAGAAGGGAAAAAATGTATAGAAACATGGGAACAATCTAGTTTCACACTGGTGTAATAAGTGAGAACAAGCAAGGATTGGTCATTTACATTGCAAATAGTAAAACAACATACTTTCTAAGTGTTGAATGTACCATTATAAGGAGTTGTAGGGTATACAAGACATTACTAAAAGTAAATAACATTACGGATTTCTAAGGGTCAAGACAAGTTTCATGATGCTATGTTGATAGTAAAATGACGTGCACAAGTGTATAGGTTTCAGCTATATACGATTCATTTGAAGAATGTTGGAGATATGAGAGCAATTAGATTGCTTCAACAAATAACCAAGTTCTAATTTTTTATTCAAATAAATGCTGCTAAATAACCAACATTGCATATACATGTAATGATCATCTTTTGGGGCTACAAATGTATCAGAAACTTCATGTATGAAGAAAAATGTACTAATTTTTAGAATCTAAAAGCAGCAAATCAGTTGTAGCAGTATGTTCAGTTATAATACCACTATAGCAAAGAGAGTGCAGTAAGAATTCAAGAGGTTCTCAAAATAGATGATAGTTATTTTTGATGCCAGTGAGAAATTTTAGAAACAGTGTAGATAATGCTACAAGAGGACCTAACTGTATTTAATTTCTCATACTCTAAGTGTTGCAGCGAACAAGGAGAGTTCCTATAAAGAAGAAAATAATGATACCCATGTTATACTATTGCAATTTCATCCTCAGAAGATCAAACAGGTATTCTTACAGCTCTGCTAAGGTGTCTAACATTTCTAAATGGTATGAAAATGCTAGTTGTCCCAAAAAATTTAGGAAAACACAGCTTGTCATTTTTAGCGGATGTAAGCTATTTTTGCTGAATGAAAATAAAGCTATTAAGGAAGAAAAACAATAGTATGAAGATCCAGTTGTTACTCAAATGAGAAAGTATATAGATTTCCATCATATTAAAAATGGGTTTTGATTCTTTTCAGTATAACATTCAAAGTTAAGGGCAAAGAGCAAAAAGATTAGACAATGGATACTTATCTTGATCTCAAACTTCGACAATCAGGAGCTTCAAGCTTATATTTTAGGAAGAAATAGTGGAGTCCAAATGCTATGAAACCGTGAGAGGTGTCAACTTGGGTTTTGAAATAGTCAAAGCTGAGTTTACTATCAAACAAAGAAAAGCATGACTATCAAACATGGAGATAGGTATATGAATGCAACAAGGAACTATTTATGGTGAAAAATAAATACCCAGATAAATATGTGAAGTTTCTTTTTGTTTTCTGAGACAACCACATGGTATAATATTCTATTTTTTATTCTTAGAAAATAGACCAGGTATGTTCATGTTTAAAGAAGTGTCATACTATGTTTCAACATATCAAAAGAAAATGACTGGTTATAGACCCAAAACATTAAAATGAAGAAAGGTTTTCATTATAGCTGTAAATAGAAATAAGGGCATGGAAAGTATACATAATGAACTAAATAATATCAAAAGTAGATAGCTTACCTACTCAAATAGAAACTGTAGAGATTTGTTTAATGAAGCATTCAAACCCAGTAGCAGAGAATTTAAAGGGAAATCCATTAAAGGAGTCAGCAAATAATGGAGTGTGTAATAGCTCCGAATCACCATGGTAGCCACGACAACACTCAAGTAAAGAAAATACAGATGGAGGCTAATAGTTGAAAGGAATGTCATGATAATGATCTTCGGAAGGAATGAACACTAAAGAATTAAAAAAAAATCACAAACTTCCAACAATGCATTCAGAGATTCCAGAATCCAGTAGCCAAGTATGGTGAGTTCCAGTAAGATTCAATAGAAGCAAGATAAGATACAGAGAAGAGATGAAATGCACACCAATTGGTAGCTCAAACCCTAAGCTCTTCTCTCGCTATATGAAAAATACCTAAGTAAAGAGCCAAAAAGATGAGATAAACTAACACCTTTGCTATATTGCAATGTATTTGGAGTCCACAATGCTTGACTATTTGTAGTATATAGAATCCTTTCATAACATGCCACACATTCAACTTCACATGCATTTTTATAGTGCAAAGATAATTATTTTTGCAAGTAGGTCATGTCGACCATTGATATTTTTGACTTGTATGCATGTTTTTAAAAGATGAATTTAATAAGTCAATCTTGGGTTGTATTTTTATTTGTTTTTTATATTAGGTATTAAATTTTTCTTTATATCTTTCCTTTCTTTTCAAATTTAACTTTTAGCAATACTTAATATAGTTCTATTTTAGTGAAATGGATTACAATCTTGATGACTTGTTCATTTAGTGCGAGGGTTGCAAAGACTGGTATGCCTCTTTCTTTGTAGTCTCCTTTTATTTATTTTTTGTTTTGAAGAATTTATCCAAAAACTTGGAGGAAAATTGGAAATTTTCCATTCTATTAGAACTTAGGGTTTCTAGTGAAGGCGAATCGGGGCAGAATTATGCCAAATCAGATCATCAAGGTGATATAAAAGTAGTGATAAATTACTAAATGTGAATATGCAAACAACGCATACACAATGAAAGTACTGCAAGCTTAATAAACAGATTAAAGTAGGGTTATCTTATCATGGAAACTCAGTAAAACCCTACACTGAGCGTAAGAAAGCTCAGGCAAATAGCAAAGACGGATCAATAAACAGAGGAGTGGAAGTAAACACGAGCCACCAAAATGTGACTTCGGATGCAACTCGAATCAAAAAGCATGAATCAATACCAAAATCTAAGGAAAATCCTCCACGGAAAATAGATGAATCAATGCAAGAGGTTAGAAAAGAACCATTTTCCAGTTAGTGTTTCAATTGTTTTCTCTACAGACATAAAAAGAAAGAATGTAGGAAGCCACCACTAGAGCATCCTTCGTATGAGCATCTGAAAGATTTTGATGCAAGATAGAAAAGGTTAGTAGACCAAAATACAGATTGGGATCAATATGCTCGGTTCTCTAGATTAACTCCGAAAGAAATTGTAGTGGTAAGAGCTGCTAAGGAAAACCCTAATCCGCCCCCCCCACCAGAAAAAGATGAAAAAAGCCATCAAGGTAATGGGGTGGATGCATTTAGGGTGGATAATCCTATTAGAGCAAAGGAAAAAAGTCCCACTGTGGAAGTTCCTATGGATAAGCACACGAAGGAAAGCTTGAAAAAGGGCGAGCAAATTAAAAGGAGTAACCATAAAGCCAGCAAGATATCAACGACATATCACAGCTCTAAGCTAAATATGGAGAAGGTATTTTCTGTTAAAAACCTAGATAGACAAATGCATATCTTTGCAAAAACAAAATATGCAACTATGGAAATAAGAAACGGGGGTGCAAAAGTGGTAAGAACTGATAGAATGCTAAGGCATTATACCGATGAACCCCTGTCTGCTAAGGGGGAAGACAAACTCTTATCCACCCAAGCACCGCCCGCCTGCAATTTAAATAAGGATGACAAATGGCAAGTAGTGTATCACAGAAAAAAGGTAAATCACAAAAAGGTATCAGCCAAATCTTTCTACCTAGCTACTGGAAATTCATTTGATTTATTACATAGTGTAGATAATGGAAAATATTCTCCCCCCCATAAAAGGAATGGGGCCTTTGGGGATGAGGGAAATAGGGTATGGCAAAGAGAAATGCCCTATCCTCACTGCCCAAAGACCTCACCCTTCAGTGGAGGGGATGTATTCTCTTATGATTATAACAATGATTCATTGTCTAAGATATGTGGTTTAAAATACAGTCCTCCACATCGTAGAATGAAGGAGAGACTTTTAGGAAGTCCAAATAATGATATCAAAAGTAATTATTCACTTTCTTATGATGCATTTAACACACATTCTAAGCATGCAGTATACTCTTCGCTGTATAAGTGCAAAAATCCTCAAAAGCTAGATAACAACAAAGGTAACAGTAATCACAGCTATATTATTTTAAATAAGGATGTTATTACTCAAAATAAAAAAGAAATGGCAGAAAAGGGAATGATTTGTACATGGACTGGTACTAGAATATCCATCCAAAATATCATGAAAGGATTGATAGCATTGCTACCCCAGGAGGTAAGTATCAAACACCTTATGGATATGTTCTTTTATGTAGAATGCAAGAAAATTGATACTAAAAACAACATTAAGAGTAGAAAAGACTTATATTTCAGAAATAGTTCTTTTATTTTCTTTGATTGGATGCCTTTTTTTAACCCGTTATTATTAAAAAACTTCAAAGTGGAAAAGGCTATAGCATTAAAAAATATACCTTTAGAATTGTCAAATCTTGAAAACATTAAATTAATAGGAAATAAAATAGGGAAATACATTAGAACCGTTGATTCAACTTTTAATCAAACGGATAAAACTATCATAATTGAAATGGATTATCATCAAAAAGTCATCTCACCCATTCAATTAATCTTTAACTCTAACTACATTATAACAAATCCAATAATCTTAGAAAACTTTACTAAAAATGGTAGGAAGTATCAAATAAATTGCAACCAAACAAATATCAAGCATCAATCAGGTAAAGAAATAGAGATAGAATTCTACAAGGATAAAGGTGGATTCATTATTATCCCTACCAAAATCCAACCATCAAAAAATATTCAACGCAATGAAGGAATACATCCTAAAAGGAAACAAACAAATCACCCTCAGATCATTAAAGAAATATCAGCAAACACCCAAAAATCCCCATTACCCATCAAAACGGCTCCTGAAAAGGAAAACCTCTCCTTTGAGCTAGCCAAGAATATCACATCAATAAATGATAAAATATTGAGCCAAGATTACATTAGTAACACTTAAAATGAACTAAATAACCAAGCTACAAAAGAGAACTAGACAGAAGAAAGCAAATCAGAAAAAATAAAAATAGATGGAAATAGTAAACCTGCTCAAAACGAGGATTCAGAAATAAAACTCAATAGCCAACAAAATCAAGAATCTAGAATAGAAGAGCAGAAAAGCAAAATAGAAAAGGAAATTAATCAGATTGTAAACTTCATTGGTGAAACATTAACGAAAGAGCTGATAGAATGCTTTTTAGATGAAATTTGTGATGCAGAAGAACTAAAAAATCAAAGGAGCTTACTAATTAAGCATCTACAGGAATTTAAGTTAGAAGAACTTAAGATAGCAAAAATGGACAAACCCCCCCCAGCAACATTAGTAGAAGAACCCAAACAAAAAGAGAGTGGTAAAAATTCATTAAATATAGTCATAAATAAAGGGAATAATATCAACAAAATAGATAATGAAATAGAAAGAACACAAGAGGTCTCTATCCCCTTAGAACTAGAGACCCTTAATATAAACCCAGCCAAGGAAAAAGTAGACATTACAGAATTCTATGGCAAAGATTATGTAGACAGAGATGATCCTGATGAGAACAGAGAACTAAAAGGAAATAACTTGGATAGTTACGAATGTTTAGCAATAGGAAAGGTTATAAACTCAGATTTGGTTAACGAAGCAATAGAAGGAATTTTTGGAATAACAAATGAAAATAGAGAATTGGGGATTGCCCTAACAAGAGGTAGTCTTAGCACTCCTAATATAAATAAATTAAAGAAGAAAAGAGGTAGGAAGTTTGTAATAGAACTAAGAACGTTAGATGAAAAGGCAGAGAATCAAACCAAGATAGTGGATTTACTAAATGCAGGGAAGGGGAAGCTCCTTCCCAAAGCACAATGAGAATCACCACTTGGAATGTTAGGGGATTAAACACCCCTAACAAACAAAGACTCTTGAAAAGACACCTAAAAACCTTCGAATATGAGATTATTATTCTACAAGAAACCAAGCTTAACTTAGTAGAATATGACAAATTTAGCAAGAAATTAGGAATATGGAAAGCAGAATTCGAACCCTCTAAAGGCCTATCTGGTGGTCTGGCGACACTTTGGGACCCACGTAAAATTTTAGTAGTAACACTAGCTAAGAACAGTAATTGGATGGCTTGCTGTGTGCAAAGCTATAACTCTAATCTAAAAATTGGGTTAATTAATGTTTACAGACCCATTCCAAATGAAGATAAAAAGATAGTTTGGCAAGAGATTCACATCTTTTTAATAAACAACCAAGAGATCCCTATATTTATTGGTGGAGACTTTAATGCAATCCTTAATTTGGGGGAAAAGTCAGGAGGCCTAAAAAGTGAATCCATTGCCAGTAAGGACTTTAACAAGTGGGTAAAAGAAAACCACTTATTAAACATCAACACAAATAATGGTATATATACTTGGAACAATAGAAGAGCAGGTTTTAGCAACATTGCGAAAAAATTAGATAGATTCTTCTTTAGAGATATCCCTGACAACTGCACACAGCTGTTCAATGCAGGAATCCTGCCTGAAGCAGGTTCTGACCATTTCCCAATATGACTTTCCATTACGGAAGACAAAAAACCATCCAGGAACCCTTTTAAATTCAAATTCATGTGGTTCCAAGATCCAAATTTCATTAACCTTGAACAATGGTGGAAACAGATAATCGTAAAAGGTTCCAAAATGTTCTACCTAATCATGAAATTAAAAATCATTAAAAACAAAGTGCTAGAATGGAATAGAAATAAATTCAATACTATATTTGTAGAAAAGGAAATGCTAGAAAAAGAATTAACAGATCTCAACAATTTAATAATAGCACAAGGAATGGATGAGCAGAGCTACTACAAAGAAAAAGAATTAATGAATAAATATAACGATATCCTCCATAAAGAAGAAATTTTTTGGAAATAGAAATCAAGGGAAACTTGGTTAAAGGAAGGAGATAACAACACAAAATTCTTTCATAAGTCCACAAACTTTAAAAGAAGTATTAATAGAATTAATAAAATTAAGATTGATGATGAACAGCTATCGGAAAACCCCAATCTTATTACAAAAACTCTCACTCAATTCTTTGAAAACCTCCTCAATGAAACATCAGCCTCAGATATGAAAGCCCAAGACTTAATGCTTAAAGCAATACCAAAGATTCTCTCAGAAGCGGATAACAAAATGCTTAACAAAAAATTATCACAGGAAGAAGTTAAAGCAGAAGCCTTTCAGCTCCATCCGGATAAAGCCCCGGGCCCTGATGGCTTCCAAGCAGGTTTTTTCCAGAAGTGTTGGCACTTCATTGAAGAAGAGGTATGGCAAGTAGTAGAAGCACCCAGGAATTTAGGATCATTGTTAAATGAGATAAACAACACATTCTTTACTCTAATTCCAAAAAAGAATGAAAGCATTGAACCTATAGATTTTAGACCCATAGCCCTTTGCAATACAATTTACAAGATACTTTCGAAATGTTTAGCGAACAGATTAAAAATCCTACTTCCCTTCTTAATCTCGGAAGAGCAAACTGGATTCGTAGTAAATAGATCGATACTAGATGGCATTATCATAGCTCAAGAATTAATACATTCAGCTCAGACAACAAAAACCCCAAGTATGCTAATCAAAGTGGATATACAAAAAGCATACGATAAAGTCGACAGGAGATTCCTATGTAAAATCATGGAAGCTTTTGGTTTTTCAAAACAGTGGATCAATCTAATATTTAACTGCATCTCAACTCCTAAAATCTCAATTCTGATTAATGGATCTCCAGAAGGCTTCTTTGGAATATCTAGGGGTATAAGGCAGGGAGATCCAATTTCACCCTTCTTGTATGTCATTATGGCAGAAGCCTTAGGAAGAACCATAACTCAAAATCTTTTGGCAGGAGACATTGTAGGACTAAAAGTAACAGAGAATATGCCAAACATAACCCACCAACAATTTGTGGATGATACGATTCTACCAGGTCTTGCCATTACAAAAGAAGCGCGCACTTTTAAAAAGATTCTAAATACATATATGAAAGCTTCAGGACAACGAGTCAACCCTAGCAAGTCGGAGATTTTCTTCTTAAACACGGTAGCAAAATAGGAATCAAAGTTATGCAATATTTTAGGATATAAAAAAGGTAACTTCCCATGTAAATATCTAGGCATCGAATTGGACAAAGGATCCTCAACATCCAAACTTTGGAAACAAGTAACCTCCAAGGTTCAAAATAACAGGAGTTCATGGAAAGGAAGATGGCTCACGAAAGTAGGAAGAACTACTATGATTAAATCGGTGCTTTCTGCCATCCCAACATATCATATGTCCATCCTACCCCTTCCAGTAAATGTTCAAAATAACCTAGATAAAGTATTGAGGGATTTCTATTGGCAAGGATCATCAGAAGATAAAAAAATAGCCCTTATTAAATGGGATAAGTTATGTCATCCAATCTCCAAAGGAGGTTTGGGAATCAAAAATCTTCTTTGGCAGAATAAGGCCCTAGGGGCTAAACTTATTTGGAGGTTGTATAACGAGTCAAAGAATAAATGGGCATCAATTTTATTAAATAAATATATTCCCGAAGGGGACCCAATTAACATTTTTAGATCCTCCTCTCTTGTTAAAGGCTCATGCATTTGGAATTTTATGGGAGAATGTAAGAGCATTATCAGCAAATTCTTAACCTAGGATATTGGTACTGGTGACAAAACCCTTTTTTGGGATGACTCTTGGACAGGTCTCCCCCCCCTAAACAAACTAGGCTTTTCCTCAGGATTCATAGAAGAATGTAAGAAAGTAATAGGTCTCCACCTAAATGATTATTTGAGTAAAGAGGAACCATTTGCATGGAGTAAGCTTGACGATATAAACCCACTATGGATAGAGAAGGACAAATTAAACAAAATCTTGAACCTTAGACCTATCTCCTTTAAATAGAGACCGGACCACTTAATATGGGTAGGATCCAAAAATGGTAAATATTCAGTTAAAGAAGGATACAACACTATTATCAGAGAACAGAAAATAGATAATTTAGACATACCACTCAATCTATGCTAGAATAAAATCTATTTACCAAAAGCAGGCATGTTCCTATGGGTAGCTATTCAAAATAGAATTTTGACTGCGGACAGACTAACCAAACTAGGCTTTGAAGGACCTTCTAGATGCACATTATGTGAGAATAAAGAGGAAGATGTTAATCACCTCCTCCTCAATTGTCCTTTTACTCAACAATGTTGGAATTGGTTGCATCAATGCTTAGGTTGGAAATCAGCCCTTCACCAAGACCTTCTTTCAGAACTCAAAGCATGGTCCTCTCCGCTCAAAGCAAGCTTGTTCAATGATATATGGATTATAGCTCCTTCGATCATCGTATGGGAAATCTGGAAAGAAAGAAATAGGAGGCTTTTCCTGGATCAGAAGCTTCAATGGCCCTCAATAGCAAACAAAATAGAATCATCAATAGTAGAGATCATTAATAGTAAGCTGAGAAACAAGTATAGCATAGAGAACTCATTTTCAAGCTGGGACAACAAAATCAGAACTAGATGGCCTAAACTAGAAATTCCCCCTCTATATGGCAAAGGTGGCCCAAAAATTAAAGAAGAAAGAGCAACATGTAAATGGACCCCCCTGAAGAGGGGTTGGGTTAAATTAAACTTCGATGGTGCATCTAGAGGTAACCCTGGGATAGCAGGCATTGGAGGCATCATTCGCAACTGGAAATCAGAAATTATTGCAAAGTATGCCAAACCCATCAACCCTACTACTAATAACATGGCGGAATGCAATGCGGTATTAGAAGGATTAAAACTATGCAAAAAGCTTAACTTAAACAAGGTGTTTATAGAAGGAGATTCCCAAGTTATAGTTAATGCGATTAGATCCAAAAAAACCTAGAATTGGCTTCTTAATTTGAAAATAGAAGAAATAAATCAAATTATAAAAAGCATTAATAAATACAAAATTAGACATATCTATAGAGAAGGCAACAGAGAAGTAGACATGTTAGGTAATCTAGGAGCAGATGGTATAGTAATATTAGACCAATATGAAAAAGATAAGGCATAACAACAAAACTTAAGCACCTAATAGATAATTTATCAAGCAACATATAAGAAAACTCCCACATAGTAGATCCCACAACCTAAACCCTTTATCAATATTCATATTAAATCAAAGAATAACAAGGTATTATAACCAAGCAATAGAGCACCCTAAGATTTAAGAAAAGGACAGCGAGAATAATATAAATTGCAATCCTAAGGCGTAACCTAGGCATCTCCCTCTTAGTTTATATGAAACTATATCCATAAAATAACCCCAAATTAGCAAGCTATTGTCAATTGAAAAAGAGTTAGAATATTAAAAAATAATAATAAGGTCACATATAGAAGATACTCAGCTAGACCTAAGCGTCTCCCTAGCTTTTATGTAATAAGGAAATAAAGAATGCATACAAAGATAGACCCAATAGACAATTATGATAGATTAAGGCATAAACCAACATAACCAGTAATTAGGATTTAATAGTCATAGTCAAGCTACACCTGACGACCTCCTAACAAGACAACAAAAGATATATATTCACTTATATATACAAACTTCAAACACTGAGCATAGCCCTCTCTTAATCCCTCCCTTGCTACAATATAGAAACCACAAAGTTTCATAATCATGGCACGAAATCAGTCATCATAGAAAGTGAGAAAACTCTAGACCAGGCTAGAGTCTTCTAGACCCCATAATCATTAGATGTAGTAGGAGCTTCAAACATCAACAATTTCTAAAATATCCTCTCAGACTTCTCCTTTCTCTCAACTCCTCCTCACATCTCCAGGTCTATCCCCAAGCACTTCCTTGTATTGACAGAGATGGAAACCAAGCTAGTAACCTTCCACCAAGGTAATTCTAGGGCAATGGCTTTCAGGGGAAATATCACTCCAGAAAGATGGAATGATGTTCTCAGACCTCTACCAGATGTTATTAAACGAGCCTTGGGGAAATCCATGGCTGAACAGAGCTTCAACTATGATTACACCTATAGAACCAATGGAAACATTGTGGGATCCTTTCTAGTGGTCTCCTTTTTAGGAGGGAGGGTGAAAGAAGAAATCTTAGAGGTAACAAGAAAGATTTTCAAGAAAGAATATCTTCTGGGATTAGAAAAAATGGTGCATTCCATAGATGCTAAACTAATGACACCATTCCCAAAAACCATTATGCGAACTGCACTCTAAGAGCTACATAAGATACCCTTAGAATAGAGAGTACCTCTGATAGTTTTCAAGGAAAATCAGTATTTGAAGATGCCTGGCCAAGCATGGGAAGGAGCATAGATTTTCTGTATGAGTCAATGCAACAGAAAAGTTAAAACAATAAAGAAATCCTAGAATATTGGAGGAATGAAGGTTTTCCCATCCCTGAAAACCTAAACAACTATGAGGAAGGAAATCTCAAAATACTACCACCAGATATCAACAAATTCCCTCAGCTAATGCAAACAAGATAGCGGAATGATAGAGGAGCACTTGTTCAGAAAATGAAGAGAGATCAAATATAGGAATCCCTAAGATGTATAGGGACCTTCTAATATGTTTCAATACAAGGACATTGTATGTAGAATTTAAGCACAGAAAGAAAGCAAAATGCAACACTATTAATCTGTACCATAATTGGTACAGAAGAAACTAAAAAGGTCCTTATGTAGGAAACCAAATACTTTGAATATGGAAAACAGCTAGGACTCATATTCTATATATGGATATATATAAATATAAAAGGCATAGTCATGTATATATATGTCTTTGATCATCGAGAATTAGATCCAAGAATATACATACATGGAGAAAGCAGATGGATAGATATATATATATACCCACATATAGCTTGTTGATGGCTATATACCATCAACAATACAGTAGAGGTTCAGTTTTCTCCCAGCAGATTGTATCAAAGATCACTCTCATCTTCTGTTAAGAATAGTATCCAGTTCTAAGTTATAAGAAAGACAATACTCATAAAGTGCAGTGTTTATTTCAAGTAAACCCTCCTCTATTCCTGAGCATTCAAAGAATCTAAAATTTTAAAGGAAAGAAATAAAATCTCAAAGCAAGTATACAATAGTTCTTTTACAGCACAAAGGAATTGAGTAATACAGAGCAAGTAGTTTATAATAATGATTCAATAATGATGAGCAAAATTAAAAAGCTAGGCCAGTCTATACAGCTGGATCGGATAAGAAATAACAATATAGTGCATCAAGGCTCTATGATAACAATTGAACCTTCGTTACAGCTTCAATAGCACTTTTCTTTAATAGATCAAGATAATGTATAAAAGTGTTCATTATATAAGTTAGATTATATTCTGTTGAGCATAAAGTATAGGAAAGTTATGGGAAAATAGAGATTAACCTGAAGGAAATTTCTTCAGGAATAGCAATGGTTAGCTTAATGAAAAATAGGATTTGGATAAGCTAACCCCTATGAATAAAGGTACTGGGGATTTGGTAAAACAACATTAAGAATTGAGTATCCTGTCCAAAGGAAAAGCCATCATCATTTTTAAACAAAGGTAAGATATGTTCTGAAATAGATTGCTACTAGAAAGAAGGAAAAAGGTTCATATCCCCAGGTAACTTTTCCCAACCATAAATTCTGATTTGATCCCTTTGCTGTATCAATATATTCATGTATATTTAGATATACATAATATATATATACAATTGTATATGGATATATATATATATATATATATATACACACACACACACATATGCATATATATATATATATATATATATATATATATATATATATATATATATATATATATATATATATATATATATATATATATACATACATATGCATATGTATAAGAATATATATATACATATGTATATAGAAAAACATATTATATCTATATATATATATGTATATAGATATATACATATGTATATAGAAATATATATATATATATATATATATATATATATATATATATATATATATATATATATATATATATATATATATATATATATATATATATATACACAATTATATTCTTTAGGTATCAACCACAGATGCATATTTGAATCTTAAATGATTAGATTTATAACCGTATAGAAAGGTACATTTCTATCTAACCAAGATAATATTAGATCAAAATAAATTAGCACTGTAGATTCATTCCATTGAAGAGCTTTCTAATAATAACCCCTTAAAATATTTAGATTTTAAGTATTCCAAAATCAGTACAGCTTTCTGCCAGGGAACTTATCTAATGTAGAGGTGGACAACCTTTTTACTATCACAGAATGAACTTCTAAATGGAAAATAGCAATGATGAAAATCCTAACTTGAAGGATATGGGAAGTATGCTCTGATATGTTTTTTGCAGGAATTGAAAAAGAAAGAAGGAACGATATTGAGCACCCTAAAGACCTAAAACTTCAAAGCTAGGAACAACAAGATGTAAGAACATTTGAAAATACGATACATCCTAACTTTGAAGGCATAGCTCCAATTATGCATAGGCAAGGATTGGACCAGTAATAGCGACACTTTATGAAAGATGGGCATGCCCATGGTTATAATGTAATTGTAATAAATCAAGAAAATTAGGTAGTAATTGCACATTGAAATATGCAGTATCTAGAATCAAAATCTCGATAATTATCAGGACGTGGGGATGCCCACGTAAATAATGTATAAAACAAATCTCGGCTTGTGTGAAGTTGTGGGTATGCCCACAGATTTTTGTATTAAGTACAGGACCTATGGTCCCGGGCAAGGCTGGAGGTTTTCTCAGCCCTGCTCTTTCCTACCAGTGCCTGCAGTGAGCGGGGTCATAATGTAAAATTATATATAATTAATAAAATAATTTATAGGGCTTCGGCCTTTTACTGATCAAAAAAATAAAATAAAAATATAGTTCTATTTTAAATAGATAATTTTATTATCTATTTTTCCTAAATAGAAATATATTATAATATATATGGTTAAAACATAAATTTGATATATATTTATTATATTTATATTTAATAAACAACAAGCTTATATTTTGTATTTAATATATTAAATAGAATTAGATTTAATTTTATTTGTATATTTTAAGTACAAAATTTGTTGTTATTAAACATAAATATAATAAATATAGTTAGGAAATTATAAATTAAAACTTTTTACAGAGTATATTAATAAATAAATTTATAACCAAAGTTATTTTTGAGATCATCATTCTGATAAAGGAGGAGCTCTTTAGTTATGTTCAGTTCTCGAGGCAGTTTAGGGACAGTTCCAGCATCTTTGAGTGCATTTTTGAGTTCTTTATTGGTTATTGATGGATGAGAGGCCTTTTGGAGTAGTTTACTATCAGTTTCTAGTAGTTATACTCATGTTTTGACAGGCTTTTCCTTCATATCTTACCTCCACCAAATATGGATGATTTTTGGAGATGTGGAGCAGTTTTGAGGGGCTTTTGAGTGGCAGTCCAGTTACACATGACTTGAGGGAGTTCAAGGGCCACTTTGACTTCATTTTTGGATAGTTTGACTCCTCATTTTGGAGGATTTTCTCATGCATACAAGTTAGGGTTAATGAGGCTCTATTTATCTTATTTTCACCTCATTTTGGAGGAGCTTCTTTTGGCTCACCTATTTTGCATATCGTAAACTGGAGAAAGAATTGTAAGGCAATTGTTGCAGAGATTTTTTCTAGCATTGATATATAGAGATAGCGGTTCCTTCTCATTGATTGTAGTGTAATACTGTGAGTTTATTTTCTTTGACGTTGTGTTAGCCTTCATCTAAGCTACATTTCTTGTTACATTTTTGAATCTTGATACTTGCTATTATAGGTCTTTTGTTTGTGTCCTAATTTTGGTAGAAAATTGGTGAAGTATTACTTCCCTTTCAAAGCAAAAAATATTGCAGGTCCTTACATAGAAACACTTTTGTAGTTTCATGTTTTCTGGGTACTACGAGTGATAATTATCTTAAAAGATCTATGCTGGATTAATTTAAGTTACATATCATTTTTTGGTGTATCACCTTATTTAGGTTTAGAATTCATTACATTATTTCTTTGATCCTTTTTCCCATACAAATTTAGCCACAAGTGATATTCCAAATCTAAGAGGAACCGGCCTAGAATCTGGAGATTCATTCTCTCTCCCATCAATGAGAATGTTTCCATGTTTCAACAGGATAGCTAGATTCTGCATCAAGCTATAGGCGCAATCCTCATTGACAACAATTTTCTGTTCTAGGGATTTTCTGAAACATGACAAATGTGATGTATCATTTCAAGGAATCAACCATTTTCTTGTAAGGTACCAATTTCTCATTTTTTGTTTGATATTCATCATTGACTTAGTTGATTATTGGCTATGAATCCCCATAGATGTGTAACTATATGATTCTCCATTCTATGGCCATCTTAAGTCCATTTTTTAAAGCGTCATACTCAACAATGTTGTTTATACATGGGAACCATAACTTGTAAGACTTAGGAATTGTGTACCCATGAGGAGAAACAAACAACACAGCAGCTCCTGAACCATTTTGCATAAAAGATCTATCAAAGAACATCTTCCATGTTCTTTCAATCATATACATGAGGTGTTCATCTGGAAAGTCAACTTGAATAGGTGCATTATCTTGTATCAAGAAATCAACCAATTGATCTGCTATGGATTGTCCTTTGATTGCTTTACGCTCAATGTACTCTATGCCAAACTCTGAAAGGATCATCATCCATTTAGCAAGTCTACCTATGAGGACAACCTTACCTAGTAAATACTTGAGTGGACCTATTTTTGCTATGAGGTGTATAGTGTGCACAAGCATGTAATGTCACAACTTTTGGGAAGAAAACACAAATGCCAGGAAATCTTTCTCAATGCTGGTGTAGTTAACTTCATATGAAACAAGAGTGTGATGTCTAATGTATTATATTGCTCTTTCTTTCCCATGTTCATCAAATTGAGCTAGTATTGCCCCCAAGGAAGATTCTGTCACTAAAATGTATAGAATAAGTGGTTTCCCTGGGATAGGAGGCATTAAAATGGGAGGATTTGCTAATTATTTCTTGACTTGATCTATGTTCTTTTGACAATCCTCATTCCAAACACATTTGACTCATTTGTGTAAGTTCTTGTTGAAAGTTTGAGCTCTATTTGCCAACTGTGAAGTGAATCTCCTTATGGATTGAAGACATCCTTGAAGACTCCTCATTTGACTAATGTTTCTAGGGGGTGGCATATATATGATTTCTTGGACATTTTCAGGGTCTACCTCTATTCCTTTTGCTGAAATGATGAATCTTAGTAGTTTTCCAGAGGTGACACCAAATGCACACTTTTTAGGATTTAACCTTATTTGAAATTGTTCCATGAGATCTAGAATGACTTCTAAATCATCTAAGTGTGTGTCTCTTTTCTTAGACTTGGCCAAGGTGTCATCCACATAATCTTCCATTTTTTTATGCATCATGTCATGAAAAATGGTTGTAATAGCTCCTTGATACATGGCTCCTACATTTTTTAATCCAAAAGGCATAACATTCCAACAATAGGTAACCCATGCACAAGTGAATGCAATCTTTTCTTGATCTTCAGGAACTATCTTAATCTGATTGTATCCAAAAAAACCATCCATCAAGGAATAAATCTCATAACCCACACTTATATCCACTATCATGTCTATATTAGGAAGTGGAAAGTCATCCTTTGGGCATGCTTTATTGACATCTCTAAAATCTGTGAAAATTCGAATGGATTAGTCATGTTTGGAAACTAGTACAATGTTTGATATCCATTCAACATAGTCAATAGCTCTTATGAATCCTGCTCCAAGGAGTTTCTCTAATTCTTCTTTGACTAGGATAGCTATGTGAGGATGCATCTTTCTCAACTTCTATTTAACTGGTTTGACACCCGGAGCTATGGACAAGTGATTCATGATAAGATTAGTGTCCAACCCTATCATATTTGAATAAGTCCATGGAAAGTTGATCTTCTTTTTATGTAAGAACTTAGTGTAAGCTTATTTTTCTTGTGGTGACAAGGACTGAGCTAAGTGTACTATCTATGGAGTCTCATTTGCACCCAAATTGATTGTTTGTGTTGGTTCGATAAGCACTGAAGATCTATCTTGAAAGTAGCTAGGGAGATGATCAAGTACCCCATCCTTAGGTGCCTCAAAGAGGTTTTCACCTTTGGATACATCATTTATTTTTACTTTTTTTGGTTCTGACACTGCCACACAGTGGTTTTCACCATCATAACTCTTATTATTTTGATTTTCTTTTCTTTTTATTTTGTGACTAAGGTACTTGATGTCTGGCTCTATCATGCTGGTATTTGGTTCACTAGTGGAAGAGACTACAGGTTCAATGGCATTCAAGTAATAGGTTATCTCATAATCATTTTAGAATGTTAAGAGCTTAGGTTTTTGATAGCGTTGGGACCAATCAATGAGGTTAGGATGAACAAGAGGTAAGTCAATGATTGGTTCAAGGTTGTGAATGTGAATGATATCATCTTTGGTGACCAAAGAGTCAGAGTCCATCAAGTATCCTTCTAAGCTACCCAAATCAGGATTCATCCTAACAAGTGAAGAATCATCCACTAAGGCAACATGTGGGTTCAAACACTCTAATCTTGCACATGACCCATCAACTACCTCGGGTGGAGAACTATAAGTATGGATGACATTGTAATACCCCAAAAATGGGCTATAAGTTCATTAACCTCCTACATCTACAAATCAAATGAAATCAACATCGAAGTCCTAATCTAAGACACATCTAAACATCATCGAATCATAATTGATTATCTTAAATTCTGCATCGGGGAATATTCCTAGCAATATTCCTAATTATCTTAATTATCTTTAATTTAATGATTATTTGGTGATAAATCACATTTATCCTAAGTTTGATTAATTGAATATTTTCATATTTAATTAATTAGATTTAATATCTTGCCACTTAATTATGTAATTAAATTTAATTCTATCTATTATTAATTGTATTATTCAAATTTTGAGAATAAATCCAATATCCTATGAATAATTGATTAAATTCTTATTTAATTAATTAAAGAAAGTTGTCATTATTTAATAGTTTTTTTGATTAAATAATTGATTAACCCATAAATCAATTATTTATTTTCAAAAATCAGTTAAGTTGAGCATAAATCACTTTATTTATTTATTAATTCATAATTATCCATGTGCACAATCAAAGAAATAGTTAAACTCCAAATTAGAAGATCAATGCAAAGTGTTGACTTTTTAGAACTCAACATCCTTTTGGAGTTCAAAAAGCTAATCTAAACTCTAATTTGAGTGAAAAAGTTGTTTTTGCATGCTTTTGCATAATTTTGTGAATTAAATTATCTTTATTATCAGATAACTCAAAAATCAAGCTGAGTTAATCTGAGTGATTTATGGCTTTTTTACATGCACCTCCAAAGCCCTGGATTTCTATAAAAACAAGGCTCAGCTCTTCATAATTCATCTCACAAATTGCAAACTTACTCTACAGGAATCATAGCATATCAGATTTGGAGAATTTGCACAATTAGAGCTTGAAAGATAAATTTGAGGATTCAAAGCTTTGTGAGATCAATTTCAAATTCATAGCTTTCATATTATTGTTAGAAGAAAATGTGTGTGTGAAAATTGTACCTAATCTGTAGACACAACACTTCAGTAAAACATTAGAGGTTAGCTATAATCAAAATCGTGCAAAATTGAAATCTACTCTAACCAAGCGATTTACTGCCTTCTAGTAGGTGCGAGATTAATGTTCTCAGATTGTTATCAAGATCAGTGACCTAGACGACACCTAAACGAAGGATTTGAATGCAATTGATCTATTTTTTTTGATATTTTCTATGCAATAATATGATGAAAACTGATATGAATCTATGCTAATATGAAAATTGATATGCAATGCTAATCTAGAAATGATATGATATGAGAATGAAAATTCTAACAATAATATGTAAGCTATGAATTTGAAATTGATCTCACAAAGCTTTGAATCCTCAAATTTATCTTTCAAGCTCCAATTGTGCAAATCCTCCAAATCTGATATGCTATGATTCCTGTAGAGTAAGTTTGCAATTTGCGAGATGAATTATGAAGAGCTGAGCCTTGGTTTTATAGAAATCTAGGGCTTTGGAGGTGCATGGATAAAAGCCATAAATCACTCAAATAACTGAGGTTGATTTTTGAGTTATTTTTAAATAAAGATAATTTAATTCACAAAAACATGCAAAAGCACAGTTCAACTGGAATTAGAAGTTTAGATCAACTTTAAAACTCAAAAAGATGTTGAGTTTCAAAAGCTAACAACTTGCATTGATTTTCCAATTTGAGTTTAATTGGTCCTTGAATATGCACATGGATAATTATGATTTAATAAATAAATAAAGTGATTTATGCTCAACTTAACTAATTTTTGAAATAAAATAATTAATTTATGGGTTAATTAACTATTTTATCAAACTTTTATTAAAAACTATATTATTAAATAATGACAACATGCTTTAATTAATAAATAAGAATTTAATCAATTATTCATAGGATATTGGATTTATTGTCAAAATTTAAATAATACAATTAATAATAGATAGAATTAAATTTAATTACACAATTAAGTGGCAAGATATTAAATATAATTAATTAAATATGAAAATATTCAATTAATCAAACTTAGGATAAATGTGATTTATCGCCAAATAATCATTAAATTAAAGATAATTAAGATAATTAGGAATATTGCTAGGAATATTCCCCGATGCAAAATTTAAGATAATCAATTATGATTCGATGATGTTTAGATGTGCCTTAGATTAGGACTTCGATGTTGATTTCATTTGATTTGTAGATGTAGGAGGTTAATGAACTTATAGCCCATTTTTGGGGTATTACATTTTTCCCCTCTTTGAATTACTGTGTGGAGTGTAGTGGTTCAAAGAAAGTCTGAGTTTGATAGAGATATGAAACTGATTCAAAATTGATAATTGATATGAGACAGAAGCTGATTGATATTGATTTGATATGAAGATAATAGGTCCTGAATGACCAAAGATAATGTTCACTATAATAGCAAATGAACCTATGATTATGAAAAAGTGTCAAAACGCCTGATTCCAAACCTTAGGATTGCAAAGAAGTGAGTGACTAGTTCTAGACTCGATTGTCTTAGCAGAACTAGCAGGTATCACATTCAAATCCTTCAGTTGCCGAAGAACCAAGGAAAGAACACTATGATCCGATGGTTGCAAAAATTGATACAGTTTACAAGATTAGGAGAATACCAGATTGATATGGATCTTGATGAATCTGATATGCCCAAAGTGATGATAGATTTGCCCCGAGTGATGAGGTCTTTTTTGATGAATCAATAACTAGACGTGGTTGTTGTCTTGATTACTGAGGAAAGATTGATAGAATTTGATTTACAGACTTTGAATGATGTACAATACCATGCCTCCTTCAGGATTAAAATTGAAATCTGACAAGAGAAGTCAGTGTTGATAGATCAGAAGCATGTTAATTGAGTTGAGAAGTGGTTAAATACATTCAAGAATGCATTCTACATCATTTGGAGGTCCAAAAGACCAAGTTTGACTAGGTTAAACCATGAGTTGACCATAGTTGACCAAGTTGAAATTTTGATAGTTTGATGTAAGATAATCAGTTAAGTTGAATGCTGGATTTCTTTGATGATTGAAGGTTGATTATGGAAGTAGTTTACAATATGAATGATCTCAGATTTTGATTTTGATCCCAAAAAATGATTCTACTTGCTGTTTCGTTGGAGGAACCTTCGTGTGAGATTTGGCTCTTGTTAGATTTGAAGATGCAAGTGGAGAATTGTTTAAGCATTGAAGTTCATTTAGCCATTGTGAGATCATGCAAACATGCAAAATGCAAAGAGACATGCAAAATGAAATGCAACCTAAGACCTAGGACCTAGTCACTGATCATGTGAAAATTTGTTATCATCATTAAACTTTTAGGTAACCAGATAAATCAATACAATGCCCACTAGCTATGAAATCATAGACATATGAATATCGATTTGTATGCACAAGAATCAATACAACACCCACTAGCTAGGCAACCATGGACATATGAATATTGATTTTGTTTTTGGAATGTTAGATTAGATATAAGTACCAAGGCACAAATGCCAGGATGACCTGAATATCATGTCCATTTTGATATAGCAATTTGTATAAGCATCAAAACATAAATGTCATGATAACCTGAATACACCTTGCATGACAAACACATCAAACAACCAAGAGATCATTCTAAATCCAATGTGAATTACTTGTAGTGACCCTTTATCATTCACATCCTTAGGTAAGATTGTGTTTCACAGTAAGAGAAAGAACTTACTCAAAAAGACACTAGTGAGATCAAACTTCCTTGAATTTTTCAGGTATCAATGGTCGAGGTACGCATGGCCATCCAATTCGAGATAGAGGCTCTTACAGTCGGACACCATTTCAATCCAGAATTTCCAAAGTTGTTAGATTTTCACATACACGCAGAAGACAAAGAAAAGATTATGCCCCTAGTCATCACTCTCTAAATCTTGTAAAGGACATCATCGAAGAGCTTGAAGGGACACAATATGCAAAAATCTCAATGCAAATCAGTAAGCATACAAGGAGATAAAAGCATGAAGCACAGATTGTTTTCAGTTTGATGTTTGATTGCATTGTTGTAGATGCAAAATCCTTTCTAGAGACAAGACTGACTGACTGACTCACATGAAACTTCAAAAGGACTCTGACTAGATATGACACATCTCAGATACACCGGAGAGCATAGGATATGACATTGATTACCCCCAAGTGTTAAGCATTAATAAGATACAGACGCTTGAGTAGATTGGTGGACAAACTGACTTATTGAAAATTGGAAATGCAGAAACAAACCGGGAGATATGTACAAAATAAATCAAGACTGAAAGCTAGGAAAGACCAAGACTACACTGATAGATGGAGCATTTTGAAACAAGTGGTGCCTATTTGCCATGTTTTCACCATCTTGGCAGAGATTCTATTTTTGCTACCAAGTCTCCTGTTTCTAGGTTTTCACCAAGGCACCTTTTTTTGTATTTTTTATTTTTCAATTTTTTTTGTACTTTTGATATTTTTTGATTTTTTTGTGAATCATCAAGGCACCTATTGCTAGGTTTTCACCAAGATGTTCATTTTTGTAGGACTTTTTCTGATTTTTATAATTTTTTCAGGACATTTTACCATAGACTAAATGCCTTAGGCGTAGAATTTCTTCAGATGGAGAATGTTGATTGGTTCTTGGAGCTATTCTCCTTCAGTTGTTGAGAGTTGATAGGTGCTAGAGCCAAAAGTAGCAGTGATGACAAAGGGACCCAGCCAATTGGGTTCAAACTTTCCCTTGCATTCTTGATGTGATTGATTTTTAGGATTCTCTCTCAAAACTAGATCACCAACCTAAAATTTTCTATGTCTGACTTTCTTGTTGTAGCCTCTAGACATTCTCTTTTGATATACTCTGAGATGATCATACGCTACTTGTCTGCACTCATCTAGTAGTTCAAGTTCTTGCAACCATGCATTCTAATTCTGAGTGATGGGATTTCAACCTCAATAGGCAATACCGCTTCAGACCCATAAACTAAAGCGAAAGGTGTAGCCCCTATAGGTGTTTTGATACTTGTTCGGTAGGCCCATAATGCTGGATTAATCATGAGATACCAGTCTCTGCCAGTTTTGTTTACTATTCTATGCAAGATCTTCAATAGATTTTTGTTAGAAGCCTCTGCTTGGCCATTCCCTTGTGGATAGTAGATATAAGACCAATGTTGTGTGATCTTGAATTTGGCACATAGATCATCTAGGTCTTTATTTTTGAATTTCCCACCATTATCTATGATAATGGAATGAGGTATCCCATATCTGCATATGATATAGTTCAATATGAACATAGATATCTGTTTCCCTGTTGCTTGTGTCAAAGGGACCGCCTCTACCCATTTTGTAAAATAATCTTTGGCTATGATTATATGGGTATGTCTGTTAGAATAATGAGGATGAATCATCCTGATAAGATCAAATGCCCATTGATGGAAAGGCCATTGTGTTGTAAAGGGGATTAGATCCCTCCCTAGAGCATGAATTACATTTCCATGTACTTGACACTTTTGACAATTCTTAGCAAATTTGATAGCCTCTTTCTCCATTTCAGGCCAATAGTACCCAGCCCTAATAAGTTTTCAAGCTAGTGTTAAACCATTCGAGTGTGACCCACAAATACCATCATGGACTTCCTCTAATGCACATTGAGACTCTTCCCATTTTAAACATCTAAGTAGTGTACCATCTAGACCTTGTTTGTATAGATCATTACCAATGATGACATATCCGGAGGCATTACAGATAAGGTATCTCTTTTCATGGCGGTTGAAGGTATCGGGGATGATTTGGTCTTGGAGATAGGAAAATAGGTTTTTATATCAGGATGAATCATGACCTACAATAGTGTAGATCATGCAGGTTTTAGGGGAGTCATATGTAGGATAAGATAGTACTTCCACTAGGAACTTGTAGCATAGCTCATGTTCAGGCTGCTATAATAAAGTAGATAGTGTTTCCATTGCATTGGTAGCCTTGTTCTTCATTCTAGGAATTTGCTCAAATGTGATAGATATGAAATATTTCTTAAGATCATCTACCATTCTCTTGTAAGGAATGAGCTTTTCATCTTTAGTTTGGTACACATCATTGACTTGATGAATAACAAGTTGAGAGTCTCCATGAATGTGTAGCTCTGTTACTCTCCATTCAATTGCTATTTTCATACCATTCAAAAGGGCTTCATATTCTGCAATATTGTTTGTGCAGGGGAACTTTAGTCTGAATGCTTTTGGGATGGAGTATCCTTGAGGAGTTATGAACAATATGCCTGCTCTAGATCCATTATGTGTATAGGAGCCATCAAAGAACAATTTCCATTCTCTAGAAGATAGGTGCATAATAGAGGAGTCTGGAAATTCCATTTGCATTGGTGTGTCATCAAACATGGGTGCATCTGCTAGTTGATCAGCAATAACTTGACCTTTTATAGCTTTTCTTTCAATGTATTCAATGTCAAATTCGCTTAGAAGCATGACCTATTTAGCCAGTCTACCTATGAGGGTAGCCTTGCTTAGTAGGTATTTTAGTGGATCAATTTTTGCTACTAGATGTGTGGTATGAGCTAACATATAGTGTCTCAGTTTCTGTGATGCAAAGATCACAGCGAGACAAGCTTTCTCAATCATAGAATAGTTCTTTTCATACGCCACCAATGTTCTGCTTATATAATAAATGTCTCTTTCCTTTTTCTCTTCATCATGTTGTGCTAGCAATGCCCCTAGTGATGTGGCCGTTGTGGAGACATATAAGATCAATGGCTTCCCATGAATAGGAGGCATCAAGATAGGTGGATTTGATAGATACTTCTTGATATGGTTAAAGTTATTCTCACATTCTTCATTCCATGCAAAGGTCACACTTATATGTAATGTTTTTGTAAAAGGCTGTGATATGTCCGCTAGCTGTGATATGAATCTTTTGATAGATTGGACTCTTCCTTGCAACATCCTCATTTGACTGATATTCATGGGAGGTTGCATCTCTATTATAGCCTTGACTTTAGCTAGATCAACTTCAACGCCCTTCTTTGAAACTATGTATCCTAAGAACTTTCCAGAAGTGACATCAAAAGCACACTTCTTAGGATTTAGTCGGAGACTAAAATTTTCCATTCTGTCTAGGATCATGCTCAAGTCCTTTAGATGTTCAGTTCTGATCATAGATTTTGCTAAAGTATCATGAACATAATCTTCCATAGTTCGATGCATCATGTCATGGAAAATAGATGTCATTGTTCTTTGATATGTAGCTCCAACGTTTTAAAGCCCAAATGGCATGACATTCCAACAGAAGGTGCCCCATGCACATGTGAAAGCAATTTTCTCTTAGTCCTCTGGAGTAATTTTTATTTGGTTATATCCAGAGAAACCATCCATTAAGGAATACATCTCGAAACCCGCAGTTATGTCCACTATCATATCAATGTTAGGTAGTGGAAAATCATCCTTAGGGCATGCTCTATTCACATCTCTAAAGTCTGTGCACACTCTGATTGAGCCATCTAGTTTAGAAATAGGTACAATATTAGAGATCCACTCTACATAGTCAATAACTCAGATGAATCTAGCATTCAGGAGCTTCTCTAATTCAGCTTTTACCAAGAGTGCAACATGAGGATGCATCTTTCTCAATTTTTGCTTGACAGGTTTGACATTTGGAGTGATAGATAAATGATGCATTATGAGATTAGGATCCAATCCTGGCATATCTAAATATTTCCATGCAAAGTTGATCTTCTTCTCTATTAGGAATGTTGTAAAATTTTGCTTCTCTTCTTCTGATAATGATTGTGCTACATGTACCAATTGTGGTTCCTCTGTTGTACCCAAATTGATGGATTGAGTGGGCTCAATTAGAACTGGAGATCTATCCTGTAAATGACTCAGAAGGACATTAAATATCTCATCCTTAGGCACCTCAGAGAGGTTTTCACCTTTGGATACATCTTTTGTTTTTACTTTTGTAGGTTCTGAGACTGCCACAAAGTGGTTTTTACCCTCAGAACTCTTTTTCTTTTTCTTTTTATTCTTGTTTTTCTGACTAAGATATTTGATGTCCGACTCAGTCATGCTGACACTTGGTTCACTGATGAAAGTACTCATAGGCTCAACTACATTAAGGTAGCAAGCAAGTGCATAGTCATTTGGGAAGGTATAAATACCATGGCTCAAATTTGTGGAGGTTTGATCAATAAGTTCTGGATATTTGATAGTCAAAGTAGGGAAAGATTGGGAAGTAGTGTTTACAGATATGGATCTATCATCATTGGTCCTAACTTGATGCTCGAGTTCAAAGGTGATACTACAACTTAAGACATCTAATTCATGAATAGGCTCAATGTCATTGTGGGAGTCCAATTCAGCCATAGGTGGATCAGACTCGATAGGTTCATCATTTCGCTCTAGACTTACATTGGTTTGAGGTGCATATTGGTGAATAACATCAACATGTTTCTCTGTGATAAGCTCATCTTCATCTAGTTCTGGAATGGCTCCCCATTCATAGTCATTTGATTCAGCTTCTGATTTAGGATCTCTAGGAAATCTTAGAACATGAGTAAAGTCAGGGTGAATACCCCAAGAAGGGTTACCCTCAGATTCTAATTTGTATTCATACTCATGAGAATCTATCTCAGAATCACTACCACTTCCCACTTCTTGATTGTTTGCAAGATTAGCTGGTTCTTGTGTTGCAACTATCTCTTGATTGATAGTAGGTTCTTGTGTTTCTATGACATTAATTCTTTTGATAGGATCATCTTTATCATCAAGAAGGTCTTTGATCTCTTTAGGAAATTTTTCATAGGGGATGAGTTTTGAACTATTTGAATCACTATCAGATGGTTCTATTTCTTCTTTCTTAAGAAGAGGTTCCCCTAGTGCGATCTTCTCTATGACATGAGAGCAATTACCTTTGAGGTGATAGGGTTTCTTCTTAAATCCTAAGACAACTTTGTTTTTATTTTCTCTACCAATATGTGGGAGAGGTACCTCAAGACCTTTTCCTCTGATTCCTAGAGGTCCTTTACCTGAATATCCCATCTTAGCTATTAATTTATCTCCTGGACCATATGACTTGGAAGGGAGTTTGGAGACTATAGAGTCACTAGTTTGAACAACTTGAGATTCAGGTTCATCTTTGTACAGCCATGATAGCACAGCCTCATCCTCTTCAAATTCTTGCTTGGATACTTGTTCTGCTACAAAATTCTTTTTATATGCTTCAAGAGGTTCTTTAGAGTCTGGTTTGGATTGTTTCAAAGATTTCCCATAAGACTTAGGTGAGATAGGGAGAGATGTCAAAGATAAGACTGGCTCGATAGTATATTCTCCCATATTATTTTCTTTGATATTAACCTCTTTTGCAAGATCTTCCATTTTAGATGTGGATGCTTCCTTAGTTGGTTCAATGGAAGATTCTATGTTATTAGGTACAAGCTTATCTACACTTTCCTTCAAGGTGTTGCAAGTTGTATTCAGATTTGTGGGGATAGTAACCTCTACTTCTTCATAAGGAAACTTCAAACATTGATGGTATGTAGAAGGAATAGCTTGCATTTCATTTATCCATGGTCTCCCTAGAAGGATATTGTAGGCCAAAGGTAGATCAAGCACTTGACATATGGTATCTTTGATAACTGGACCCACTCTGATAAGTAAGACAATGGTGCCTTTAGAAGATCTTTCTTGTTCATCATAGGCCTTGATAGTTATTTTCTTTCTAGGATCAATAGCCAATTCTAAAAATCCCAATTGTGTGATCAAGCTGTAAGAACAAATGTTTAGGCCAGCGCCCCCATCTATCAACACACGTTTGACTCTACGGTTCTAGATCAAGACTTCTATATGCAAAGGCTGATTATGTGGGTGACTCAAGGAGTTGTCATCTTCCTCTAAAAAGGAGATATATTGTGGAGATGTAAGATGTCCAACCATAGTCTGGAACCTATCTAAATCAAGGTCATCAGGAACATTGGAACCAAGCAAAGCTTTATCGAGAATGGCTATATGAGCTGGAGATATTCGAAGCAACTCAAACATGGAGATTTTCACATTAGTGTGCTAGAGTTGTTGAATAATGCTATAAGATGTAGACCTTGTATCCTTTGGATTGGAAGATTTGGAAGCAGCCTTCTATTTAGAAGCAGACGAAAGATTGAAGGGCACCTTAGGGACATTTGATGAATCTGGGATTTGTCCTTTTAGATTCTTTTGAGCTTGTGATCGAGTAACTGCATTAGCTAAGGAATGATCTCTATCTCTTCGTACAATTGTGATGACATTGAAACTTTTAGAGAGACATGGTTCAACCATATTGATGACAACATTATTTCTAGGGTAGGCATAGTTGACTTTTGCCCCCATATTAGGCTGAGAAGTTGAAACTTCTTGACCATGTTTTGGAAATGGTTCTATGAATGCTGTATGATCATTATTTCTCTTGGGATTGTCAATTTTGATGTCTCCACTATCGATTAGATCTTGAATGGTATGCTTCAAGTGGTAGCAACTACTAGTTTTGTGACCTTTACTCCGATGGAAATCACAGAATTCATTTTCCTTCCACCATATCAGTTTAGGGTCCTGATCATTCGGTCAAATTGGTGGTAATGAGATGATGTTATCAGCCGGTAGATTTTTCATAGCTGATTCTAAAGACTCTCCTAGAGGAGTAAATTTTTGATGTTTATCCCATTTTTTGTATTCTAGCTTCCTTTGAGATGGTTGAGAAGACTTTTGTTCTGATGCTTTAATGGCTTGAGTGCCAAGAGTGAGATTGTAGGCTGGTGCCTTTGATGGGGTAGGGAAAGTGTCAACAATGTCATCTGTGATGATGCCTTTATTCTTGTTCCAATTTTTGTTCTTGTCTTGAGAACTGGATCTAGATTCGCACTTGTCTTTTTGAAGTGTGATTTATCCTTTTTTTACAAGCACTTTTTTTATTTTGATAGCATTATCCACCATCTTATCAAAAGATGTATGATCTTGCATTTGTAGAGGATAATTGATTTCTGGAACAAGATTGTTGATGAAGATTTCCAATTTTTCTATTTCTGGAATAGGTCTGGCATATAGAGAGAACTTCTTCCTCCATCTCTTGAGAAATGTTAGGAATGGTTCCCCTGGATATTGCTTGAGATTACAGATATCGATCATGGTGACTGGGTGCTGAATATTGTAGGAGTATTGCTGGTAGAACAATTTGATCAACTCCTCAAAAGTTTTGATAGTAGAAGGCAGTCTAGAGAACCAGTGGATGGCTGCTCCCCCTAGAGATCGAGGGAAGAGATGCATTAGATAGGTTGGTTCATGCATGAACTCCATTGATTGCATATAGAATTCTCTGACATGATCTTGAGGATTGGAGTGTCCATCATACTTGTCATACTTTGGCATCTCCACTCTTTTTGGAAAGGGTGGCATGTACAAGTCTTTGTCAAATGGAAAAGGACACAGAGCCTCCATGGAGAAT
Source organism: Chamaecyparis obtusa (assembly GCA_027943335.1). Lineage (NCBI taxonomy): Eukaryota > Viridiplantae > Streptophyta > Pinopsida > Cupressales > Cupressaceae > Chamaecyparis > Chamaecyparis obtusa. Next base: position 2,665,412 of record BSBK01006152.1, on the reverse strand, counting down.
TCTTTGGGTTCCTTCTCTTTTTCGAGTTGATTCAGTTTAACTTGTAAAGCATGTATTTGTTTCATCATAGCTATGAGTGGAGTTTCTTCCTCATGTGTGATGATAGCTTCAACATTAAAATTAGGAGGAAGCTTAGCTCCTTGATGAGCTAATTGTAAAAAGTATTCTTCTCTATCTTCGTTCAAGAAATGCTTCATCATTCATTTGAAGTTATCATCATTTTGATATTGAGCAATTTCTTCAGGTGTGGGTTCTTGATCTGCACCATGTTGAGATTGAGCTCTTTGAGAGCCAAAATTTGTCCCTGCTTGAGACATGGTAGGAGTTTGTGGACTCCCTGGATTAGATTGATGATGGGTATGTTGAGTACCTTTGTGAGTTGATGGAGGAGGTATGTAACCAGATTTCAATCGATAATTGCCAAGACCATCGTCCTCATAAAGACCAAAATTGATGAGTTGCTTAAGAGTTGGAGTTTGGAGAGTGGTGATAGATTTCTTATGAGAGGAAGCTCTAGTCTCCACCATTCACCTCAAGTGAAACAAAAGAATAAGATCTAGATAACCAAAGAATGAATTGAATCAAGATGATCAGATGATGCAACCTTGTCAAGGTTTGATTGATTTGAAGATTTGATTAGATGTGGATGAAGGATACTGTGCCCTGGATGTATGGGTAGGTTCCCAAAAGATAGCAGACAAGATATCACAACACTTAGTCATTTTGATGATTGATTGAAGATTGATAGTTATGATAAGGTTTTGACACAGGATGATAAGGACTCAAATCGTTTAAATAGAAGGCTGAATCAAATTCAAAAGGCCACTTTTAGGAAAATGATTGGATTCTAAATAGCTACTGCTCTGTTCCTGACACAGTGATTCATTCGATGAATTCTAGAAATAGGCTAAAAAAGCTAAATATCTGGCAATTTTGACAACTTTCAAAAATTTCCCAAACGACACTTTGCAGACTCATATGATAGTGGGTATGCTATGAAATGATAGTTGCAAAACTTGTACGACAATTGCAAGCAAGATTTTGACTCTTAGAATTTTTTGCCATCAAAACTCGTACGATACTGGGTTGGTTATCATACGACAGTTGGGTAGCAATGAAATGACAGTTGTAAAACTCATACGATAGTTGGATTACAATGAAACGATAGTTGAAAATCTCATACGACAGTTGCAAGATTTTGACTTTGATAATTTGCTGGCATGGAAACTCGTATGACACTAGGTACTCAATCATATGATAGATGGGTTGCAATGAAATGACACTTGATGGAAACTCGTATGACTTTCTGACCTCCTGAGATGACTTTTGACTCCAGAAAAGGATTTTACTTCAGATTTTGCAAATTTTGAGTTTTCAGATTTGAATTATTTGCAAATTTCAATGTCTAGATTTGAGGATTGTAACAAATTTGTTCATTTTCAATAACCGGATAGATAAACAAGCATGCAAAACAACAAGCATGTGATTTCAAGCATGTCTAAAAAGAATGAACAAGGGCCAAAGCAACCTTGCAATTGAAGAATCAAGTGACTTATTCATTCTAATCCTTAGAAGCGCTATTTGTGTATGTTCCAAAAATGTTTTGCAATAATGCACATATACCCTATAAAATGAAAAATTGGCCTCGCTAGGGTTTTTAGTAATGGTTTGACTCTACAACTTTTAAGATCCAAAGGGGTGAACTCCAATCCTGACACACCAGGGTTTTGACACAGTCTAAGAACTTAATCTTCAAGAGCTGCTAGGGAGATCTGACAACCCAACAATGAACCATACTTGTGGAGATTTCTTCCACAAGGACATTTATATAGCTGCTGTCACTACCACGGTGAAAATGGCTATTACCACTTGAGGTTCCATCAATGCAGTTTACCCTATGTAGGGATTGTCTGCTATGGTTAACCCTCTCTAAAGGTGACTCACAGTATGATACCACAAGGGGACTTGGCTCTAGATCCAAGGTTTTTGACACCTTTTCACTTTTAACCCAAACAAAGCAAGCAGATTAATCTGACACGCTAAGACAAAGTTTGTCTCACCAAGGTCTATGATATCAACCCCACATGATCTATCAACCCCTCCGGAGAGAGAATGTATCAATCAATAAGGGAAGACTCACTAACCAATTTTGATTCACCAAAGCTCGTGGTGTCTACCGCACGTGATCTATCAACCTCTCCTAGGAGAGAATGTATCGATCAATAAGAGAAGATGCACTAACCAAGTTGAATGTGAAACACACTAAGTATCCTCCCTACCTACAAGGATTCTATCATCAAGAAGGATTTCATTGGGAATCCAATCTCTCAAGAATCATGAATAGTGTTCATAGGGCCTAATTACTATGTGAGCACAGATGTATGTTTCCAAAAGCAAATCTACCAAAAGTATCCAAAAAGCAGAAAGAGGAACACTTAATGCTTAAAGAGAATATGAGATGAGTCCACAAGGTGGAACACTTAACACCTCACACAAGCTGAAAATGAGTCCCCAACTTAGAAAACAAGTGAGTTCCTAAAAGCACAAAAGGGTTGCCAAGTGGAACACTTAACATTTTTGTCCTGTTGACCCCTCCCCTTTATGGTGCTGAGATTGCAACCACGGGGTAGAATGAGGGGCCGATGGATTAGCGAGTCCAATAACCCAAGATAGCAATCAAGATCAATCACAAGTATCTGAGACTACTTAATGAATCCTTAAGGGGTCACAACCTAGTATCAATTATGCAAGTGTGTAAAACAAAAGCATGAAAAGAATCACCCAAGCTAGACACATGAGAGATTTATTTTAAGCCCCAAATTGAAACATTATCAGCATAAGTGGAATACTTGAGATCCTCGCAACATGCTTAGTAGATTTTTACCTGATTTTAGAAAAATTTACACTTTTTCCAATCAAAACCAGCAGAAATCAATCAGAAACAGTAAATTTCAATTGTTAGGGTTAGCTGTCAGTCAAAATCCAAAAATCAAATCTGACAAATTGCCTGCAAAAATGAAATGACAATTGAAATCTGGTACTGAAACTCGTACAACAGTGGGTTTGTTACTAGACGATAGTTGAAACCTGATGCCGAAACTCGTACGACACTGGGTCTATTACCAGACGATAGTCCAGAAACTTGTATGACATTGGGTGTCTGATGAAATGATGATCCAGCCTCCAAATGACAGTGGGTGCCTGATGAAATGACACTCAGTCAACTATCGTATGATAGTGGGTTCAAAATCATATGACTTTTGTCAAAAACTCGTACGAAGATTATATGGACAAAAAATAAAAATCATATTTTTGCATAAAAATCGAGGAGAAAAAGATAGAAATTGATAGAATTGAATTGGAAACCCATTTCAGGGCCCCACGGTGGGTGCCAGAAAATGTGTGTGAAAATTGTACCTGATCTATAGACACAACACTTCAGTAAAACATTTGAGGTTAGCTATAATCAAAATCATGCAAAATTGAAATCTACTCTAACCAAGTGATTTACTACCTTCTAGTAGGTGTGAGATTAATGTTCTCAAATTGTTATCGAGATCAGTGACCTAGACGACACCTAAACGAAGGATTTGAATGCAATTGATCTATTTTTTTTGATATTTTCTATGCAATAATATGATGAAAACTGATATGAATCTATGCTAATATGAAAATTGATATGCAATGCTAATCTAGAAATGATATGATATGAGAATGAAAATTCTAAAAATAATATGAAAGCTATGAATTTGAAATTGATCTCACAAAGCTTCGAATCCTCAAATTTATCTTTCAAGCTCCAATTGTGCAAATCCTCCAAATCTGATATGCTATGATTCCTGTAGAGTAAGTTTGCAATTTGTGAGATGAATTATGAAGAGCTGAGCCTTGGTTTTATAGAAATCCAGGGCTTTGGAGGTGCATGGATAAAAGCCATAAATCACTCAAATAACTAAGGTTGATTTTTGAGTTATTTTTAAATAAAGATAATTTAATTCACAAAAACATGCAAAAGCACAGTTCAACTGGAATTAGAAGTTTAGATCAACTTTAAAACCAAAAAGATGTTGAGTTTCAAAAAGCTAACAACTTGCATTGATTTTCCAATTTGAGTTTAACTGGTCCTTGAATATGCACATGGATAATTATGATTTAATAAATAAATAAAGTGATTTATGCTCAACTTAACTAATTTTTGAAATAAAATAATTAATTTATGGGTTAATTAACTATTTTATCAAACTTTTATTAAAAACTATATTATTAAATAATGACAACATGCTTTAATTAATTAAATAAGAATTTAATCAATTATTCATAGGATATTGGATTTATTGTCAAAATTTAAATAATACAATTAATAATAGATAGAATTAAATTTAATTACACAATTAAGTGGCAAGATATTAAATCTAATTAATTAAATATGAAAATATTCAATTAATCAAACTTAGGATAAATGTGATTTATTGCCAAATAATCATTAAATTAAATATAATTAAGATAATTAGGAATATTGCTAGGAATATTCTCTGATGCAGAATTTAAGATAATCAATTATGATTCGATGATGTTTAGATGTGCCTTAGATTAGGACTTCGATGTTGATTTCATTCGATTTTTAGATGTAGGAGGTTAATGAACTTATAGCCCATTTTTGGGGTATTACATTTTGCCCCTCTTTGAATTACTGTGTGAAGTGCAATGGTTCAAAGAAAGTCTGTGTTTGATAGAGATATGAAACTGATTCAAAATTGATAATTGATATGAGACAGAAGCTGATTGATATTGATTTGATATGAAGATAATAGGTCCTGAATGACCAAAGATAATGTTCACTATAATAGAAAATGAACCTATGATTGTGAAAAAGTGTCAAAATGCCTAATTCCAAACCTTAAGATTGCAAAGAAGTGAGTGACCGGTTCTAGACTCGATTGTCTTAGCAGAACTAGCAGGTATCACATTCGAATCCTTCAGTTGCCGAAGAACCAAGGAAAGAACACTATGATCCGATGGTTAAAAAAATTGATACAGTTTACAAGATTAGGAGAATACCAGATTGATATGGATCTTGATGAATTTGATATGCCCAAAGTGATGATAGATTTGCCCAGAGCGATGAGGTCTTTTTTGATGAATCAATAACTAGACGTGGTTGTTGTCTTGATTACTGAGGAAAGATTGATAGAATTTAATTTAAAGACTTTGAATGATGTGCAATACCATTAAATAATGACAACATGCTTTAATTAATTAATTAATTAAAGAATGTTGTCATTATTTAATAGTTTATTTAATTAATTGATGCATGTTGTCGAAGCTACCCAAATCAGGATTCGTCCTAACAAGTGAAGAATCATCCACTAAGGCAACATGTGGGTTCAAACACTCTAATCCTACACATGACCCATCAACTACCTCGGGTGGAGAACTATAAGTATGGATGACATCAACATCCATGTCAATTGTGGAAGGCTCTAAGAAGGAGTCCCATTCATAATCATATGAACTTGTTTCTAAGCTTTGACTAGGATGTTTACACCATGAAGGTTTGGGATGTCTTGATGTGGAAGTTCTAATGTCATCTAGGATAACACCTTATCTTTCCATCAAATAAACAAGATTCTTTCATTGAAGTTCTCTAATAGGATCTTCTACATTTGATTCATCTTGTTCTAAGGTTACAACTATCTCATGAGTGACTAGACTATCTAAATCTCCCCAAAGGAGATTAGTGGAAGGGACCCAATCTTCACACATATCTTTCTGATTTGTAAAATTAGGTATGTATTCTAGTTCATCTTCACTATTTGACTCATCAAGGATAGGATTAGTGTTCTTGTTGTGATTCACAAATCCTAGGCCAACCATCTTCTTAGACTTGCATCCAAAAAGATCATGATCAAGGGGTTCAGCTCTAGCATCCAATCTATGACTAAGAGTGCCATGTCTAGGATAGCCCATCTATTTGAAAAAAGTATACCCTCTTCCATAAGCCTTAGGAGAGGGCAAGAAGTTCTCATTGTGCATGTATTTCTCTTCTCTATAAATCTAGTCTTTAACAACTATCTCTTCTTTCTCATCTTGAATAGGCACTAAGGACCCTACAAATGTGCCAAATAAAGTCATAGATGAAGAGGAAGATCTCATTTCTTGTGAAGGATTGCCATAAGACCTAGGTGAAACTGGTAGATTTGTGAGGGAGTTGAGTTGATACCCCCCATGCCAAGGTCTACTAACTTGAACTTGTCTTTACATTTAGCTAAGGTTGCATTGAATTCTTCTACTTCTCTATTGAGGGGAACATGAGCACTCACTAAAACTGAGTTAACAAATAAAGTGTTATCCCCAAGTATACAAATCTTAACTCCATTGTAAGGGAACTTAACACACTGATGATAGGTAGATGACACTACTTTCATATCATGAATCCATGGTGTACTGAGTAAGATATTGTATGCTAGGGGGCTAGCATCAACTATTTGGAATAAAACATCTTTTTCAATAGGGCCAATCCTAATAGGAAGGATGGCCAACCCCTTGGAACTTCTTTTTGCCTCATTATAGGATTTGATAGTGATCTTTTTTTTGGTATCTATAACTTGTTCAAAATAACCCAACATCTTCAAAAGACTTAAGGAATAGATAAAGCCCAACACCCCCATCTATCAACACATGCCTAATGTGGGTTTTGTGGATCATGACCTCAATATGAAGAGTGAGATTATGTGGGTGGCTCAAAGATTTATCATCATCCTCTGAAAAGGTAAGGTAATGAGGGATAGAAATATGGTTAACCATGTTCTAGAATTGATCGACGTCTAAGTTGTTGGGGATGTTCATTGCATGCAAAGCATCCTCAAGGACTTGCTTGTGTCTCAGGGACAACTCTAAGAGCTCAAAGATCAAAATCGGAGCTGGTGTTCTTTGCAACTGATCAAAAAGATTATAGCTTGACTTAGGATTAACTTCTAGTTTTGAGGTGACATTCTTGGATGCCACTTTCTTTGGTTTACTTGGTTGACTTGAACTGGGTCCTTTAATGACAAGGGGACCTTGACTTCATGTGACATCATTGCGAGTTTGAGATGACACTCTGGAGTTAGGACCCCTTAGCACTAGGATTTGTTCTTCATCAAAGATAGGAGGAGATTCTATGTCTAGATCGTAACTATAGGGATCTTTATCCCTCATCATGTTGATATTCTCTTCTACAACTTCAAGCATGTTGACAACATTCTCCACATCTATGTAAGTGTAATTGACCTCAACCCTACCATTCTTAGGTTTAGAGGTTCCCCCCTTCTCATACTTGGGCAAAGGTTCTTTGAATACCTTATGATCGGTGTTGGCATTCAATCCATCTACCTTAAGTTTTCCATTCTCAATGAGATCTTAGATGATATGTTTGAGTTTTATAATAATTTTCAATATCATGTCCAATGCCATTGTGAAACTTGCAAAAGGCTTTCTCATCCCACCAATGTGGCTTAACATCAGGTATATAATGCTTTGTGGGATCTTGAGGATGTAAAAGTTTGTTGGCAATGAGTGTTTTCAAGACATCCTCATATGAATCACCAAGTTTTGAAAACTGACGTCTCTCTTTCTTAGGCTTATCTTGATATCTTGGCTTGTGTTCTTGTTGATTAGATGCATTGAGTTTCATGGCTTGAACGCCACTAGACAAGTGGAGAACAACTTGAACTTTGGGATTGGAGGAGTCCACAACTCCATCATTGACCACTTATTTGTTCCTATTCCATTGTGTGTTCTTTCCTTTATCCTTTTTAGGGTTGTTATTTTGACCATTGTTGTTGTTGTTATTTCCATGTTTGGTCAAAATTCCTTATTCTCTCAAAACATCCTCAATCCTACATGCAGTTTTGACCATAGTGTCAAAGGAATAAAAAACCATCTTCCTAACTTTATACCACATTTTGGGAACCAAGTTGCTAACAAGGATGTCAATCTTCTCATTTTCAGGGATGATCCTAGAGTAGTGAGAGTATTGTCATCTCTGTTAGTCCATTTTCTAGTCATAGCAAAAATTCTTTGAAAATGGCTTGTTCCCTACAAATGTTTTGTAATGCTGTCTTGCCATGCCTGCAATCACACTTTTATGTGTGAAGAAGATCCACAATGTTTCATGGTGTGCACTCTTGGCCCTGTGTGCTTCATGTTGTCACCTTGCTCTAGTCCAAATCGCATCTCCTAAATCACAAAACCCAGGGAGTTATTAAAGTTTTAAGGTCTGCAGGAAACAATTTCAAAATTTGCCTAAGTGTCGAAAACCCACAATGTTTTTGAAAACCCATGATGTTTTCGGTCTCCATGCTACCTTTGGGTCTGCGTGAAAACCCTGTGTGTTTTTGATCTTTCATTGAAAACCTTGTGTGTTTTTGACCTCACACTTCTGCCCTATTTGTTGGCATTCTCTAACTGCACAAGTCCAACTAGATGGTGGGCATGGGTCTTCAAGGGCTTTAAAGCGATTGGTTGTCACATGATCACATGTCAGAGTTTTCTGACATGCGACCATGCGACCGGTTACCTTTTTTGTGCTGGGGCCTATTGATGGAAGTACTGTGGTCCCAGAGGTGGTTATGTGGTGGCCTATGGTTGTCTATCACATGATCACATGTTAGAGATTTTTGATATGCAATCATGCGACCAGTTGACACCTATCCCTTTGGTGTTGGAGTGCTGTGGTCCTGCTGTCTGACTTGGATGCTAAGGTGGCAGTCTTGTTGCCTTTTCGCATGATCGCAAGGGCCATCTTTTGGCCATGCGATCATGCAACAAGGGTGCCATGTTGTGTTGGGGCCCAATGGTAGGTGGTGATGTGCTGAGTTCTGGTTGAGGTGGCAAGGGGTTTGTGGTGGGACCTGTCTGCTCGGTGGTGATGATGTGCTTGATTCTCATTGGTCAGTGCAGTAACTTGGTAGTTTGTCGATGGGGCCCATGTTTGCAATGCCCGAGCATGTTTGACATTTGGTGGTGAATGTTGGCAATTAGTCGCATGTTCACATAGCATTTTTCAAGGCTACACGATCATGCAACTGGCATTTTGTGTCAACCCTATGCGGCGACGGTTATGCGGTGGTCAAGAGTTGAAGTGTGTTGCATGTTCACATGGCCCTTTTCCTAGCTATGTGATCATGCGACAACTATTTGGATATCATTGTTGTAGAGTTCTAAGGTGGGTCCACTGTGTCGGTGTTGCCGAGTTGTTTAGTTTTGATTGGTCATGGACCCAGGTGGGGTCTGATGTCTTAGCGGTGCTGATAAAGTTTAGGCTTTTCACTCATTCGTGAAAAGATTTGGCGGTTCTCCAGATTGTCTGGCGATTTGGTGAATAGAGGTCGCGTAGTCACTAAATTTTTAGCGGAAGGCATGAAATGTTTTGCGAATTGGTAGAAGCCTTTTGCCACCAATTTGCTAAATGTAAATGGGCACTCTTTTAAAAGGTAAAAACATAAAGCCCGTGAAGTAAGAATAATTCGATGGTCATGACTTAAAGTTGGCAGAGATTTGAACGAGGACCACCAATGTGCTGCTGGCACCATAAAGTGATTGTTGAGATTTAATTTAAAATTCTACAGAGGATTTGCAATGACAGAGGTACCAAAAATTCAATTTTTGAGCGGCTAGAGTGGGTAGAATGGGTTGTCAAACGCTGCGGAGTGGTCCAGGCTACCATGATAGTTGCAGAGGAGTGTCTTGCTGTAAGGGAGTAAATGAAATAGTACCCTGAAGTGTGTTGTAGAGATCTTTTTGGCTGGATTTCTTAGGGTTTGGTGTTGATTTTGTACCTTGGGCCAGTACATCTAGTTGGCTATTGAAATTAGACTGTTTGAGCTTGCATGCTGTGACTTGATCCCTGTCTTGTTTGTGTTAACTCCTCGGTGGGGTTAGGTGGATTTGAATTTTGAGTTGGAAATGATCATTGTGCTTGCATTGTAACCTTGGTATAAAGGGATTTTTATGATCATTCGAGGTCATTGGGAGTTAGGTTTTCAAAGTTTTTTGGTTGTGAGTCTTCTGCCCAGTCTGAATTGTAATGACCTGTTTTGGTATATTTTGACAATAGAAAGAAAATTGCAGGTCTAAGCTATAGTTTTCAAGCATGGTTCCTTTGGATTGATTGTATACACTTGAGGATTCTTCATACTTAATACAGGCACATGATTCTTATCTCTCCTTTGTGTCAACATAGATAAATTTTGAACTTTCTAGTTCATTGCATAACCATTTTATGTATAGGTCTTCATTCTTGAGTTCTAATCCAGGATTAGATTAAATGATGCTCCAGATGGGACATATATTTATCTCTTGTCTATGTAAGGATATTCTATAAGTAGTAAAGGAGATTGTAAATGTGTTTATGGCTTTGAAGCTCAGATATATTCTGGTGTGTGTGTGTAGTCTATCTAAGAAACCTTGCCCAATGGATGAGGCACTGGCCTAGATAAGTATTTCCTTGTTGACATGTCCTGATCAAGGTTGTTATGATTCAAACACATGAAATTAAGAACCATTCCTTAAGTTTTCAGTATTTGGTTGTGTAAGGTTCCACCCCATAGTAATGGAGAGTCAATGAATGTGTGGTTATCATTTAGTACTTTCTTACTATCCTTTCATCTATTATTCAAACCCAGTCTTTGGTGTGTGAAGTATAATTTATATTGGGTTAGGTACACCCGCCTTGGTTTTGTAGAGCCAGAAGTGTAGAGGGTAGTCTTGTCCCTATAGTTGGTCCAGTTGCCTTGCAGAGCTCCCATACTTGGAACTAACCACTCCTAACATTAGTCTCAAGGCATATTGGTAGCCCTAGGTGGCATAAGCATTTTTGAACACCAACAATCTCCACCTTTGCAAGAAAGTGACAAAGGATTTCCCTTGACTTTGCTTTAGGTTGCATAAGTCCAACATGGTGATAGATGTTGAAAGGTTGTATGCAAAGTTTTGGATAAATCTATAGATGAGCTCTTTGAAAGTCTTAACGGGGGGGGGTTTATGTTGGTGAACCATTCCATCTCTCGACCCTTAAGACTCCTTGGGAACAATCTCATGAGGTATGAGTCATCTTGATGGAACTCAAAACTTGTGGTATAGAATTGATGCACGTGATCATGCAAATCTCCATTCCCATCATACTTGTCATATTGAGGGATCTCAACATTTATAGGGAAGTCTTTCATGCTAAATTTTGTCGAAAGGATTAGGAAAAATTGAATCAAGTGAGAATGAAATCTTGGGTGCCAACATCTTTTCCATCATACTCTTAATTTGTTTGATCTCTTCCTCTTGAGATGGACCTTGCTTCTTAGTCTTATTGTCCACATCAAAGTTATAGGGGACTCTAGCACCCATGTTGATTAAACTCTCTAGGAACTTGTCTTTGTTTTGCTCTAAGTATCTCTCCACATAGTGCTAGAAGAGTGGTTCTTATTGTATCTTCATGTAGTCTTGGGAGTTGAGGTCAAAACTTGAGCTACTACACCATATTATGAACCATGGTGAGCATGTTGTGAAGGTTGTCTTGAGTTCCTAAGAGGTGTTCATCTCCTATAATGATCATGTCATGAAGCCTTTCTTCCTCTAGGACTAGGAGATCGTGAAGGTGTTCTTGAACATTTTCCACTTTGTGGAGTCTTAGGAGGGGTGGATGGTGGAGAGTTTTTTCAACCACCAACATGCATTTTGTTAAATTGATCATTAAGTTGTTGAGCCAAGAGTCTATCTTGCTCTTCTTGGAAGGCTCCCCTTTCTATGTCCAACAAGGTTTGTCTCTCCAACTCTAGGAGTCTAAATTGCTCTTCCTTTTTAGCTTGTTCATCTAGGAAGGTTTTCTTTTCATGCTCAATTCTCTTAAGTCTTTCACTCATGTATCTTGAAGGTGTTTTGAGTGGTGAAATTGGTCTTGAATGTCTAAAAAAGTCATTGGTGTATGTTGTATTCAAATGAGTGTCGTAAGGTTCATCATCTTGGTTTTCATGTTGTGTTTGTTCTTCTTGATAGGCTTGCCTCTTATCTCTTTCAGCCCTTTGGTGTGCATCTAGATATCTAGTTGAGATAAGGGGTGAGATTGGTCAATTTTCATGAGAGGAACTGCCAAACAAAAGAGTACCTCTATATTTTTCAAATATGTCATCAAGGCTTTTATCCATTTCTTCCCTCTCTTGTCGAGTCATTGTGTAACTCATATCCATGTATGAGTGAGAAGATGCTAAGGGTGTACTCAACTCACTAAGGTTACTCTTGGGATCAAACCAAACTTTTGATTTGTTCCTGGGTGATTGATCAAATACAGGTTATTTTCCCTTACATTTTTGGCAAGTTTGAACTAAGGGTAATTGGTTAAAGACTACTTGAGGCCCCTTTCCTTGATTTAATTGACATCTTGTTGTAACCAACATGAAATAAAAGGTACTAGGTGATAGGATGACCCTAAGAAATGTTTGTACCAAACCAGGATAGTAAGAGCACTCACTTGTCCAAAAGAGAGGTGATAATATAGAATTTTACAAGGGGCATAAACTAACATTGCCACAGAGGTGCCTACTAAATGGGTGAATACCCTAACACATATGGATAAGGAGGATGATTTACCCAAGTTATATTGATTTAATTTGAATTTTTATGGAAGTTAATGGACAAGATATTACTAAAACTCTCCAAGCGTGTTATCAAAGGATCCAAAGGTTTATCTTCTCAATAAGTACAGTTTCTAGCTCACTGACTGCAAGAAAGGGCACTCATAAAATCAAAGATTACTAGTTGAAGAGGTCAAAATGCAAGAATCCAAGGTGCAAATAGGCTTTTAAGAGTGGGGTAAGTGACCTGATCTGACCCGGACCAACTGAGGAAGACTAAAAATGATAGGATAGCAAATTAAGCAAGTTGTAAAAAGTTGGTTTTTTGATTCGGGAACTCAATTTTTATTCATTTTAATTAACCAACGAGATGCATTAACAGATTTTTATCATTAATCAAGCACACAAGATAGTAATCAGGGAGTTCAAACAAACAATTGTCTTCAAACAATGAGCAAGGGATAAAACAACCTTGCGCATAAACAAGAATCGTGACGTAGTATTCTACTCCCTAAGGACTCTACTTGAATATGTTCTCAAAATGTTTTTTAGTCACACACATAGTCCTAGAAAAGAAAAATTTGGTTGCACTATGGTTTGTAGTAATGGTCAACTTTGCAACTCTTGCAATCTAAAGTGGGTGAAATCCAATCTCGGTGCATAGAGGTTTTGACATAGTCCGAGAATTTAATCAATCAGGAGCTGTTGAGGAGATCCGATAGCCCAACAAGAGACCACACCTATGGAGATTTCTTCCACAAGGACATTTATATAGCAGTTGTTACTCCATGATAGGAATGGCTAATACCACTTGAGGTTTTGTCCATGTGGTTTACCCAATAAAGTGAGTATCCACTATGGTTAACCCTCTCTAACAAGAAGACTCACAATATGGACCACATGGGGACTTAGCTTGGATTCAAGGGTTTTGAGTTTTTGATGTGCCCAAAAGGGAACAGAGCATAATCCTCTAGCCTCTTCACCTTACCCAGACATAGCAAGAAAATAAATTGACATGCTAAATTGCAATCACCTCACCAAGGTTCATATGCCAACAACAATGACTACTGATCTCTCTAAATGGGACCAAGAGAGAACATACCATCAAATGTTGAAGACTAAACCAAGTAAGACCATGAGATGATAGCAAGTCCTTCCCTACCTACAAAGGGATCTATCGTCGAGAAGAGATTCACATGTAAGATAAGCAAATGAAACCCACTCTCTCAAGAATGCCACAAATAGTGTTCATAGGGCCTAATTACTATGTGAAACATATATGTGAGAAAGAAAATCTAGATTCATTCTTTCCTTTAGATCAAAAAATTGGAAGTGTGATCTACGAAAGTGAAAAACACTCAAGTCAGACACATGAGAGGTTCATTTTAATGAAAGAAACCAAATGTTATAGAGATTTAAATAGAATACCTAGTAATCCATGCAACATGCTCAGTAGATTTTACCTTATTTTAATTTTTGTTGATCTTTTCTGTGCAAGCAAGCCATGAACTCTCCAAGAAGCAAGACAAGCAAACAAGCAAACATGCAAACAAGATATGCAACGTATATTCAACTTATGCAAACCCTAGGGTTAGATCTGAAAATCAATTGTTAGGAGAAATAATAACCATAAAATAATCCAAATGATAACTCATATCATGCATTGAACCATGTGGAAAATAATTGCAAGCTAATCATTAAATGCCCTTTGTTTTTTAAATTTTGAGTTTTGACCTAGTCAACAAGATTGGACCTATATGACATGAATTAGGATCCCAAACCCTAAATGTAGAAAAGAGACCCCTATTAAAATATAGAGAGCTTTCAAAAAATGTTAGAATTTTAAAAATATCTTTTCATTTGTGCCCTACATCCATTTTCCCAAAATAGACTAGTTTTCATAAATCTACCAAATGTGCTATGATATTGCATCCAAATTTAAAACACAAATAATGGACCCCCTATATAATTTAAATAAATTTTCAAAAATGTAATAATTTCCAAAAAATATACTAATTTGCGTTGGAAATTATTTTTTTAATGAAAAATAAAGAAAAAAAAATAAAAAATTCACAATACCTCGAAAAATGCTAAATTTTTTTATTGAAGCTTCTTTAATGCATCACAAACCTACAAAAACAATTTTAGACTGAAACTCCAAGCCATTTGTGAGATATGATCAAATCTTGCAAAAAAACCATAGGTTTTGTCTTCAACTCATCCTGCACAAGAGTTAGGCTTGAAAAACTTCAATAAAATAACCATGTAAAGATTAGAAAATCTGAAAATCTGAATAAAATGAAGGAAAATTAGGAGCATCAGCCCCATGGTGGGTGCCAAAAATGTGTGCTAAATGTTTTTGATAGATAAAGTAGCAAGAGGGTGCTGGCTCGAGGAACAAAGGACTAGTAGCACATTAATAGCACATTAATGGAACCAGTCAAAGCAGATATAACAGTTTAACAGTATAATCACCAAATCTAAATCTACCCCTATCAAAAACATAAACCACAATACTAATCAAATGAATTAAAATAGAGTACCTAGAATGAGTAGTAGCATGTAAAGTATCAGTTAAAAGCCACACAGGGTTGAACAGAAAGATATAAAAAATAACATTAACCCCAACCACAAAACAAGGGATCCTAGGGCTAGGCCCAGTCAAAATTAACCAACACATGGAAACTAGAACTAATTCTTCCCACCCAACTGCTTAGATAATAGGGTCCTCACCCACTCTTCCTGCAGAAATAGGAAAAGATCCTTGTTGTCCTCGCTTGCTTCTAGAGTGCCACCTACCAGCTTTTCCTACACATGACAGAGAGTCATAGCCAAAGCATGCATAACCTTCAGGCCAAATTTGTTGGTAAGAATGCATTAGTTCATCAGATCCTGAATATTTTTCTTGATCTTCATAATATCTTTGTCCAAGTTCATGAAATTCCTTTTAGGAGTTCCTTTGAAATTTTTTTTTTCCTCCGGGGCCTTGGTATTGTAATCAGAGGTAGGGGCTTATCCTGGGGATCTTGACTAGGACTCAGGGGTGGGGTAGGAATATTGGGGGTTTCCATGGCTTGCTTAGGGTTGGGAATAGGGTTGTTACCAGTCCTAAGGGGACTCATATGATCATCTGAGGAATCATTCATGGACTTAGTGGTTTGGGAGTCTTTTTCAATCATGGAATGCTCTTTAGAGGCCATTTCCAACAGCCTGGTTTTACATTACTCCTTGGCAATTCTATTTGACCTCCTACGACCTGAGCCACTCAAATCCACCTCTAGATTAACCTGGCTTTCCATTATTTTTCTTTTTATGGGCCTACATTTAGTCTCCAGAGTACTATCAGTCTCCTTCCTATCTTTAATCTCCACAAACTTAGAGACATAAGACTCCTCCTGGCCATCCTTCCTATTGAACGGATTTTTAACACTATTTTTGTGGGTTCTGCCCTCTTTAGCACCCAACTCAGGCTCCTGGATGACACAGATGGATTGGGAGGAGGACTGGGTGGGATTTTCAATTTTGGTCAGGGAATCCTCCTTGGTCATCTCCTAGAATGTTGACACACTTCTATGAGTCATTATATCCAAGATTGCTCAAGAATGAGGTCTCAAATAGTGACTCATAGCTCTCTATTCATAGAGTGCAAGGGTTTATAATGGAGGCCCTCAGTTTAGACCTAGCTTGTTCCCTATGCAAGTACACCATAAAATGAGAGATTCAAAGAGGAAAAGAAAGAATGCTAGTCTCCATGATCACCAAATATACATGCAAATGAAAATGGAAGCTATTTTATACGATAACAATGCATGAAAGAAAACTAATCTATGAAAGGAAATATGCATGTAAGATTATTCTATGAAATGAAATATGGATCTAATCTAATATGAAAGTGCAAGAGTAATCTAAATGGATTTCCATGGAGGCATGAGAGAAAAAGACAAGAAAATAGAAGTTGCAATGTTCAAGCTCAAGTGCTCAAACTCTCCTCCAAAATCTCTCCCCAAACCTGTAGCATAAAAATAACATAAAATCTGGATCTACAAAATCTCCATGCCTAAAATGAGAAGGAGAGGGCTCCTTATAAAGAGTAATGAATGGTAGAGATTAAGAAGAAAAATCCAAGGGTGGAGAAAAATTCTCATTTTGACTTTGGTGCACAATATTCTCAAGAGGCAAAATCAATGGACATGGTTAAGAGGCAAAAAGATGTGTGGAAGAGATTAAGAGGCAAAAGGAGATTCCACTCATCTTGGAAAGTGTGCATTCAATGTGTAGGCAAAAATTATTTTTCTTTTTATTTTAAATTTAGAAATTCCTTTTTCATGTGCACACATAGAATAAGGTAGATTTTATTATTTATTTAAAAGATTTTTTTATTTAATTAAAAGGGAGCATGTTCTCTTAATTAAATAAAACTTAGGATAAAATGATCAAACCTTAGGAAATATTGAAATAATTAAATTAATTATGATTTGATCAAGGAAATTGATTTGAATTCAAAATATTACAAGGCATTGATTCAGGAAATTGATAAATTGATTCCATCATTTGATAAATTGAAGAATGGGGGCCCATAGTCTAGGTGACCATTTTAGGGTGCATACACCTAAAGTCTAAGAGTCTTTAGTTTTCCAATCTTTTAATTCTTTATTATCCATAGTAGGACCATTAGGTTCTTTAATTGTTCCATCTACATAATGATTTAAGTCTTTCACCATTAGCTTGCTCCATACATCTTCTTTCCATGTAGCATAGTTATGTGGAGTTAATGGTGGAAATTTATAAGAACCCATAATGAAAAAATAAAAAATAACTAGAGAGAAATAGATACAACCACACAAGACACCCCTCCAAATCAATTAATCAAAGACCCCCCCAAAATAGATGATTTTGATACTTTATATAGAGTGCATGTACAATAACCACTTGTCAAAATGAACCAAAGTGGACTTCTAATTTTGATGTTTACAATAGAGAATATGAAGCTATAGAAGATTCACACAATCAAAACAAAAGATCATTAAATGATTTGATCAATTACAAGTTCCAAAATAGACCAAATTTAGAAAGTACTATGTCCACTCAAAATTTCTCCAAATTGATACCAAATCTAGAAAGTAGACAAAAAATCATGCACATTAAAAAAAATTGTACCTAAAAATGTGTCTATATGAGCTTGAGCAAAGCCTCTAAAGTCACAAAAATAGGGATCAGACAAGTATAATCATCAAAAACTACAATTTCTACAAAATCTATGCACCAAAATTAGAAACTAGCTACACCACTAAAAAATTTAGGAAATTCTAACCAAAATAAAAAAAATTGTACTCAATTTGGAGCCTAGATGACCAAGTTATGGCCTCCCAAAGTCAGAATGCCAAATCAAAATTGCATATGGTGAGGGTTGCTAACTTTTAAAAAATGATGATGTTATTAAAACATGAGCCTAAATTTGATGGTCAAATGGTCGTCACAGAAGTGCAAAAACACTTAGGAATGACAGTTAAATGATTATCAAAATTAACGAGAAAACTATTGATGTGATGACGGGGTTAAATTTAATGGTTAATTAACTGTCAACACAAAAGAGAATGGCCCCAGTGATAGCAGTACACCCATCTTATTTAATATAGTAAAATAATGTGAAAATCAATTTTTTTTAACAAAAATTACTAGGGCCTGTAAAAAGTCACCACGTGTCAAATAGTTATTGTTTTGATTGAGGCCTATTGATGCTAATGTGGCAACTGAGCTATTTCTAGGTGTCCATGTGGAAGTCACGTGGAGGGCTCAGGTCTGAGCTCAGGTAAGCCAAGCTAGTAGCTCAGGTTTGCTGAGCTAGTCAGGTGAGATGATATGCTTAGGCTCTATGGTGGCGGGTCAGTGCTGGGTAGCAAGAATGTGGGACTTTAGTCCCACATTCACCGCAGGATAAGTCTCTATTTTTAAAAGGAAATATCTGCAATGATGAAATTAAAAGAGCTCCCCAACTTGTCTAGAGTTGTTAGAGGTGGAGTTTGTTGGTTGTAGGCTATGTTGTGGGATCCTAGTTTGGGAGTGGGTGGGCTGAGATATGATTGATTAGTTTGTCCCCTTCCGTACACTGTATATGCACAAAATATACTCTATTTCTTTGCCTACAATCTGATTTGACAAAAAATAGCGGTGGGGACCCCAAAAAAACCCCAAATTTTGTAGAATAATGCAATAATGCTGAGATCCAATAAATAATCCAAAAATTAAAAAAAATTCCAAAAATCTATACTAAATTACAGATCAGGCTGCTCAAGTTTGATTTGCAAAAATGTTTCACCTCAAATTTGACTTTTGCCTAATATAGGAAAATTTATAGTCAAAATTCATTGGAATAGCCACCTAAATGCAATGGTAGGGTCAAATCTTTCTCTAGATGCTCCCAAAAGTTGCTGATATCTAGGATTTGAATCGTGGCCCTCCAAAAGTTGAAGCAAAATGCTCTTCAATGGCTATGCTATAAAACTCCAACAAATTTGATACCATGTAAGAATTTTTGTAAGGAAAAGAATGAAATGCCATGATCTAGAAGCTCAATTGATAACATAAGAATGACACCATATATGATCAATTTATTGATTCAATATTGATCAATGGTGAAATATATACAAAATTAATTAAGTACAATGTGGATATTCCTGAATATATGGGCAATACATGATAACTAGGAGAGATGTAAATGATAACCTATCAACTAGACAAGGTGTAATCATATGTCCACCAAAGGTGGATCATCCTCCGTTGTACATCAAAGTATGTGAAACACTGAGAGGATGATAATGTGATAAGAGCACTAAAGGTGGATCTCACACATAAAGAGGTATGAGATGACAACTATCACCACCTAAAGTAGAAATTCTCCTATACCATGTGCTAAAATGAAATGAAAACTCCTAGGTGTCTCAATGACAACTAATATAAAAATGCATTATCCTAAGTAAACTTAAGTAAAGTATAATTAGCAAATAATTAATTACACCAACACTTCCAATTATCCTTCCCAAACAAATAATCAAATATGATTCTTTGTGGATTCCAAATGATGGTTAAACCCTTAGAGGCACACATAGATTCTACTATATTTATATCCCAAACCCCTAATCTCTTTGTCATATTTGACCACTAATCTTTATTGAGTTTGGTTTCTTGTAGCATAATCAAATCTACCTTGGTAGAAGTGATACAACATTTGAGTAAACATTATTTTTTAGGGCCATTTGTGCCCCTAACATTCCATGTTGTTACTTTCATGATCACTAGCTTCCCCATCTATAATTCTTAATGCCCATCATTAGTGGTATCAAAGAAGGAGTTCTTGAGTGTACAAATAGAGTTCCAAACATGAGACAATCTTGTACTTGAATTTTAGGTGGAGTGTGTAATCATTGTTTTTGAACATGCAAAAAGAGTATGGGATGTGAGGTAGTCTTGCAATAGGATCTAGATTATGTAATTTATTGAAAATAAATGTTCTTGAGATCCAGACAAAGCATGGAATGTGAGAAATTCTTGCATCAAGATCTATGGTGAAGTGTGTGTATGTGTAGTATCTCAAATTGTATCTTCATAGAATTTAGTGCTCATATTGGGCTCACTTTGGTGTTTCTCTTAATTCCATACCCTCTACTTATACTTATCTTTCTTAACCTAGTATTTGATTTTTAGATTTCATCTTCCTTTTGGGATCCCCAACCTATATCCTACCCACTATAATTGGATTAGAGTGCCTAACACAATAGTCCAACCAAAAAGGTCCTAGTTTGAACCCTCTATCAATAAAAAAATTGTGAATAAGAAAATGCTCCTAAGGTTAGTGTTCTTCACATTTATCAACATGTTTCCTAAGGTTGAGTATAAAATTAAACCTTTAAATCTCATTTGTATCATCTCTTGTCTAGGAATTAAAGTTTCTCATTAATATTATGAGCAAGAATTTAAATCATTTTTAAGGCACTACCTAGCACCACGGTTTAGCTAAAAATGGCCCAAATTTGATCCCTCTAACAATCCAAAAATGTAATCAAGAAATTTCTCTTGATGTTGGCCATCTTCAATTTAATAAACACATTTTTTGAAGTTGAGTATAAAATCAAGTATCACTCCCTCATTTGTATCATCAATCATCAAATAACTCACTTCTCATAAATCATTTGAGTAAAAAATCTTAATCATTGTCAACATAGTAGAGGAGGAGATGGTATCCATGATCAAGTTCATATGTTTTATCCATGATTGAATAAGTGCATGAGCTCCCTATTAGCATCATCAAGACTTTAAAAAAGGCTTCAAGATAAGGAAAATTCATATAAAAGATATAACTATAAGAACCCCTGCTGGTTCTAACTTAAACACACACCAAATTACTTCATTTTTATATGTTTGACATTTCATCAGACACTTTGCGTGAAACCTTTATCTTGCTATCTTTTATTTTTAGACTATATTTTCTTGCTTGGAATGGTTTCAAATGAAGTTTAAATGCTACTAAATTATTATCAAGAGATCCATGCAAAGAACTGAAATACAAATGCAATCCCTTTTGACCATTTGAATGCATACATAATATTTCTTCATGTAAAATGTGCATCTAAAACAAATAAACATTTCTACAAACACTTGGCATGCATCCTTACAATCCTTCACCAAAGAAATGTTTAAAAATATATTAGTAGAAACTATACATATATTTTAAATATAAATTAGAACCTTTTAACAACAAACACGCCTGCCTTGAGATAAAAGGTAGCTTCTAGGAAAGAATCGTAGCCCCAAATATATAAGTTGCAGCCTCTATAAAAATCACAGCCCCCATCAACATGAGACGCCAGTAATTATTCTAGTCTCCTTGTATTAGAAAGTCCCCATGCAAAAATGGTTACAAAGACAACAACCTATCCAAGAGCATTTCATAGCTACAGCTCCAATTAGCACACTCCTAAATTGATTAAAAAGCGAAGCCAATAATGAATGATTTCTCCATAGAGTCTCTTTTTTATAATAAAAGAAGTGTGGTTTCTCCAATACACTTTTCACTAAAGAAGCTTCTTGCAAACACTTTCAAATTAGAATCCTTTATTTAATAACTTTGAATTAATAATGAATAACTCCCAAGCTAAAAGCTTCATGAAGACACTTTTCACTTAAAAGGCTTCTTTCTACTATAAGCTCATGATGCCCAACACCTTGTGCCTCCATTGCACTGCTAAAAATAGCTATCATGATGATCACCCTAAAAAAGCACTTACTATAAATAGTAAGTCTGTCAATTTGACTCAAGAAAAGAGAAATCTTGACATCAAAGACCTCCAGGGTGGAAACTAACCATTGGCTCTACCACATGACCCCCTCCAACATCCCAATTTTCCTACAAAGGTCATAGAAATAAGATAATCCCATATGCCTAAAAATAAGGACATTACAATAACATTTTTAATTAGAATTTTATTCAAAGTTGTGGTTCCTTTCATACATCAATCATTTTACAAAAGGTTGAATCCTTCTAGAGATTGACCTAGGAAAGTCCCTGTACAACCCAACACCATTTTTATCTCTTCTTGTATGTGAGTACTCAAATCTATGATAGAGAACAATTTCATATCCATAAAGAGTATATTGAGATGAAGAGATTTGGACTTTGAAGGAGAAAAAATTCTTGGATGTTGTAGATTAGACACATAGATAAGATTCTCAAACCAACATCTTGAGTTGTAATTCATTTTCGATATATGCATCAAACATCACTTGGACTAGGTCACCTAACCACATAAGTCTTGCACTGTCAATCCAAATTTCAATTACAATTTCCTCTTTGATCTAATTTTTTAGATTGGTATTCTAAGTTTGCATATTTTATTTGTATCTTATTGTTAATATTGATTATTGTCAATTTTACATCTTTAGGCATAGTTCTTGCTCCATCTCATCCAATCACATCAACAAGAAACAACAAAGAATAATTTAATTACCTTAATTTTTTATGTCCAACTCTTACTATTGGGCCAATTGAGTTATTATTCAATGAGTATTGATGGGAATGACTTTAATTCCTATTTTTCATGTTTAGAATACTAATCCCTATTACCCAAATCTTTATTTTAGTCAACCCTCTATTTCTTGCACAATTTTTTATTTGGATGTTTGAATCTAAGCGCAATTACATTTGTTAAGTACTTTGATTTCTAAAATAGTTGGTTAATTAATCATTTCTATTTCCTCATAATTTCTCCCAAATCAAAATATCATAAGAATCACTCCTTTTTAAGGTTTAGAATTCCCTCCATAGTTAGGCAACTCCATTGTCATGGTTATTTTCTTGTAATTGGTCATTTTTGTGAAGTTATCAACATTAGCCTTAATTAGGAACCCATGTTTAATTCTGAAACATCAAATCATACCATTTATGAATTCTACACTCATTCCTCTTAAATATGTATAAGTTGTCAATCTTGGCCATTATTTTTAAAAGTCTTTTCAGACTTCAACACCTCATTCCAAACTATGTCCATATATATTTATTATGATTTTTAGGTCCTTAGTTGTTAGTTTTAGGGTTCTTGTCAAGTTTTGATGCCTTAGCTTAAACTAGTTAGGAGGAAACGTTTGGAGGGAAAGTGAAGAATACATTACTATTCAAGATAAGCATAAGATTGATTTAGTTTTTAGACTATTTTTAGACGCTAACAAGAAAAATTAAATTTACCAAAAGCAAGTTGATGATGTAATATATAAGTATCATACATTAATAGTATAGAGCCAAAGTGGATGAGAATTAATTGCAAATAGTAATGGTTCATATATTTCCTTAATTGCTCAATAATTTATTACATTATCTAAGAAGATTAAGTTGAAGGTTAAAATGGAGCCTTAAGTTGAGCAGTTGTATAGATCATTTGAGATATCATCCACACCATCACCATAATCATCACCACATAGATAAGTAAGTATCATAAAATTTATGGAAAGTCAACATTTGGAGGAGTTAGGGTTTATATATCTAGAGAATAAACTAAAAAATAGGGAAAATTTATGTCAAATCCAAATAGAACTAAGAGTAGCCTAAAATGAAGTTTAATTATTTGGGTTATCAGAACCTTAATGGGTTATACAACACCTTGCTAGAGGCCAGGGATACTCAAATTGGATATGTTGATTTGAACAATTTTTGTGAAAGAGTAAAGAATCCTAATTGACACCCCATCACCTAAAGATTAGTTTAAAGTGGAGTGTTGGTGGCATTTATATTCCCAATGGTCATCTAGTGTATAGAATTAATCATGGAATTTATACAGATATATGAACCAAATACATGGAAAAGACTAGGATGGTAAGGTTTTTATAATACTAGATCGAGCCATAATCCATGCTTGATTCCCACTAACTAATTGGGAAGTTTCTTCATATTATGATCCTAATTTTTTATAGTATGTATTCAATATGGAAATGGGTTATTGCAAAGACATTATAGCCATGAAATGGTTTGTTGTGCCAAGGAAAGGGTAGTCACATCTCCCCAAGATAATTCACAACTTTTACTTGAAGGGAGAAATATCAATAATTATTGTGTTGATGTAGAGACTTTGTGGAGATGTCAATACTTTTAGCTTGGATGAATGGATGTTCTTTTTTATGCAAGTTGCACAAAAAATTAGTATTTGGATTGAGTGGGATTGATTAATGATAGATTACATGAGATAATTAGTTTGGTCTAATCAAATATTTCTACATCTCTTCTTATCTAATATATGCCCTAGATTGATGAAGGTATTGTCTTGGTATTACTAATATTGAGGAATTTGATGATTTCTTTAAAAAAAATTTAATGTTAAGCTCCAATTAGAAAATAGCTATGCTAACTTAAGGAGAGTTAACGATATGTTCAAAATCCAACTTACTAGGGGCTTACAAGGTTTACACAAGGAAAATGGAAGCAATGCAAAGGGGTAGATTACTCCTTTTCCAAATTGCACACTTAGAAGGAAGATGTCCCAATAGGCTCAAGTGAGTACCTAAGCATTGAATGGGGGAGTGATACTTCACTAAATATGTAATTCAAAAATGGAAAGAAGAAAGATGAAATGTAGATGAAAAAATAGATGAATAAAGACAATAATAGACTGTTAACTAACTACAAGAAACTATATTTGATCTAAATCAGGGTCCAAACTATTGTACTGACCTGAGATTTCCATTTGGACTGAAATTACTAGGCATATAATGTTTTAGATATATTGTACCTTGGTACAAAATATTTTAGGTGTTATGTACCTGGTAGTTTTGAGTGAAACTTTTAGGAGTCCTCCAACTATTCTCAATCTTTCTAGAAAATATCCAATATCTTTGTAAATTTCTCTTCCACAAAGAAAAAAATAAAAGGTTTGGTAAAAGGGGTTTTCCTTGGTCAAACCCCTGTTTAGGAATCAACCTTGAAAGTGAAAAGAAATTATGTAAAAATTTAAATGTTTGATTCACCTTGCATAAACCCTCATGGATGGAAGTAGACTTTTCTCATACCCATAAAGATGTTTGAATATTCTTAGAATCAATGATTTGACCCTGAAATTTAGAATAAGAATCAATGATGCTCTCACAAATGCATGGATCTTTGAACACCACTATTATATCTTCAATATATATATTCTTGATAGTCACTTGCAATAAAGGAAAGATGAATGAAGATGGAAGGAATGATCTTCTTTATTGATTGAGAATTCCTCTACTTAGCCATAATAGGAGAGAAAATTTATTTAATGGAGAATATTTCCTTGAAATTGACTTGAATGAATTGGAGAAACTATACCTTGTATGCTTGCCTTCAAATCTTGAATCTAATAACTTGAAAGCTTGATCTCTTGAATGCCTTATGAAAACTTGATTGCAAAATTGTGGATAATGAATGTATATCAAAATGAGAAGAGATAGGGTGTTTATATACTTCATCCATCATTTTTGGATAAAAAAATAATCCATGTTGATCATGGGATCTAATTTCCCACTAACACCTTGACATAGGGCTCTAAGCCAAATTTAGGCCAAAAAGTGTAGGATTGAAACATTTAAAATGTTATGTTCATGGATACAGAATGTTTCAAACATTCTATACCTAGGAGATTTAATAAAAATTCAAATTGGATTTCAGGATGGTGGAAAAGATGTAGGAAAATAGGAATCAAGTTTCTAGGATCAAGAATAATGGACATTAGATCTTGAAATCACAAAAATGGGGCCTAATAGAGCATCCAATTATGGGTGGTAACTATTTAGGATGGTACATTTAGCCCCCACTATAGTGGGAGTATGAGACAAACTCATGCTCATGATAAAGTAGATCAATGCATAAGAATGATCTTATCAAGGTAAAGGAAACAAAGAAACATCAAGCCCCGAAGTGACTCAAGTCCTCATCAAATATAAAACTAAGATTAAATTGACATCATTTGAAAGAGAGAAAGAGGGAAGGTAGAAAGAGGCATAACCAACAGCCTAGTAAGGTATTTCCCTACTATGGATTATGCAATGGGAAAGTGTTGTTGCAAAAGATGGAATTTATAGTGTAGTAAGATATGTTATGCTAGTCAACCCATCAAAATAAAGGGATCAATCCTAAAAAAAATCATTACCTCCATTAAGGGATTCTAAAAGGCAATCAGCCCTAAGGAAAAAATTATCTCCAAAGGGATCTAAAAAAGGAGGATCAATCCTTAAGGAAATCATTGTCTCCATTAAGGGACTCACTAAATAATGCACATGAGCATGATAATGAAAATATGAATTTAAGAAAAACATTGTCTCGTTAGCCACTTGCATAAAAGAGATTGCATTGAATCTTTGTGTGTGTGCAAAATGTGAAACAAGGAGCGGAGTGTATGCTCCCAAAGTAAAGTGATTGCAAATGACTTAATAAGAGAAATAGCTTTAATAGAGAATAAATGCACCCACAAGAGACATTTCCACTATGAGATGACCCTATGTAAGGAAAAACCAAGGAAAATGAACATGTGACAAAAGTGAGCACAAAAGGGATCTACCAACTCAAGGGTTAGTATGATCATATGATAAGTTGTGTATATTAGAATTATATCAAAATGAACTATCATCATTCCACAAAGGTTGTAATAACACAAGCACAATAGAAGAATGCCATGTAAGAGTTATGAAGAAGAGTCTTTTTGGGCCAATATCAAAGATACCAAAAAGAATATGTAGCTATTTTTTGCATCATCCCCAATCAGACAACACAAAGTCACATTTATAAATAGTGGCACATGTAGAACATAACATGTAGTTACATATAAAAGAAATAATATACAAATAGAGGAGTGCCACAAAAATTTATTCCTTCATCACGTTGTACCAATAGAGAAACAAGGGTCATCTAATGAGATATAAAGAAAACATATAACAAGAAATATGTTACAAAGGAAGCAAATTAAAACAAGCAATTATAAAGAATCCACCATAAATGAGGAGCTAGTCAATTATATCACCTACCCTCCCCCATCTTAGTCTCTAGTATTTAGGTAAGGTGGGAAACATGTAAGAGGAGTAACATCAATCACAATAGATGGAACAATAGACAATTCCAAAAAAGGACCATGGTGGGAAGATGGGTCACTTTTTTTGTCACCAGGACTAAGAGATAATTTTTTTGATAATATATATAGTCAATCATGTTTAAAATCAATAAGATCATACATATCATCATAATCACTAAAATTAATATCATAATTTTCATTAGACATATTAAAATCATCATCATCAAGAGCTTCTTCATCCAAATTAATTGTAATAGGATCTAAGATACAAATAGAATTATAATGTTTGTTCAATTTCATCCTTTTCAAATTAAATTCCTCACTTGGTCAAAGGGAATCAAAGTAGTAATAGGTGTCTTAGGGGAGGAAATATTTTGGGAAGCACATTCATAGGATCTATCATGATGTTTACAAGAGTGATCATGAGCACAATGACTACATTTGTTTTTTCTTGAGATTTTTTTTTATTTAGGACCAATCAACAACGAGCCCTTTTCTTCTGTAGGGGGAAGAATGGAAGGCACCACACTAGGTTGAGAGATAACATTGATGAAAGATTTATATGATATAGGAGGTGGAGAAGAATCATATAGAGGAGGTATGGAAGGTGTAGGAATAAGTCTAGGTCCAAGGAAAGAAGATGGAACATCCTTAAGATCACTAAGCTCACAAATATTTTGGATTTTTAATTTTTAATAGGATTTAAAAATATTATCTTCGTGAGGATGAATTGGTTGAGACATTGAAGGCCAAAAGAAATCAAGCTCAAAGTTCTCTCAAGGAACTAAAGGGTAATAAAGACTATCATTAATCATAATTATTTCTCCATCATGAGGAAATTTTAAACACTTATGAATAAAAGAGACTAAGGATTTCATGGAGGTGAGCCAAGGAAGACCAAGTATAACTTGAAACTGATCAAAATCTAGGATGACAACAAAGGTGACATCTAGTGTTTTACCACCTAATTATATGGTAACATTAATGAAACCATGGGTAGGATAAGTGAAACCATTGAAAGTTTGGATCATCACATCAGATTTATCATAGAAATCTCGTTGCAATTATCTAGTATAAAGTTGTTCTTCAGTTATAACATTCACCATGCAAGTAGGATCCTATAAGGATACCACAAGAAATAATAACATTCACCTTTGATATGATGTAAAGAGTACCATTAGGTTCTTTAATCATCTCTTTAGGCTCAAATGTAATGTAAAGCTCATGTTTAGGTTTGGGTTTAGGTTTGGATTCATCAACATCGTTGGATTCAGTACACTCAATGTCATAGTAAACAAAATGGGTGGAAGAAGAAGGTAAGGACTAAGTAGACTCAATGGTATTGGTTGAATGAAAAGGCAAAGGATTGGTATAATTTTTCAAGTTTTGGTTCGGAGATGCTACATAATTGTTTCCTTAACTATTAACAACCTTAACATATATAGTATTGGAATCAATGAGGTTTTGAATAACAAACATTAGTATTAATAAACTTCAACATCACATTCTGCAAAGATGCAAAAATAGGTGTAAAATTATGATAAGGTCTAAAAATAGATGACAAAGGAGCCACACTTTTGGATGTTGCTACCACTTTCTCATCGACATGATTTGATGAATTATTGATTTTGATGAAGCTCTTAGGTTTTTTAAACTTTTGAAAGGACTGAAATATGACATCACTCTTATCAACTATATCCATTGGTGGAGTGCTCTCAAATTGACTCACTTGAAGCTGATAATTATGAAGCACTACACACAATTGAGTAAAAGAAGAGAATTAAGACAACAATATCTTATCCCTAATATGTTTTTACAAATTAGAAATGAAAATACACTATATATCAATATTGGACACAAGATAAGAAATATGAGCATGCAAAATCTTAAATCTACCAATGAAATCAATCATTTTTTCTTTAACACCTTTTTACAATGCATCAAATTAGTCAAAGAAATCTTAGGACCAATATTGTTTTGAAATTTTTGGATGAAATTATTAGCAATTTTTTGAAAGGAATCAATGGAATAAGGGGGCAAAGAATAATTCAATTGCAAGGATTTATTAGTTTAGTCATGAACCTATGATCATAAGAGAAATCACTACACAATGTTTGGATGGGTTTAACATGATTTAAAGGATCACCCTTACCATTGAAAGTCTCTAAATAAAGAATTTCCATATATTGAGGAATAATGACACATATGATGCTTAAGGGTAAAGGACTAACAATATTACAAGTAGGAATGTTAAACTTGGATTGAGTCATGGACACAATTTATTGTTGAAAAGATGAAATAGTTTGAGTCAAGCTATTGATAGTAGATTTGGTAGAAAGAATGGTATGAGATATGTGTGAAAGGTTTGGACCATTATGGGAAATTGATCAAACAATAGAATATAAAAAATGAACATTATTGTAAGTGGGCATGGATGAAGCTAAGGACAAATATAGAGAGCTTAAAGAAGGAAGAACAATAGGATTAGGAATGCTAACATGTGTAAGATTAGTGTTTTGAATGGAAGTGGTTATGAGAGGTGGAGTATAAGTAGAGACAATAGGTATCAAGGTAGGAATATGAATGAAGGTCTCAACACTAGTGGTAGGTAGAATGAAAACTAATTATTGTTAATAATCTCTAATAGGCTTGAAATTGTTATCAATGATATGAGAGATACTATGCAAGATGTTAACACTATGTTCATCATTATGAATTATCTTCCTCAAATCCTCTACTACAGAGATAACATTAGGACTTGATTTTTCTTGTCCTAACCATTGCTCAAATTTTTCAAAGTCATGGGAAAACTTTTTGAATTGCATAGGAGGCTATATTAAGGTCTAACATTCATCATGAGAAGAGTGGGAAGAGTTTTTATCAATAATAGGAGGAATATCATTAGTAGGCATGTTGGTCTCATCAAGATTCCCATGATACATAGATGACTCAGGATCAAAGGAACCCATAAGTCTACGACTTCCCCTAACTAGAATTCTATAAGTAAGAGTCAATGTAATAACACTCATGTACAAGAAAATGAAAGATAGATAGATATAATATAAATATGAACCTTGAAAGATATATGCAAATCAACTAAGTATAATTACACATTTAATAAAAAGCACATCTGATCGTCAAATCAAACATAGAAATTTAATACATACAATATAGTAAATATTGACTAATACAATGCATAAAAAGTAGATCTAACCACTTGTTGGGTATATTCTTAATTTTTTGAGGTTTTGTCAAATTTTTGGTTTTGTCTCCTTGCAAGTGTTTTTGCCTAGTTTAGGGTCTGTAAAATTCTTTGAAATTGCCATGACAAAAGTTTGAAACCCTTACCCTAGGTCTTGTCCTTAAAAAATTTGAATTCATGTAAAACCCTCAAGTCAGCCCTAGTTTCTTATAAATCGCAGTTGCTTTTTGGTCACTTAAGTTCCTTAATTGTGCACGTGATTGTTTCCATGGGATGTTCACTGAGTTGCGTAATGTAATTTCACATCCTCAACCATTCGGCGAATAGGTGAATGTGTCAAGCCTGTGTTAGGTGTCATGTTCAGTCGTGTAGTCTCTAAGTCTTTCATCGGATACCTCAACCATTTAGCAAATAGGTGAATGTATTCAAAGCTTGTTAAGTGTTTTCTTTGTTCGCTAAGTCACCAAGGTTCTTGGCGGTTATCAAAACTAACTGGCGAATTGGTGATAAGTGTTGTCTCTTATTCGCTAGTTACTTGGTGGTTTCCTGCAAGCTTTTGGTGACCTAGCGATAATAGGTTATCGCTCATTCTCTAAAATCTAGCGGTCAAGGGTTATATCAACTGGCGAATTGGCGAATACCATTGATTAATATCATGTTCAGTGGTTATGTTTTCATCTCAACATCTTTTGGGTCCTACATCTTTGACTTGGAAAATGAGCAACTGAGCACTTGTATTACTATCCTCTAAATCTGGTGGCTTTGAGAATTTGATGTAATAAATTTGGCAGAGGTAAGGTTCTCTTTGTTCGCTTATTCTCGGAATGAGTTAGTAAAGTTTTAAATGATCTAGTGATTTAGCGAATCATGTGGTCGCAAGTTCTCTTAAAGGAAAGGTGAAGGTTAGAAATATTTGGCGAATGAGTGAAACAAAGGATTAGTAGGGTATTAAGCTTTCAGTCGCTTAATCGCATAAAGAATGGTCAGTGTTTAAAGTATTGGGTGATTCAATGAACCTTTTGTTCACTGAGTCTCATAATAAAAAGATAAGGCTTGTTTTGATTCAGTGAATTAATGAGGATCGTTGATTAAGTCTATGATCAATGGTTGAATCTAAATCACGGCTTGAAGCTAGCAGTTAAGAAAGAATTTAGTGACTCAAAGGAAGGCTTGTTCGCTAATTCATGTAATATGCATGAGGTTAAGATTTGGATTGAGTGAATAAGTGGATTCTTTAGTCACCAAATCTCAAGATAACTTGACAGTTAACTGGAACATTAAGCGAATAAGAGGTAGTCTTCAGTCGCTGATTCGCTAAGTAATGACTGTAATCATGTTTGGTTATATTGAGCTTGTTCGCTGGTTTGCTGAAAGATGGGTGAGTTAAGAGTTTGATTCTAAGAGTGCACGAAGGCTTTAGTCACCATTTCTCTAAATATAAACTAGGGTTAGCATTGTATTAAGTGATCACGAGAAGCCTTCAGTCACTGATTCACCAAATGGGCCCAGTTAGAGAAAGTAATAAAGGAAAGTTAGAAACCATTGCTACATGGATACAAGTACATTTTCAAGCTGGAAAGAAAAGCAATTAGCCATCCAATCATATATCAAGGGAGGATTTTGTGACGTAAACAGGGTTAAAGTACAAAATTGCAATCATTGCCTTTTTGCTCTATTTTCAAATTGTTTAATCTATCTGTCAACATCCAAACACCGGCTAGCTCAAATTTGAAAACTGATGGTATGTGAAATTGAATGCGGGAGCAATTAAGGACTGATTTGCAATGATTTTGGTAGTTGTACACATCTGATCCGCATCGATAAATAAGCTTAACTCATTGTTTTATGTGTCCAAAACCATTCGAGGAGAATTGTGTTTGCTGAAGTAGTTTTTGAGCGCCAAGTGAATCAAGTTTGTAGAATTGAGAGCAGTTGCAGGAAAAATGAGTCAAATAGAGTAGAATGTAGTTTCTTCTAGTAGTGAAGAAAAATCCAAAGGGGGTGAAGATAAAAACAAGCTGAATTATTCAGATGAGTTCATGAAGTTGTTGCCTAGTTCCAGCCAAAACAAAAGAGCTCCTGATGATGTCTTCAAAGATGTTCTAGGGCTTTACAGAGATCCTCTCATACCAAATAGCATAGGTTATACTATTTTCAACTTCTTTTATGGAAATAGAGGCAAGCATGTTCCTATGTGTAATGGTTGGGCTTTGGGTTTGGGAAAATTAGTTGTCCCTGATGTATTCTTAGATGTGGATTTAATTGTTGCACTAGGTAGGCATTATGACCCTATTTCCAAAACAATTAGAAAAGAGGACCAGTCACCTTTGGTTACTCTTGATAGGGGTTCTTTCATGAAAGCCTTTAATTTCTATGTGTCTTCCTCTACAAAAATTGACCTGAGCCAAGAAAGAGAGAGGTACAAAAATAACATAGGGTCAGTAAAGGACCAAATGGTGAAGCATATCCAAAAACAAGATAAATATATAGCTCCCCTCCCTGCTAACATGACTGCCCCTTACCAATTTAAATCCCTCCAGCACTATATGAGGCAGACTTGCTATGGGTTGTGTAGGGTTTTGGGAATTGATGGGGATCCAGAGTTCTTGCTAGCTGATCTGTTGATGATAATCTTAGACATCCAGAACCCCCTAGTAAATACTGATTATGATTAGATTCAGTATATAATTGAAAGAATGCATGAGGGGTTGATATCTGTTAAAGAAAGTAAGAATCCTATTAAGTTCATGCATTATTCAGTGTTAATGCACTTAATTTTGTTCTTCAACATCAATAGCTTTGATTTGAACATGCTGAAACCAAGGTTTACCTTCGAAGGCCAGTATAATCCAATACAATTATGGGTGAGGAAATGGAACTCTTCTTCAAATGAGGGTGACTTCTATGTTTTCCAGAATTTCATTGTTTATCCCATTATAAAGATGCTAGGCATAAATGTTATAAGGATATCACCAAGGGTCCTTAAACTTCTAAGACCTAAGCAGTTTGTAGAGAAGTGGGAGGGAGACCATAACTAGGGTGATTTTTACTTTGGGGAAAATTCCATAATCTTGAGAGTCTACGGTTGCCCCCAACCCCCACATTTGTTACCAAAATTTGTGCCACCAAGAGTTGCCTATTTGGAATTCATTTGGTAGTTGATGTGGATGGACAAAGAACTTTTGGCCCCCCATAAGAAGGGTACTTTCACACCTAGGCAGTTCAAAATTGGTGATTTGTTGATTGGTAAGAGAGCCTTCCCACAAGTCACTGCATGGTTAAATCAATTCAAGATGGTGTGTGGTTTTTGTAGACATGTGGACCCTGAGGGTTTTATTAGGACTGCAAGGTTAACCCTAATCCCTAATATTGGTGTCATCAAGGAACATGAAGGCCTTGATGAAGAGGATATAATCAGAAATGTTGTGGATATGGATGAAGTTAAAAGGAGGTGGAATAGGTTCTTTGATTTGATAGATCTATCAAAATAGGTGATGGAAGCTCAGATTCCTTTTGAGGGTTTCTTCCTTGACCTTCCTTATTTGAAAAGAATTGACAAGATGATAGAGATGCATGAAACTCTATCAAATCAGTTGGAGAAATTGATTGATCAAAAGCAGCCAAAGAAAAGGAAGGATTACTCATCCTCTGATCAAGAGGAGTCTTCTAATGAGTCCCAAGAAGGGAATAGCCCACCACAAGTTGGGGATGTACAAATTGCTAAGCCTATTGAAAACCAGCCAGAGGCAGAGAATGTCCAAGAGCCACCTTTGAAGAAGTAGAGGGTTGAGGAAGGAGAGTCTTCAAGGTAAGGAAAACAAAAGAAAGGGATTGATAAAGCATCTGCTATTGTTATCAGTGATAGGGCCTACCATCATCAATTGAGGAAAGCAATTAGAGCTAGAAAGAGGGTGGCCACTAATGAAGAAAGTGATGAGCAATCCCTGTGGGCAGGACAAGATATCAGAGAGGCGTATCAAGAGGAGTTCTTGAGTGATGATCAATTTATTAAGAGTGAGGAATTCAAGAGCTTCCTTATTTGGAGGAAACATGAAGAAGTGAAGAAAGCTCTACTTGAAGGGGTGGAACCAAGTCAAGAAACTTTGAGAGCTCTAGGATCTTATGATCCTAGTCTTGATCCTATAACTGTGGATGAAGCTAGAGAACTGGTTAAGTCAAGTGGAATGCTATTGACTCCAGGGTGGGATTTGACCTCTACATTCATCATTGATTAGATAAGAAAGAAACCATAGGGTAGCCTATCCTATGAGGTCCATATTGGTGATATGATTAGAGGCAGTGGCTATGACCCTAAATCTCAAGCTGTTGCAATGTGGTCTCTTGCCCCTAAAACTCAAAAGCCAACTTTATTGAGTATAGAAGATTAGATGGAAGGAAATAAGATCATATGGACTGTGCAAAACACAACTAACCTTGAAGTTTCCAAGGCAGTGACTCATTGGGCTAACTTGAATGAAGCAAAAACAACTTAGTTATCTAAAAGATATTCAAAATTGTTTGAAAGTTCAAGTGTAGTTGCTAAAGATAGAGATTTAAAAATGATGAGAATCAAAAAGTTAGAGGATGAGTTGGCAGAAGTGAAAGTCAAGCTTGAAGAGGCTTCAAAGGTAGTCATTCCTCCTCCTTTGTAGATTGAGGCCCCTATTCAGATTAATGAGGAAGTACTTGAGAAACCTGTTGAGGACCTAGAAAAGATAAGGATAGATGCATCTTTGGACACAGTGGCAAAGATTGTGCAATATAGGTGGGATAAAATAATAGAAAGGATGGAAATAGTTTATCAATCAGTTAGTCAGTTGCACTAGGCCAATGGAAAGGTGAATGAATCATTGGCTGCTCTGGAGCCACTTCATAGCATTTGGTCCAAGAGAAGTTTTTTATTTGATAAACTTGATAGCTTACAAGAGCATAAGCCTGAGATCCCTGGGGTGGTGACTGAAGTCTTTGAGAAGATTAGCCTAGTTAGTGCTATTTTAAAGTTTTTTAAGGGTAAGTCTAACTAGGTAAAGGCCAAGTTGACTATGTTTGATAAGAATTACAACAGGTATCTGCCTCCAATATGTGATGATAATGGAAGTATGGTCAGTTTGGAAGAGTGGAAAATGTTAATGGATCAGCTTATAATTACACAAGATGCTTTCCTTAGTGATAACAATACTTTGGATTTGGAGAGGTGTAACAACATAATTGATAGTTTGTTCAAAATTGAAAATGGTTGCATAAGGTTTGCAGCGGAGGCAAAGAATATAACGACTCCATGTGGAATCAGTAGATCAGATTACTACAAGAATTGTAGACTTACAACTAGCCATTTGATGATGATGTGGCAGCTTGGGAGAAGTTAACAATAAAGAAGAAGAAGAAGCCAGTTGTCTAGCTTATAAAAGAGGAAGAAGAATAGAGTGCACATGGCACCTGATCCAGAGTTTGAGGGAGAGTGTGTTCAAACAGAGGGTGATGTAAGTTAGCCAGATGGAGGTCATCATTCATGCAACAAATTTAGCAACTGCTTTGAAATATCCTTAGACAAAGGTGCCACCTGCGAAATTGTTGAGAAGTGGATAATTGCATTTTGTTGTTTTGATAAAGTATCTTTTAGTTTGTACTTTTGTCTTTAGTAAAAGATCTTTTCCCAGCCATCCAAATCTTGTTGCATCCTTTGAAGATTCCAAGATGGCTGTGGGTATATATAGGAAGTTTTTGCTATTTTGTAAAAGGTGGTTGAGAATACTTTGTAAAGAGGTTCTAAATACAAAACCTGATTTTCTTTGAAGTCAAGAGAATAATGTATGAACATAGTTTGATGATTAATACAAAATATTGGAGCTCCGTTACTACTATTTTGTTGTCTTTGTGCATGGATGTGTTAGTTTTCTTAGGCATTTAAATTGTAAGGCTTTTTCAATGCATTGTTCACCAGGTGAATATAGGGGTTAAGCTTAAGTATCTTTCAAGGAAAGAGTAAAATCTTAGGGGAGATCTCTATGAACTAATAATCTATGTATGAATTTGATGACAATCATAGGAATTAAAAGAATGGGGTGTTAGGCATGTCATTTGAGTTTTAGTATATTTGTCTTGATAGATTTCTATGGAGGTAGGGTTTGACTCTGTCACCCAAGTAGATAAGGCACTGGTTTTAGATCCATTTGCACTTGTTACCACCAAGAATATAAACAATTGATTCATTTTACTTTTCCTGTACAACCTTATATTTGAATCAGTCTATGATAAGTTCATGGATGAATTTTGTAATGCTTTGTAGAAGCACTGAATAAGGTTAACCTTCCTTGAGTTCAACTCTAAAAAGAAGAAGGATGAATATCCTTAAGCCATTGTTTCATGTCATTACTTTCATAATTTCTATCATAGCATTGTGTATCAGGATAATTTGGGCCATACTCAGAGTTGTAACATCTCATTGAGTTAATTTTGAAAGCAATAACAAAGCAATGAAGGAGCTAGTTCACAATTCAGAGCTCAATCAAATAGTGAATTGATATAGGTACACCCACCTAAGTTTTCATACTTGAAGTGAAGAAGGTTTTTAACCTTAATACCTTAGTGCTTGTATTTTGTTAGATTGTATCTATTGGGATCACATGATTTTATGAGAATTTAATCATCTACAGATTTAAGCACTAACACCACCAACATTAGAAGAGTAAATCTCATAATTTGGGTTCACCAAAGATGTACATGAGGAAAAGGGAAGTAGTGTAAAGGGGTAGATTACTCCTTTTCCAAATTGAGCACTTAGAAGGAAGATGTCCAAATAGGCTCAAGTGACAACCTAAAGCATTGAATGTGGCAATTATCCTTGGCTAAATATGTAATTTAAAAATGGAAAAGAGGAAAGATGCAATGTAGATGAAAAAATATATGAATAGAGACAAAACTAGAAATAAAATACTGATAAATAACTTCCAAAAAAAAGATCTGAGTTGAACTAGGGTCCAAACTATTGTATTGACCTGAGATTTTAGTTTGAACTAAAATTAATGGGTAAAAACTATTTCATACATTCTATACTTGGATATGGAACATTTTAGGCATTGTGTACCTAGGTACAACATGTTTCAACCATTCTATACCTAGTACCTTTGAATTAAATTCCTAGGAGTCATCTAACTATTCCTAATATATCTGAAAAAGATCCAAAATCTTTGTAACCTTTTCTCAAACACAAAAAATGGGGAAAATATTGGTTAAAAAGAGTTTGTTTTGGTCAAACCCCTATTTAGGAATCGACCTTGAAAGTGAAAGTAAATTACATAAAAGAAAGTATGTAAAAAGGTAAATGTTTGATTCACCTTGCATAAACTATCATGGATGGAAGTATAAATTTATCATACCCATGAATATGTTTGAATGTGATTAGAATGAAGGAGTTGATCTTTAAATGTAGAATAGGAATCAAAGATTCCATCACAAGTGCATTGTTCTATGATCACCACTCTAAGATCTTCAATGTAGATATGCTTGATAGTTACTTGCAATGAAGGAGAGATGAATACAAATGGAAGGAAGGATCTTCTTTCTTGATTGATTATTCCTCCACTTGGCCAATATTGGAGATAAAATTTATTCAATGGATAATATTTCCTTGGAATTGACTTAAATAAATTGGAGAAACTAGATCTTGGATGCTTTCATTCAAATATTGAATCCATCATTTGAATGCTTGATCCATTGAATGGCTTATAAAAAATGATTGTAAATTGTAGATCATGAATGTATATCAAAATGAGGATATATAGAACCATGTTTAAATAGTTCATCTATAATTTTAGGATTAAAAAATAAGCCAGGTCAACTACGAGATCTAATTTCTATTGGAGTACAAAAGACATTGGGGAGTGAATTAGTGCCTTAAACTTTCAAAGGCTTTGAGATAAAATTTTTTGAACATTGAATGTATAAAATACTAGTTTTGGGGTAGTTTCATTATCATGAAATGCATCATATATGTAAAGCTATCAAACTTAATTAAACAATGAATAATCATAAGCTAGTCATTAAAGTTGAAGACATTACAAAAATCCATATGTTGAGATATTGACAAGGATAACAACTTGAACTTGTAAACCAAATAGATCACAACAATGAGAGACTATAAAAAAAAATTCATGAGTGGAAAACCCTCATAGAGATGAAAAAATAGTTGAAAATGCCTCACTTACTTCATTAAAAATGCTTTACTAGAAAATAGTTGCTGGCTACAAGATGCATCACTAAAAATGATCAATTTGTTTCACCGACTTGATCATTTTCAAATTTAGTATACATTTCTAAATAAAACTACAGAGGATCACTTTGTTTCTCTACATATCATCTTCCTGAAAACATCATTCACCTTGAGATTCAGGATCACATGTAAGAGTGTATAAACCATAGTGCATGAATGACACACCATGATATATACCACTACTCAAAATGAGTAATTGTTTATTTAATCAATAATGATGAATATCACGATACCAAAACATTAATGTCTAGTTTAAGAAATATGTTACCTTATATTCATATTTTGTTTTCCAAAAACTTATTTCATTCCAAGTGTTTCCTTTTCCATGTTCATTGCCATAATGTTTTTCAATTGTCAAGAATCTTGCGCCCTAACTTTTTCAAAGACAAGGTTTTTCACATTGACATCATTACAAACTATTTTCTTTAATGATTCTTAGCATGATTATGAATTTTGAAAACTTTAATAATGCCAAACAAATAAAATCAAGCATAATGATAATGTCTTTAAAATCAAGCCAAGGACCAAAGGATGCCAACCACTTTACAAAGAGGTCACTATGAAATTTATTCTCAATGAAAATATTTCCACTTCACTTTAGTGATTCCAACCCCATGCACATACTTATTACAATGATAATGTTCTTCAATGAATTCATGTTTGTTATTTTCAACAATGATCAAATTACCAAAGGTGTTGATAAGAGATCATGTTAATGTTGTTTCAACACAAGTGATAAGTGTTTAAACTCATGTATAAATTAAGGAGTATGATCATTCTTATCATATACAATTACCACAAGAACAAGGATATCAACTTGATATAATGTTGTTTGCACCTTCTCAACATGTATTATAAGATCTATTATTTTTATTGTATCATATATATACCATGGTCATTGAATAAACACTTATTTTTCAACACATTTAATAGACATGTCAGGTTATCATTAACTCTATCAATTATGCTTCACCACATATGAAACCAAAAATACAAAAGATAGGGATAACATCAACACAATCCTATATCAATTATCACTATAATATTGACCCAAAATGACAAGCAATATGATAAACCAAATTGTCACTGAACAATGAAAAAAAAACCATTCCATCAACTATCATACCACTGTTGGTGCCATCTAAGTGCAGATTCAATCCAAGTGAATAATTATCTTGTAATGGTACCTTATCGTTAGATACAAATTGCTCTTGTATGCACTATAACTTCAATTTATCATGTATTATATGAGTAATAAGATATTAATGGCCTATCAATGAACTCATTGATACAACATTAAGACCCTTATGAGAGACACGATGCTTAGGGAATTGAACTCTAATTTGATCAAGTCTCAATATGTATAAACTAATAAGAATTTTTTTATAACATAAACCACATGAATAGAATGGGGCACACAAAAAACTATTAGAATAACTAAGAGGGGGGGTAAATCAGTTATCCTCAGTCCCAAATACAAAGATGTACTCCACAAAACAATTTAAACAAAATATGCAGCTTGGTAACATATAAACTTAATTTGTCTCTATGCCTTTACTGATTACCAGTAAATATCCAAGTGTGATTACCGACTAAATTAATTATGTAGCATGTAAAGTATGATAGAAAAACTATCATAAAAATAAACACATAACACAATGATTTAATGTGGAAACCATGTTAAGGGAAAAACCACCTGGGACTGGTAACCCAAAAAATTTCAATCTTCTGAAGTAAGCATGGTGAAGAGCCAACCCTGTTAAAGGTTACAAACATACTGTTAGGTGTGACCTTGTTAGAGGATTTAACACTAACCATTAACTTTTGACTAGCATTCACTTTGGGGTCAACAAGATAACACTTTACATTCGATAGAATGTCATAGGGTAGAACATAAGATGGTTAAGTCAACTTGATTAAGAGATTTTTTTGAATCAATGGTTAAATTGATACAGTAATGATCTAATTCAAATACAACTCAATTTGCAGATATTTAGATCTATGCTAAGCCCTTACAAACAATCCTTTGATCACTAAGAAATTCACTTCCTTCAATGATTCTCAACTAACTTTTCTCAATAAATGATTCTCTGACGCTCGGTAATAACTCTACAACTTGGTTCTTCAATAACCAGTCTGATCAAGCATGCATGAAACTTTTATTTCACATGAATTTTGTGTAGTCTCCTTCTTCTAACATCATGTTTCAATAAAGAAAATCATGTCTCTTAAATAGTCAGGGAAAACATTTTCTTCTCAACCATCAGATTTTGCCGCTTAATCTCATTCATCCATTTTTTCTACTTAA
This sequence comes from Chamaecyparis obtusa, assembly GCA_027943335.1. Lineage (NCBI taxonomy): Eukaryota > Viridiplantae > Streptophyta > Pinopsida > Cupressales > Cupressaceae > Chamaecyparis > Chamaecyparis obtusa. Next base: position 2,624,464 of record BSBK01006152.1, on the reverse strand, counting down.
ACATCCCTCAATAGATGTATTCAATTTCATCCTTTAGATCTTCTTTGAATTTTGTTAGATGTGGATTTCAAAACAAAATTTATCCTCAACCTTGAAATCATAACAAATCCAACTCATCATATTCTGTTGGCTAACCTTAGCATTTAATGTTTTAATCCATACTCAATTTACAAAGAAATGCGTCGGTGATAACTAGTTAGACTAGCTCGGTTAATACTGTCACTTGGTATACACAATATTGGCTCGGTGTATATAGAAAACTTCAATTACCGACCACATTGTCTTTTCCATTTTTGAATCTCTTCTTCAAGATAGGTTAATGAAACATAATCAAGTAAAAAATATACAGTCATAGCCTCATCAAGTAAATTACCCAATGTTTACCTTTTCCTTCTTAGTCATATCCATCTTTTCCTTATGTAGATAATGTTGTTCTTCATCTTTTCCTCATCAAAAAATTGTTCAAATGTTTGTAACTTACATGATAAGTATTGTCAAAGCTAGTTAACATCAATGACAACATATTACTACTTTAATCATCTTACATATCAATTCAGTACTCGGTGATCTCTAATCACATTTCTTTAGTTCATCTCAGATATTCAATAAGTTTTAGTTCATCAATCTCTCCCTTTGGCATTGATGGCAACACAAGTAATATGAAAATATGTCATAAAAAAACCAAACATGTATTCTACAACTATGTAAGTAAATGTTGTAGCTTGGTAAGTTCTCCCTAGCTTGATATTTAATATGTTTAATCACTATGAATCATAACAGACATTTACATGCAAGCTCTCCCTTCAGATTTGATCTTTTCATTTTTTTAGGTTCTTGTTCTCAGAAACAAATATTCAAACTCTCCCTTTCTCTAATTTTCATATGCAACCTCTCTCCCTTTGACAATAATGCCAAAGAAAACATAAATAGCTCTAAAATAGCCAAGTAACTCTCTTTGTGCATATCAGTACCTTCAGTGTATAGATTTTTGTTTCAGCCTCTTCAACCTTTCACAACCTTAAACAAAAATCCAAAGTGTGAGCTATCTACATCAACATGAATGATCTTCTGATAAGAATAGATTGACGCAACCTTCTGATCACCTCAGTGATTGATAGAAAGGGACAGACCCCAAGTCTAGTCCTCAAGTATTCAAATGTATCCTTCGGTAATGGCTTGGTAAATATATCAACAACTTGCTCCTTAGATTTTACAAATTTTAGTTTGACTTTCTTCTCTTGAACTTGTTCTCTCAAGTAGTGATACTTAATAGATATGTGCTTTGTTTTAGAATGCATCACAAGATTCTTTGAAATGTTTATAGCACTACTATTATCACAATATATAATCACCAGCTTAGTGATTATCTCATTCATGCCTTCTAATACTTGTCTGATCCAAGCAATACTAGAGCAGTTTGCAATAGTAGAAACATACTCAACTTCAACAGTAGACTGATAGATACATGCTTGTTTCTTGCTAACCCAAGTCACAAGCCTATCTTTGAGAAAGAATGCTCCATCGGTTGTGCTCTTCTGGTCATCTGTGTTTCCAACCCAATCTACATTGGTGTAAACTATCAGTTCAAATTTGCCTTCCTTAGAATACCATAAGCCATAATCTTCTATCTTTTTCAAGTATCTCATAATTCTCTTTACTGCAACCATGTGTGAATCCTTAGGATTGGTAGAAAATCTTGCCACAATCCCAACTGCTTGTGCAATTTTAGGCCTACTATGTACAACATACATCAGTTTCCCAATCATAGATCTATATAATGTTTGATTCACTTCTGTAGATTCATCATCCTTTGTCAATTTGTAGCTAGTCACCATCGATGTTCCTATTGGTTTAACATCCACCATGCTAAAAGTCTTAAATACCTCCTTAATGTATTTTGATTGTGTGATGAAAATTCCATCACTCTGTTGTATAATCTGTAATCCTAGAAAGAGTTTAATTTCTCCAAACATTGACATTTCAAATTCCTTTTTCATTTCATCAGCAAAAGACTTACAGATTTGATCTTGTCCACCAAAGATTATATCATCAACAAATATAGCAGCAATCAAAATGTTATCATCTGAATCTCCTTTCATATACATGTTACTATTTTCACTAGTTCTAACAAATCCAATACTGATTAAATAAGCATGTAGTCTTTCATACCATGCCCTTGGTGCTTGTTTCAGTCCATATAAAGCTTTGTGCAATCTACATACCATGTCTTTTTGATTTGGATCAACAAACTCTTCTGGTTGTTCTATGTAGACCTCCTCTTCAAGAATTCCATTTAGAAAATCTGATTTCACATCCATTTGATATACCTTAAATCCCTTATGTGCAGCATAAGAAAGTAGTATATGAACTCCTTCAAGTCTTGCAATAGGTGCAAAGGTTTCACCATAGTCTATGCTAGGAATAATAGTCCACAATACAATTGAGAGGGGGGGGGGGGTGTGAATCAATTGTATGACAGATTATTAAACTTTAAACTTTAAGCAACAAAATATCAAATCCAATGAACATAATGAATGCCAACACAATAACACAATATTTTGGTCTTGGGGAAACCTTGTTAAATGTAAAAACCCCGGTGGGAATTAGCACCCACAAATGATGTACTGAGAGTATAATTATCCTTGTTAGAAGATATAGCCCTATTAGGAGCTTATTGAAACATTACATTACATAGTCCTTGTTAGAGGAAAGACCCTGTTAGGAGTCAAGAACAAAAGGGAGGGATCACTGCCCAAATAAAGTTAAATCCACCTTCATAACTCACTTGTTTGCAACACAAGTGTATATGAAGAAATACACAATATTTTGAACTATTTTCTAGCAAATGTCTTTGCTTGATTAGTTCCAATGAATTCCACCAGTAAACCTCTACTCTACATACAATAGACACAAGCTCATAGCTTTCACAATCTCTTTATATAACATATATTTTGTCCATATCTTTTCCAAAGAAAAGACTCTACATATATACCTTATTACAATTTACCATGATCAGGTTAGCCCATAAGGCTTTCCTAATTTACAAATAATTACATAAACCCTTGCTAAGATACACACAATATCTAGAACAAGTATACAATGATTACAATACAACAATTAAGGATCGACATCCTTAATTTATGCTTGCCAAACAAAACACATGCTTCATTTCCCGAGTCGGCTTCAAAATAAACCATCACCAGAACACATGCCATAGATGGCATCACCAATCATTCCATACCTTGTTCTGACCAATGGACATCCTTCAATACCCTATCTATCATCCTTCAAGCTTGCATACCTTGAATCCAAACCCTTTGAAAGATATACCAGAAACCCAAAGACTAACTCTATCAATTCTCACTGTCATAGTCTAGTGACCAGTCTTCATTAAAACATCTGTATCTCTCTCAATATGAAACATCTAATGATGCGATCTTAGATATAAGATCACAATGTCCATCTGAACTCTCATCTAACTTTGCAACATCTAAAACATCTGTATAGTGTCCGTACACTATGACAACCAACCTATTCTTCTCTCATAAACATATGTTGACATCGGTGACAAAATACAAATGACAATAGTATGAGTGCCCATTCAGTAACATAGTGATTAAACATATTAAATGTCTCAATCACCTCTCCATGCATTAGCAATATCCAACAATCTCCCCCTTTGGCATTGATGTCAACATATGGGAAAATCTTATCCCAAAGTTATATCAATCCAAAGTCCTGCAACTAAACAATCTCCCCATACAGTAGGGATTTTATCATAGAAATACTCCCCCTTTGACAACAATGGCAAAGGGTGCCATGAGTCTTTGGATACCTTCATAGATAAAATTTCTTCAATGATCACTCCCCCTGAGGAGTAGATCCCTACATCCAGTCTAGATAATGATAAGGCTTTGAATACCTCTGGACTGATGCATCTCTGCATCATTTAGATCTGACTGGGAGGGGCCTGAACCCCCAAGATACCTCTGAGATATTCAAAGGTATCTTTTGGTAGTGGCTTTGTGAAGATGTCTACAATTTTCTCTTTTGTACTAATATATTCTAGTTTGATTTCCTTTTCTGCCACCTTGTCTCTCAAGAAGTGATACTTGATAGAAATGTGTTTAGTTTTGAAGTGCATCACTAGATTCTTTGACATATTTAATGTACTGGGGTTATCATAATGGATAACCACATGCTCATCAAAATTTATTCCAAAATCTGTTAGCATTTGTTTCATCCAAACAATTTGAGTGTAGTTTATAGCAGCAACAACATACTATGATTCAACAGTAGATTGTGCTATACAATCTTGTTTCCTAGTTAAGACAAGAAACCAACTTTTTCCCAAGGAAAAATGCACCACCACTAGTACTTTTTCTGTCATCAATATTTCATGTCCAATCAACATCAATATAAGCATGAAGTTCAAAGCTATCATTTCTATCATACCATAAGCCATAGTCTATGGTTCCTCTTAGATACCTCAGTATCCTTTTCACAATAGCTAGATGTGTTTCTTTGGGTTTTGCTTGCTATCTAGCCACAATTCCAACAACATTAGCAATATTTGGTCTGGTGTGGGTCTATTGTAGTCCTCCAACCATTGATCTATATAAAGTCTAAAAAAAACACTTTGATTCATCATCAATTGTTAGCTTGTTACCAGTCACCATAGGTGTTCCCATTGGTTTACAATCTTCCATTCCAAATTTCTTAAGAAATTCTTTGAGATATTTGGTCTGAGAAATGAAAATACCATTCTCATTCTAATTTATTTGCAATCCAAGAAAGAATTTCATTTCACCTATCATGGACATCTCAAATTCACTTTCCATTTCTTTAACAAATTCCTTACATAGATCATCATTACCTCCAAAGATAATGTCATCCACAAATAATTCTATTATCAGGATTCCATCTTCACTAGTTCTTAAATATAAATTGTTGTCTGCATTACCTTTTCTAAATCCAAGCCCAAGTAGATAGTTTTCTAACCTTGTATACCAAGCCCTAGGAGCTTGCTTCAGCCCATATAGAGCTTTCTTCAATTTTCACACCATATCTTTATCTTCACATAGAGGAAATCCATCTGGTTGTTCTATATAGACTTCTTCTTTAAGATCTCCATTCAGAAATGGAGATTTTACATCCATCTGATACACTTTGAAATTTTTATGTGCATCATAACATAAGAACAATCTTACTGCCTCTATTCTAGCAATAGGAGGAAATGTTTATTCGAAGTCTATGCCTTCTTGCTATGAGTATCCCTTACACACTAGTCTTGCTTTGTTCCTTACAACAGTTCCTTCTTCATCCATTTTGTTTCTAAAAACCCATTTTTTTCCTATTACATTTTTATTTTTAGGTCTAGGAACTAGTTCCCAAGTATTATTATTCTTTATCTAATCTAATTCTTCTTTCATAGAATTTATACAAGATTCATCTTGAAATGCTTCATCTGTAGTTTTTGGCTCAACTTGAGAAATCAAACAAATTTATTCTCTAACTTTTGATCTAGTTAGCACTCCCTGACTGGTATTGCCAATAATTTGATTTTCAAGATGGTTATTTTTTACATACCTCGATGTTTTAGGAGTCTCAGTAGCCTTACTTGTGCTAGCATCACAAGCCTCTTTTTCATTTTCTTCCTCAAAAAGTTCTTCTAAATTAGTAGTAACTTCTTTTATCTTTGCAATCTGATTACTGTCATACATTATTTCTTGTATCTGAAACTTTTCATCTATTCTTACATTGTTTCTTTCAATCATCTTCCTCAATCTCAGATTGAAAAATTTGTAAGCCTTTCTTTTAACAGAGTAACCAAGGAAGATTCCTTCATCACTTCTAGCATCAAACTTCCCTATCTCATCATCTCTCTTGATATAACACTTACTACCAAATATTCTAAAATATTTTACAGTAGGAGTATGATCAAACCATAGTTCATAGGGAGTCTTACTTGTACCTTCTCTGATTTGAATTATATTCAATGTGTACACTACTACTCCAATAGCCTCTCTCCAATGTACATGAGATACATTTCCTTCAATGAACATTGTCCTAGAAACATCAAGTATAGTCCTATTTCTTTGCTCTGCTATCCCATTCTATTGTGGAGTCCTAGGAGTAGATGTTTGTCTCTTTATCCCATGCTCTTTGCAGTATGAATTGAATAAGTCTAAAGTAAACTCTCCACCTCTGTTTGACCTTAAACACTTGATCTTTAAACCTGATTCATTCTCTACTTTTTCTTTAAACAACTTGAATTTATCAAATGCTTCTGATTTTTCTCTTAAATAAGTAACCCACATCATTCTAGAAAAGTCATCAACAAAGAGTATAAAATACCTTTCACCATAGTATGAATTTGTTCTTGTAGGTCCACACAGATATGTATGTACTAGATCCAACTTTCCTTTTGATGTATATGCTTTTCTTTTATGACTGCTTCTAGTCTGCTTTCCCATAACACATTCTCTACATACAGTGTTAGATGGTTTCACAATTTTTGGTAAATCTCTTACTGCATTAGCCATACTTGCCTTCACAATGTTATCAAAATTAACATGACAAAATCTCTTATGTCATAAATAAATTTCATCTACCTTTGCAAAAAAATAAGAGGCTCCAGATGTGTTTAGTTCAAATACATTACCTCTAGATTTTGAACCAATAGCAATCAGTTTTTCTTCCTTGCTTCTGATAAAACATTTACCATTAACAAAACTTAACTAAAAATCTTTATCCATTAACTGTTCGACACTCAACAAGTTATGTTTTAGTCCTTCAACAATTAGTACATTGTCTGTATTAGTCTTTCCATCCAGAGTAATGGATCCTACTCCTATGATAGATTTAGGGAGATTGTCCCCAAACCTCACAACACCTCCATCATAATTTACTAATTTAACAAAATTGTTCTTATCACTAGTCATATGATGAGAACAACCACTGTCATTTATCCATTCAATTTTCTTGTCAACATGAGATGCTAAAGATTTTTCTTCATGTATTGGTTCATCTTTAATAGCAACAAATCCAATCTCTTCATAATCTAAATCATCATCATCATAGATTCCTTCACTAGAATAAAAACATTCTCTGTCTTTTTAAATCTTTTCATAATTTGGTTTGTACTTGGAAACTCTTGTAGGACATCTAGATGCAAAATAACCTACCTTATTACATGAAAAACATTTTAAGGGTAACTTGCCTTAAAACTTTCCCTTACCTCTTTTTTCTCTTCATGCAATTGTATGCACCCTAAAATGGTTGCCTAGACTTTGGGCCCCATTTATTCAATTTGTCAAATATCAATTTCTTGAATCAATGCTTTGCAATTTTCAAATCAATTTCTTGATCAAATCGCAATTAAATCAATAATTCAAATATTTCTAAGGTTTGATCATTTCATCAATAATTTTATTTAATTAAAAGAAATATTCTCTTTTAAATAAATAAAATAGGCTTATTTAATTAAAAGAAATATCTTAAATAAAATAATCTTATTTAATTAAAACCCCTTTTAATTGAATGATTTTATCTTATTTAATTAAATATTCCTCTTTTTATTAAATAAACTTATCTTATTTATTTATAAGATAATTCCTTTTTTAAATAAATAAAATCTCCACTTAAAGCAAAATCTGTGATGGAAAAGGAAATAAATCAAATAAAAAACAAAACAAAAATCCTTTTCCTGATTCTTTCAATAATTTTATTTAATTGAAAGAAATATTCCCTCTTAAATAAATAAAATAATTTTATTTAATTGAAAGAAATATCTTTTAAAATGAAATAAATTTATTTAATTAAAATCTTTTTTAATTAAATAATTTTATCTTATGATATCTCTCTTTTAATTAAATAATGTTATCTTATTTAATTAATAGAGAATCATTCTTTTAAATAAATAAAAAATCCTCTTAAAGCTCTTTGTGATGAAAAAAGGGAAACAAATAATTAAAAATAAATAAAATCCCTTTTCTCTCCACACTTTCTAAAAAATGAGCTTTATTTCTTCTTTTTGGATTTATCCCACATTGCTCTTGAGGATGCATTCTCTTCCACATTTTCCTATATAAGGAGCCGTCTCCTTCTCATTTCAGATCCGAGAATTTTCATGTTATTGTTATACTGCAGGTTTGGAGAGCAATCTTGGAAGAAGCTTGTTGAGCACATTTGGAGCTTGGATATTTGAGACTTCTTTCTTCTTGTCTTCTTCTCTCATGCCTTATGACAATCCATAGTTTAGATTAATATTGCATTCACATAATAGTTTAAATTCATGTTTCCTTTCATAGATTAACATTGTATAAGCATTCATTTCAATAAAATAGTTTATTTCTTGCATTGTTATCATCTAGACTAGTTTCATTTGCATGCAATAACTTGATGATCATGGAGATTAGCATGCTTGCTATTCATCTTTGAATCTCTCATTTCTTGGTGTACTTGCATAGGCATAACTAGGTCAATCTGAGGGCCTCATATACAAACCCCTGCACTCCACGAATAGAGAGCTGTGAATCGCTATTTGAGACCTCATTCTTGAGGGTTCTTGAATGTAATGATTCACAGAAGTGTGACTACTTTCTAGCACATAGAAATCAGTGCAAAAATTTCATCCATCTTTCTTTCTTCAGCCATTATCTGTTCCCATTCCTTAGTATACTCACCAAGCTCTTCTTTTAGGTCTTCTTTGTTGGTGCTCAGAAGTGCAGACAATTTTTTGTGTGCGCATGTGTTAAATGCAGATTCAACTTTATGTACAACTTCTCCTGATTCCATAGCTTCAAAATTAGTTAGCTTTGCAATCAACATGTCTCTGCTAAAATTCAGAGTCAGGGGTATAGTCTCTTGAATAGACATTTCCTTGAACTTGTATATAGGAGTCAATGATCTGAGGATCTTCGCAATAACTTCTTCTTCATCATAAGTGCCTCCACAATTTTTGATTCCAACTACTATTTTTGTGACCATTTGAACATAGGCTCTAATGCTTTCATCCTCATTCATTTGAAACTTTTCCATATTTGTTTTCCAATTTTGTAACTTCACTTGCTTGGTATATTTTTCTCCTTCATATAATGCTTCTAATCTATTCCAAATTTCATGTGCCAAATCTAAGTCTTTAACTTCAGTGAACTCACCTTCAGATAGTGCACTAATCAGTGCTTCCCTTGCGACCATGTTATATGAGAATAACTTCTTCTCATCATCAGTAGCAGATGGAAAATCATTCTCAGTCTTTAGGGCTACCTTCTTCTTTGTAATAATCTAGTAGTCTATGCCTAAACACAACAAGTGTGTTTGCATCTTGTTCTTCCAACTATCAAAGTTCTTAGGATCAACTTTAGGACCATCCTTCCTATAGAGTGCCATTTCCAAGATCACTTTAAGTTGTTAAGCTTTCTCTCTGAGGACGACAAGCTTTGATACCAATTGTTAGGAATAAAAGTCCATAATACAACTGAGAGGGGCGGTGAATCAGTTGTATAATAGATTATTAAACTTTAAACTTTAAGCACCACAATAGCAGATCCAATGAACATAATGAATACCAACACAATAACACAATATTTTGGTCTTGGGGAAACCCTATTAAAGGTAAAAACCCCGGTGGGAATTTGCACCCACAAATGATGTACTAAGAGTATAGTTATCCTTGTTAGAAGATGTTACCTATTAGGAGCTTATTGAAACATTAAAGTACACAGTCCTTATTAGAGGACAGACCCTGTTAGGAGTCAAGAACAAAAGGGAGGCTTCACTTCCCAAGTCTCACTACCTAAAGAAGGTTAAATCCACCTTCGAAACTCACTTGTTCACAACATAGGTGTATATGAAGAAATACACAATCTTTTGAACTATTTTCCAGCAATTGTCTTTGCTTGATTAGTTCCAATAAAGTCCACTAGTAAACCTCTGCTCTACATACATCAGACACAAGCTCGTAACTTTCACTACCTCTTTATATCACATATATTTCATCCATATCTTTTCCAAAGAAAGGACTCTACATATATACCTTATTACAATTTGCCATGATTAGGTCGGTCCATTAGGCTTTCCTAATTTACAAATAATTACATAAACCATTGCTAAGATACACACGGTATCTAGAACAAGTATAAAATGATTACAATACAAAAATTAAGGACTGAAATCCTTAATTTATGCTCACCAAAAAAAAAACATACTTCATTTCCTAAGTTGGCTTCAAAATAAACCATTGCCAAAACACATGCCATAGATGACATCACCAATCATTCCATACCTTGCATTGACCAATGGAAATCCTTTAGTACCCTATCTATCATCCTTCAAGCTTGCATACCTTGTATCCAAATCCTTTGAAAGATATACCAGAAACCCAGAGACTAAGTCTATCAATTCTCACTGTCACACTCCAGTGACAAGTCTTCATTAAATCATCTGTATCTCTCTCAATATGAAAAATCTAATGATGTGATCTCAGATATAAGATCACAACATCCATCTGAACTCTCATCTAACTTCGCAACATCTGAAACATCCATACAATGTCTGTACACTATGACAACCATCCTGTTCTTCTCTCAGAAACATATGTTGACATCAGTGACAAAACACAAATGACAATAGTATGAGTGCCCATTCAGTAACATAGTGATTAAACATATTAAATGTCTCAATCAACTCTCCATGCATTAGAAATATCCAACAGTTTATACCTTCTTCTTGTGCATATCCGTTGCAAACAAGTCTTGATTTATTTATTGTAACTTCTCCATTCTCATTCAACTTATTCTTGAAATTCCACGTAGTACCAATAATATTTTTATCTTTCGGTCTAGGTACCAATGTCCATGTTTTATTCTTTTCAATTTGTTCTATTTCTTCGTTCATATCATTTATCCATTCTTCATTATCAAGTGCATCCTTAATAGTCTTTGGTTCAAACTCACAAACTAAGCATGTATTTTGTCTTAACTTACTTCGGGTCATCATGCCAGCTTGCTTATCACCAATGATTTGATTCTTTGGATGGTGTCTTCTTACAAATTTTTCTAGCACTCACTCTCTTCTCTATTCATCATTCAGTTCAAGCTCATTTCTCTACTCGGTAGCTTCTTCCTGATTATCAGTTTACATTTGTTGACCATCGGTAGCATTTTACTAATGCTCGATAGACTCAACCTATGGCTTCGGTAGATATTCTGGATCTTCAACATAAGTGAACCTACCATAGTGTTCCGGTTCGTTCATGCTTTCTTCATCATTATTTTTATCAAATTCATCTACTCTCACATTAGCACTTTCAATCATCTTATTAGTAACCTTATTCAAACATTTGTAAGCTTTACTCTTAGTACAATAACCTAAGAATAAACCTTCATCACCTTTGGAGTCAAATTTACCATTTTTATCATCTTTAAAAATATAGCACTTACTACCCAAAATTTTGAAATAACTTACACTCAGTGTGTATCCAAACCATAACTTGTAAGGTGTCTTGTTTGTGTCTTTCTTTAGTTGAACTTGGTTCAAGACATATACTGCAGTGCTAGATGCTTCTCTCCAGTACATTTGTGCAACATTTTTCTCTATCATCAGGGTTCTAGCACAATCCACAATTGATTTGTTCCTCCTTTCAACAATCCCATTTTTCTGTGGTGTTCTCATTGCATAAACCTTCCTTTTTATTCCATGCTCATTACAATAGTTAGTGAATTCACCAGAAATAAACTCACCATCTCTATCAGATCTCAATCATTTCAATACTTTCCTGATTTCTTTTTCAACTTTTTCTTTATACTATTTGAACAATTTAAATGCCTTAGATTTTTCTTTTAAGAACATAACAGTCATCAATCTAGTATATTCATCAACAAAAAAAATAAAGTATCTATCTTCATAATAGCTTGCAGTTCTCATAGGACCACATAAGTCAGTGTGAACCAACTCCAAAATTCCTTTAGATGAAAAGTCCTTACTTTTGAAACTAGATTTTGTCATCTTCCCTTTTTGACATTGATGGCACGTAACATGATCAGGATTTACAAGTTTAGGCAATCCCGTAAATTTTCTCTTTCTATTGATCTTAATCATGTTATAAAAATTTACATGAAATAACCTCTTATGCCATAACCACACATCTTCATTTTTCACCATTAAACAAGAAGTCTTAGCATTGTCAAGATAAAATAGATTACCTTTTGATTGACCTTCGGTGCCAACAAGTGTTCCAATGTCATCATAGATCTTCACCTTCTTGATCTCAAATACAACTTGGTGACCTAAATTATTTAGCTATGATACACTTAGCAAATTGTAATTAAGTCCTTTTACCCAATATGCATTATCACATCTAATTCTATCATTCAGCAAGATTGATCCTTTTCCTTTTACCATACAAGGTGTATCATTTCCTATTTTTACTGATCCTCCATTATAATGTTCAAGATGCTCAAATTTATCTTCATCACCAGTCATGTGATGTGTACAGCCACTATCTATGATCCATGTATGAATCTTACTAACTTTAGAGATAAGTGTTGTTTCTACATACCTTCCCTCTTCCTCAAAATCTGCTTTCATTTCCACCAACACTACCTCAACATCATCATCAGTGTTGGTCTTAGTGTCATCATCATTATCTATAAGATAACAAGCCTTCTTACCTTTGTCTTTGTGATCTTAGTTATCTCTGTTGTACTGTCAGTTTCCTCTATTATTCCACTTATTGTTCCTTTTGCTAAAATTTCCATCACCAGCTTGGCCTTTGTCTTCTTCTTTCTTGTTAGGACACCTAGCAGCAATATGGACAACTTCTTTAGAATTAAAACATGCTTAAGTTAACTTTCCCTTATATCTTCCTTTACCTTTCTATAGTCTCAGGGCCATTAGAGCTTCAAGTTCATCAAGCTCATCATCAGTGTTACTATCACTTCATTCTTTATATTGTGCTTACTACTAGATTTACCGATCTTAATATTTGACATAAATGCAGATTCAACATTTGGTACAACACTATTATCAAAGTTATTCAACTCAAAATTTGTTAGCTTACCAATTAGACTATCAAGAGTAAGAGTATTATTAGGTGAGGACCTAATTTCATGAATAGCTGATATTATGATTGCATAGACAGGTAGCAAGGGTCTCAGTATCTTACTTATCATAGTTTCTTCATCAATTGTTCCTCCATCTCCTCAAATATAATTAACTACCTCTTTGATTCAGTTTGAGTATTGTGTAATATTTTCTCCTTCCTTCATCTTCATGTCATCAAACCGGCCTTTCAAACTTTCAGCTCTGGCTCTCATCACATTCACATCACCACCATGACCTAGTGCAAGTTTATCCCACATCTCTTTAGCTGTAGTGCAATCTATGATATCTTCAAATTCAGAAGTAGATATAGAAACAAAAATCTCTATCATAAACCTGAAGCCAAAATGAATAAAATTTCTTCCATTCTTAGGTGCAACATAGGGAGGCTTCCTACCCCTTATTTAGGTCTACCACTGTGTTTGAAGCCAGAGGCCAATTTCTAGAATGAAATTCTTAATAGATTCCATAACAAGTTGGCGGGTTGGAAAGGGGTGACTCTTAGCCAAGCTGGTAAAGTTCAATTGCTGAAGGCTACTCTTCAAAACCTTCCAGTTTATGCTCTAAGTTTGTTCAAAATTCCTCTAAAGTATATTGAGCTTATTGAAAAAATCCAAAAAAGGTTCCTTTGGACTGGAGTTGAAGAGAAAAAGAGACTTATCTTAGTGGCCTGGGAGAAGGTTTGTAAACCCAAGAAGCTAGGGGGGCTGGGCATTAAAAACATAACTAATACAAATAAATCCCTTCTAGCTAAACAATGTTGGAGGATATTTGAAGATGAAAAATAATGGAATGCAATAATTAAAATAAAATACCATCTCACTTCTCTTGAAGGTATTCTACAATCTCAAAATGAGATCCAAGGTTCGTTTGTTTGGAACAACATAAGCAAGGGTAAGAACCTGATTAGTAAAGGGGCTAGATGGAAGCTGGGAAATGGTAGGAAGATTCAATTCTGGAATGAAAAATGGCTTTTCGATAAGCCTCTTATAGAGACTATTAGGGAATATGTGAGTGACTACTAGATTAATGAAGACTGGATTGACCTGGGGTTGAGGGACACTAGATTTAAAGAGGTGAATAAACAAATTAATAAGTGGTTTATCAGAGAAAATGAGCTTGATGAACTGATTTGGGGCCTTGCTATCTCTGGAAAATTCTCAATGGCCTCTACCTCGACTCTTCTCATCCCTTTAGAGGGTCAACCTTTCCATGCTTAGGTATGTAATAAAGATCTAATCCATAAAATTAACATGTTTTTTTGGTTGCTTGTTTAGAATAAAATCCTCAATATGGACAACCTCATGAGAAGAGGGTTCCAAATGCCTAATAGATGTATCATGTGCTATGAAGAAGTTGAGACTTGTAATCACTTAATGATCCACTACTCCTTTGCTAGAGAGGTCTGGGACTCCATCTTAATGACTCTGAATCTAAAGTGGGTTAAACCTCAAAAAATCTAGGACTTTATCTAGCAATGGCAGAGCCCTTTTCATAGAAAAAATTATAAGGATCTCTGGAAACTTGTCTTCCCTCACTTTACCTGGAAAATATGGAAGGAGAGGAACAACATAATTTTTAGAGATAAAAAAACTTCCTCTCTTTTGGTAGCTAACTCTATTATTAGAAGCCTTATGGACAATTATAGAAGTATTGGTATGAAGGATACCAACTCTTGGAATCCTAATCCTAAGAAGGACTGTACCATTTCTTGGGAGAACCTAAAGAGAAGAACTGATCCAAATCCTAGAGATAATGTTATGTGGTCCACTCCAAGGTCACACCTGATAGTGTGTTTGTAAACCTTTAACAAGGTTGGGTCTTAACCGACCTCACTTCAGAAGAGTGAACAATTCTAGGTTGCCAGTCCCAGGTGGTTTTTCCCTTTACAGGGTTTCCACGTTAAATCTCTTGTGTTATGTGTTGATTGTGATATTTTTTTGTTATCATACTTTTCATGTTACATGTTAGATTTGATCGGTAACTATTATAGTTTTAGACTGGTAATTGATAAAAGCATAGACAGTGAAAGCAATTATTGTTTACCGAGGAGCAAAAATTGAAGAAGTTGTTTTGAATTATACATTTTGTTTTGGGACACTAGATAACTAATTAACCACCCTCTTAGTTATTCCAACAATTGGTATCAGAGCACTGGTTGCTTAGAATAGAGTTTTAAGGACTTAAGCAAAAAGGTCTCAAGATGTATAAGAGGGAAGTACTGAAGCTGAACAAAGAGAACTTCGCAGTATGGCAAAGCAAGATGAAGCTGCACATATTTGGAATTGGGAATTCTGCATTAGATTTGATGGGGAATGGCTACATACAACCACCCACTGGTCCCTTAACTCTTGATCAAATAAAGGAAAGGCATGAAAACAATATCACTATGATAGAACTTGCTGCTGCCTGTACTGATGCCGAATTTGAAGACATCAAGGGTTGTGATATTGCTAAGAAGATGTGGGACAAGTTAAATCTAATATATAGTGGAGATCTAAATGTTAAAAGAGCCCAAACTGAAAGCTTAAGAGGTAGATTTGATGATATGAGAATGAAAGAAGGTGAGAACATTGTAAAATACTCAAATAGACTAAAAAAGGTGGTACATGCTATTAGAGCATTTGATGGAGTAATTGATGATGAAACAGTGATAAGCAAGATTCTCATAACTTTGCTACCATTTTATGTAATCAGGATCTTTGCAATTCATGAAACAAGAGCTACATCCAACCTTACTCTTGACACTCTGATTGGTAAACTTACAACCTTTGAATTAAACAACTTTGATAATAGTGTTGTTCCTTCTATTGAATCCACCTTCATGTCTTCTTTGAAGATTGGAAAGTCTAGTAGGAATAGTAATAATTATGATAGTAATGATAATACCAATGATGAACTTGATGAGCTTGAAGCTCTTATGGCTAGAAGATTGCCCAAAGGAAAAGGAAGGTATAGAGGTAAGCTACCTTTGGCATGTTTTAACTATAAAGAAGTTAGTCACATCGCTGCTAGATGTCCTCAGAAGAAAGATGATGATAGATCCAAAGATCGATCTGAAGGAAGCTATGGGAGAAGAGTCAACAGAGGCTATTGACACAATAATAGAGACAAATGAGATGCTAAAGGCAAAAAGGTATGTTACATAGCTGAAGATATTGAAACTGAATTTGATTCTAATGATGATATAGAAGTTGTATTTGTTGCAATGAAAGATGACTCAGAGGAAGAAGAGAAACATGAAGAGACAAAACTGATCTCTAAAGTAAGCAGAAATGATACATGGATAATAGACAGTGCCTGTACACATCATATGACTGGTGATGTAGAGAAGTTTGATCATCTTGTTGAATATAACAGAGGATCTATGAGAATGGGAAATGATGCACCTTGTATGGTAAGAGGTAAAGGTTCATTGATGATCAATGACAAAATACAATGTGAAAATGCATATTGGGTAGATGGATTGAACTATAATCTATTAAGTGTGGCTTAGCTAAACAATTCAGGCCACCGACTAGCTTTTGAGAGAAAAAAGGTGAAGATCTATGATGATGGAGGAAGACTTGTCAGAACTGGTACACAATCCAGAGGTAATCTATTCTATCTTGATATGGACCAGTCTTCTTGTTTGTTAATAAAGGATGAAGATGCTTGGTTGTGGCACAAAAGGTTATGTCATGTGAACTTTGACAATATGATCAAGATTAGTAAAATGAAAAGAGTTAGAGGATTTCCTAACTTGACAAAACCTGATCATGCCATGTGCCATGAATGTTAGAAAGGTAAGATGACTAAGTCTAGCTTTAAAAGTAAAGACTATTCAACAAAGAAGATACTTGAGTTGGTTCATACTGACCTATGTGGTCCTATGAGAACTCAGAGTTGTTTTGGTGATAGATATTTTATTTTTTTTGTTGATGACTATACTAGACTGATGACTATTATGTTCTTGAAAGAAAAATTTGAAGCCTTTAAAATTTTTAAGTGGTATAAAGCTAAGGTAGAGAAAGAGACTGGAAAAGAAATAAAATGCCTAAGATTTGATAGAGGAGGTGAATTTATCTCTGATGAATTTACTAATTTTTGTAATGAGCACAAAATTAAAAGATAGGTCTCTGCACCGAGGACACCTCAGCAAAATGGCATTGCTGAAAGAAGGAATAGGTCTATAATTGACTGTGCTAGAACATTAATGATATAGAAGAATATTGCTCATACATATTGGAGAGAAGTTGTCAGTACAGTTGCGTATGTTCTTAACCAAGTACAACTGAAGAAGGACACCAACCGAACACCTTATGAACTATGGTTTGGACACAAACCTACTGTAAGTTATTTCAAAATTTTTGGAAGTAAATGCTTTATTTTGAAAGATGAAAGAAATGGAAAATTTGATTCTAAAGGAGATGAAGGGATATTTGTGGGATATTCTTCTACAAGTAAAGCATATAAATGTTTGAATAAGGTCACAAATAAGATAGTTGAAAGTACTAATGTTCATGTTGATGAGTTTAATGACAAGACAATAGAGGAAAGTACAAAGGAACTAGAAGACTATGATAGATTCACTTACATTGAATATCCAGAGTATCTACCGACACCGCAAGCTGTGACAACCGGTCAGTAGGGAAATAATACAGGACAACAGGCAACACCAACCGATGAATAGGATATTATTTTTGGAGGCTCAGATCTTGTATGCAAAACATTTGCTGATGAAATGCAAAAGGAATTTGAAATGTCTATGTTCGGAGAGATTAAGTTCTTTCTTGGATTATAAGTGATTTAGCAGAGTGATGGAATATTCATCACACAATCTAAATACATAAAGGAAGTACTAAAGACATTTGGCATGGAAGATGCTAAACCTGTGGGAACACTGATGGCTATTGGATGCAAATTGACAAAGGAGGATGAAACTACAGAGGTAAACCATACACTTTACCGATCCATGATTGGTAAGCTAATGTACGTAGTTCACAGTAGACTAGATATAGCACATGTTGTGGGTATTGTTGCAAGATTTTTTGCTAATCCTAGAGAATCACACATGATTTCTACAAAAAGGATCTTAAGATATCTGAAGAAAACAAAGAATTATGGATTATAGTATCCTAAGGAAGGGAAGTTTGAACTGAAATTTTACACCGATGTTGATTGGGCTGGAAATGTGGATGATAGAAAAAGCACCACCGGAGGAGCATTTTTCTTTGGTGAAAGACTTGTAACCTGGACAAGTAAAAAATAGGCTTGTATTTCTTAGTCTATAGCTGAAGTAGAGTATGTTGCTACTGCTACTAATTGTTCAAACATTGCATATATCAAACAAGTGTTGGAAGGGATGAATGAGGTAATCACTGACCCGGTGATTATATATTGTGACAACACTAGTGCTATTAATATTTCAAAGAATCCTGTGATGCACTCTAAGATAAAGCATATATCTATTAAGTATCATTACTTGAGAGAACAAGTGCAAGAGAAGAAAGTGAAGTTAGAATTTGTCACATCTAAAGTGATGAAGGGTGCTCCCCTTAATGCCACAAACACATTACAGAAATAGAGAAACAACAACAATATGCTAGAACATAAAATTGGCTTCGTATTATCTCCATAGATGTGGAATTACAAACTTTCAAAATTACAATATGCAAAGCCACATGGGCATTCCCTTACAATATTTTGTAGGACAAAGCCTCGAATCAATACCCAGATCTACTACCCAAAACTATCCTAGACAACACTACGGGCCTTCTTTATATAGGCATTTTTCACCACCTGAGAAGGTTCCATAAATTTAGCCCTTAGGGCCAACCAAAATTAGAATTATTTTATTTTTCAATTTATTACATCAAAGTCAACCTAAAATAAATTTTGAAACCTGAACATCAAAAGGAAAATCATTTTCCACCATTTTAGTTGGCCTGACTTTCAGAGACCATAAGTCATCACCATTTGACCTGATTGACTATTATAACCCCATTTTGGAAAGGCCACGAAGTGCTCTACAGGCTCAACTCGTGCAAGCACCTATCACCCAAATTCTCAACCTCATCTGGGGCCTCTAAAGCCTTCAAAACTAAGTTCAAAGTTTTTGTACCCTACTACCAATATCAAAAATCTTGAATATCTTCAAAACTAGACCTGATCTAGCCATGGAACTTTACTGGCAGGCTGATATGATTGAGATGAACCTCCACATGTAAAATCAGAACATTCTGAGATCGTATGACCAACTTAATAAAAAAAAAAAGTTTCCATAAATAGTAGCTCTACACAAGATAGCCCTTATTGAATCCAAAAATAGAAATATTTTTGGGTGATGCAAGATTGCTCTTACACCCAAGATGCTCCTGCATCAGACACCCAGGGTAATTTGAGAAGTGACCCTGTCACGACTTAGGTGTGCAAAGGAAAACCAAGATGGTTAACGACCTCCTTTGTTATCCATGATGAATCTTCAATAGGTCATCCTTTTCATTTGACCAAATATTCATCATATGTCCTGTTCCTTGTGCTTCTGCCAACACAACTATCCAGTATGTCTTCAATCTCCTTGATATCTGAACTGGTTGCTGGAATACTCCACTGTGCTGCTGTAACCTCATCTTCAACACCTCCTTCATGATACTCTGTCAAATCTAAAACATTAAATACTGGTGAAATATTCAGCTCAATAGGCAACTCAACCTCATATGCATTTCTTGAATCATGCTTCTTCAGTATCTTACATGGCCCAAACTTCTTCATTTTCAGCTTGTTATATGTACCAACTAGAAATTTTTTCTTTTGCAAATGAACCATGACTTCATCTCCAACCTAAAATTTCTTATGCCTCCTTTTCTCATCTACCTTAGCCTTATACTACTCATTCATCTTGGTAATATGCTTCCTCACCTCCTCATGGATGTTCTTCAAATGTTCTGCAAAATCCTCAACTTCAACACTACTTATTTCTCCTTGATCTATCCTTCTCAACTTAGATGCATTTATGGGACTACTCCCATATATAATCTGGAATGGTGATTTACCAGTGCTCTTGTTGGCATAATTATTGTATGCAAATTTTGCCTATGGTAAAATCAAATCCCATCCTGTTGGCTTATCTCCAACCAAACATCTCAGCAAATTTTCCAAACTCCTATTCACCACCTCTGTCTGTCCATCACTTTGTGGATGATGTGATGAACTAAACTTTAAATCTATCTTCAAATTCTTCCATAATGTACACCATAAATATCCAATGAACTTAGTGTCCCTATCTGAAACTATACTCTTTGGCAAGCCATGTAGTCTCACTACTTCTCTGAAAAACAATTCTGCTACATGAACAACATCATTAGTCTTCTTGCAGGGAATAAAATGTGCCATCTTTGAAAATCTGTCAACTACCAAAAAAATTGAATCATGTCTCTGCTGTGTCCTTGGTAAACTAAGAACAAAGTCCATACTGATATCCTCCCAAGGCTTCCCTGGTATAGTTAATGGCTGATTCAACCTAGTATTCTACTTCACTCCTTTCACCATCTGACATACTCTGCAACTCTATACAAACTTCTTGACATCTTGCTGCAACTGTGGCCAATAATAATTCTCACTAACCAAAGCAAGGGTTTTATCATGACCAAAATGTCCAACCAATCCTCCGCTATGCTTCTCCTTGATGAGATTCTCCCTCATAAAACTTCTTGGAATGCACAAATGACTCCCTCTGAATAGCATACCATCCTGAATGATGAAATCTAGCCACTTCATTCTGTCTAGAGTAACAGGTTCTATACAAGCTTTCCAAGCTTCACCAAAATATAAATTCTTGCATTTCTTGAACCTAACCACCTCAATCTGCATCTCTATCAGCAATAGTTGCCTTTTGCTAAGTGCATCTGCAACCCTGTTAGACTTTCCACTTCTATGTTTCAAAACAAATGTATAACTCTGTAAAAACTCAACCCATTTGAAATGCCTTTGATTCAACTTTCCTTGACTATTCAAATATTGCAAATCTTGATGATTAGTGTACAAAACAAACTCCTTAGGAAGTAGATAGTGTCTCCACTTCTTCAATACCTAAACTATAGCATAAAATTTTTGATCATACACATAATATTTTCTCTTGGCATCATTTAACTTCTCACTGAAGTAAGCAATAGGTTTACCTTCTTGGCTCATAATAGCTCCTATTGTAGTACCACTAACATCACAATTTACTTGAAACACCTTATTAAAATCTAAAAGTGCTAAAATAGGTTATTCTGTAACTTTCTGTTTTAACAGTTTAAAACTCTTATCTACCCCATTAGTCCACTTGAACTCTTTTCTATCCCCTCTCATTGTTTGAGTCAAGGGTCCACAAATACTGCTAAAATTATTGATAAAATTTCTATAAAAACTATCCAAAACATGAAAAGATCTTACCTCAGTAGCACTCCTTGGAGTAGGCCATTCAAGGATAGTGTACCTTTTTTGGGTCCATTTTTAGACCTTCTACTGAAACTACAAATCCCAAATACACTTACTGTTTCTTCACAAAATTGCACTTCTTCAAATTAATCAATAATTTCTCATCTCTTAACTTCTCAAACACCATACGAATATGCATCATATTCTCTTCCAATGTCTTACTAAAGATCAAAATATCATCTAGGTACACAATGAAAAACTTACCCAAAAATTCTTTCAGAACCTCGTTCATGAGCCGCATGAAAGTGCTCGGTGCATTGGTTAGCCCAAAAGGCATGACTAACCACTCATAGAGTCCTTCCTTTTTCTTGAAGGTAGTCTTCCATTCATCTCCTTCTCTGATCTGAGTTTGGTGATATCCACTCTTTAGATCTATGTTTGAGAAATACATAGCTCCACTCAAACAATCCATAATATCATCCATTCATGGCAATGGAAACCTATACTTTATTGTTATCTTGTTTATTGCTCTAGAATCTATACACATCCTCCATTATCCATTCTTCTTTGGTGCTAATACTACTGGTACAACACATGGACTCAGGCTCTCTTGAATCAATCCCTTTTTTAATAACTCATGTACTTGTCTGTTCAACTCTTCACTTTCAGCTGGTGTCATTCTATGTGCTGCCTTGTTTGGCAAACTGGCTCTTGGAATCAAATCTATCTGATGACTGATCTTCCTTACCAGTGGTAATCCATCAGGTACATTATTAGATACAATATCCTAAAACTCATTCAACAAATCTGTAACCTCTACAAGTACATCCTCTACTTCTTCTTTACTAGCTTTTGGAATTAAAGAAAAACACACATGCTCATGCCTCATACCATCTAGGAATTTTCTTCTATCAACAAAAGTTATTCTCGCATTACCACATACCTTTTCTTCAGTCTCCTTCAATGGCTTTAGCTTATGTCGTATTCCATCCTTTTTTAGGGAATAGGTATTTGCACAACCATCATGTACAACACATCTGTCAAATTGCCACGGCCTACCCAACAACATGTGACATGCATCCATAGGTATGATATCACATAGTACCTCATCATGGTACCCGCCAATCTTGAACTTTACTAGGCACTGTTCACTGACCATGACCTTGTGGTCATCCTACACCTAGGCAATCCGATATGGATGTGGGTGTTTCTATTTCTTGAGCTTCAAATTTGTCACCATCTCTTCTAACACCAAATTTTCAGTGCTTCCACTATCAATAGTCACATCACAACATTTACCCTCACACTTGCATCTAGTGCGAAATAGGCTCCTCCTTTGTTCAGGTTCATTCTCACCACTTAGCAGGACTCTTCTGTTAATCAACGTTTCTCCTCTTTCAACATCTTTAGAATTTGAGGATTTGGCATCTTCATCTACATGTGCCACTCTAGCCTGGCCTTCCTTCCTCCTATATGTCCTTCCTTGGCATTGAGGACATTCAAATCTTCCACTGAAGCCTCCTCTTCCTAAACCTTGTCCTCTTTCGCTTCCTCTCTGATCTCTATTGTTTTGATCTTGGAAATGATTGGAATTGTTTCCTCTCTGATTTTGACTACTACTGGCCTCATCCTTCTTTTTTAGATCTTCATTTCAGCCTCCATATGACCATCCACTAGATTGTCCACCATGACCTCTTCCATTTTGTCTGCTCTTGAACTTCTTGTTCACCTTTTCCTCTACTTTTAGAGCAAACTGGTATGCCTCTT
Source organism: Chamaecyparis obtusa (assembly GCA_027943335.1). Classification (NCBI taxonomy): domain Eukaryota; kingdom Viridiplantae; phylum Streptophyta; class Pinopsida; order Cupressales; family Cupressaceae; genus Chamaecyparis; species Chamaecyparis obtusa. Next base: position 2,601,190 of record BSBK01006152.1, on the reverse strand, counting down.
CAATACTGTTCATTCGAACCAGATTCAACTCCTCCTGAATGCTTGGCCTTAACCCATTAAGGTAACATGCAACTTTCACCTTGTCAGCTTTTTCATGGCCTGTTCTGATGAGGATTCGATAGAACTCCTTTGTATACTCCTGAACAGATCTTCCTGCCTGCTTCAAACTTTGCATCTTCTTCAGTAGGTCAAGCTCATAATCAACAGGAATGAACTACCACTTCAATTTATCCACCGTTCGATCCCATCTTGTGATTTTATCTTTCCCTCTTCTATTTCACTCTAATTGAAGCTCTTGCCACTAGATCTTTGCATGACCTTTTAGTCTGGCCTTCGTGAATTTGACCCTATCAAGATCCTCAATATCTTCATACTCAAAATATTCTTCACATTCATTGATCTAGTTGATCAACTCCTCTAGGTTAAGATTTTCTAAAAATGAAGGAACCTCAATCTTAGGTCTTTTTCCAATCTTGGAAATGGCCTGAAAAAGTCTTTCTTCCTCTCGGTTCACAACTTCAACTTCTCCTTCTTGATCTTCTTCTTTGGCTTTATCCTCGCTTTTGTCTCTGACATTAAGATTCATTCCTCTATGAATCTCCTCTTGCAATGCTCACACTTGTCTCTGGAGCACTCTAACCTTAGGTGTTACAACACTAGCTCTTCTACCATGTTCCCTTCATGGAGGCATTTTCATGATGCGCACCGAAACCCTAACCACGGTCCTGGTGCAAACTGCCTCATAGTCAATGATTTGTTTACGTAGAAACCCTAACCCATAGTCCTAGTGCAAATTGCCTCACAATTAGCAATCTATTTACACACTTAGGAACTCCTACTCTGATACCACTTGATGAAGGGTGCTCCCCTTAATGCCACAAACACATTACAAAAATAGAGAAACAACAACAATATGCTAGAACATAAAATTGGCTTCTTATTATCTCCACAAATGTGGAATTACAAACTTTCAGAATTACAATATGCAAAGCCACATGGACATTCCCTTACAATATTCAGTAGGATAAAGCCTTGAATCAATACCTAGATCTACTACCCAGAACTGTCCTAGACAAAACTACGGGCCTTCTTTATATAGGCATTTTTCACTGCCCGAGAAGGTTCCAATAGTGGCCTATTGGAACCAAACTTAGAATTATTTTATTTTTCAATTTATTACATCAAAGTCGGCTCAAAATAAATTTTTAAACCCGAACATCAGAAGGAAAATCATTTTTCACCATTTCAAGTGGCCTGACTTCCGGAGACCATAAGCCATCACCAGTGGACCCGATTGACTATTATAACCCCATTTCGGAAAGGCCACAGAGCCCTCTATAGGCTTGACTAGCACAAGTGCTTGTCACCCAAATTCTCAACCTCATCTGGGGCCTCTAAAGCCTTCAAAACTGAGTTCAAAGTTTCTGTACCCTGCTGCCAATACCAAAAATCTTCAATACCTTAAAAACTAGACTTGATCTAGCCATGAAACTTTACTGGTAGACTGATATGACTGAGATGAACCTCCACATGTAAAATCAGAACATTTCAAGATCGTATGACCAACATACTAAAAATAAAAAGTTTCCATAAATAGCAGCTCTACACAAGATAGCCCTTATTGAATACAAAAAAAAAAATATTTTTGGGTGATGCAAGATTTCTCTTACACCCAGGATGCTCCTGCATCATAAAGAACAACTTGTAGATGTAATACCCCAAAAATGGGCTATAAGTTCATTAACCTCCTATATCGACACATTGAATGAAATTGACATTGAAGTCCTAACCTAAGGCACATCTGAACATTATCGAATCCTAATTGATTATCTTAAATTCTGCATCAGGGAATATTCCTTATTCCTATTTATCATAATTATCTTTAATTTCATAATTATTTGGTGATAAATCCTATTTATCCTAAATTTTGATTAATTGAATATTCTAAATATTTAATTAATTAGATTTAATACTGCCACTTAATTATTTAATTGGATTTAATTATATTTATTCCTAAATTGCATTATTTCATGTTGACAATAAATAAAAAATCTTATGACTAATTGATTAAATTCTTATTTAATTAATTAATGTCAATTGCCAAATTTAATAATATAGTCTTTGGAATAAAAGTTATATTTAATAATTGATTAACCCATAAATCAATTGTTTTATTTTTAAAATCAGTTAAGTTGAGGATAAATCACTTTATTTGTTTATTAATTCATAATTAATTATGCACATCCAAAAAATAGTTAAGCTTTAAATTAGGAAATCAATTCAAGTTGTTTTAGAAATAAACTCAACTCTCTTTTGAGTTAAAAGCTGATCTCAACTTCTAATTTAAATCAAAAAGCTATTTTTGCATAATTTTTTGTGAGTTAACTATCTTTAATTCCTTGTTGACTCAAAAATCAACTAGAGTGATTTATGGCTTTTTCCATGCATCCCCAAAGCCCCGAATTTCTATAAAATCAAGGCTTCAGCTCTTCACAAATCACCTCACAAGTTTGCATACTTACTCTGCCAAAATCAATCCATGAATTTGCACAATCACGCTGGCGAATCGACATCTGAAGAATTGAAGTTTCATTGCAAATCAACAAATTTTGTGAGATCAATCTTGGTTTTAATCATTTTTAGTTTCATATTGCAATTCATTGTTAGCTTATTTTGCATATCATTTTTTCATCTAGAATAGATTCATATCAGTTTATCTCATCTTATTGCATAGAAAATCTCAAAAATATAGATTAATTTGCATTCATCTCATATCTAGATTCTGCATTCAAATCCTCCGTTTAGGTGTCGTCAAGGTCACTAATCTCAGTCCAATCTGAGAATACATACTCGCATCTACTCAAAGGCAGTAAATCGCCTGGTTAGATCAATTTCCATTTCACTGCACGATTTTGATCTTAACTAACCTCTAATGTTTTACTAAAGTGTTGTGTCTACAACTAGGTACAAAATTCACACACACATTTTTGGTGCCCACTGTGGGGCCCTGAAATGGGTTTCCATTCAATTTCTATCAATTTCTATCATCTTCTTGTCATTTTCTATTCCAAGCTACGATTTTTAATTTATGTCTATAGAATTTTCATACGAGTTTTGTTAGAAACTCATACCAGGAGATACCCACTATCATATGATAGTTGATTTGATCGAGGATCATACCATCATAAATACAGTTTCATTTGGAAGCTCTTTTGTCATATGATCTGATACCCATTATTGTACGAGTTTCTAGATTGTCATCTGGTAGTTGACCCATTGTCGTACGAGTTTCAGTGCGAGGTTTCAATTGTCGTTTCACTTTTTTAGGTAGTTTTTCAGATTTGGACTAACAACTAACATTAACAATTGAAATTTTTTGTTTCTGATTGATTTTTGCTGATTTTTATTGGGAAAAAGCTTGAGAATTGCTAAAAATAGGTAAGAATCTACTAAGCACATTGTGAGGAATTCAGGTAATCTTCTCAACTGATAACATTTCAATTTGGATTAAAAAGGACTCTTGCATGTCAAGCTTGTGTGACCTTTATTGCTTTCATATCATAGATTTCATTTTGGGCTATAAAAATGAACATAGATTTTCTTTTTAGCATCTTTGTTACACGTAGTAAATAGGCCCTATGAACACTATTCATAGTTCTTGAGAGAGTGGGTTTCCAGTGAAACTCTTCTCAATGAAGGAACCCTTGTAGGTAGGGAGGTTACTGAGAGCATCTCATGTTCTACTAGATTTGTGCGTCTTCAACTTCTGATTGATACATTCTCTCTTTGAAGAGGTTGATAGATCATAAGTAGTTGACATCATAGATCTTTGTGAGATAATTTTGGTCTTAGCATGTCGGATTAATCTATCTACTTTGTTTGGGTTAAAAGTGAAAAGGCTAGAGGACTATGCTCTACTCCCTTTTTGGGTAGTACCAGAAACTCAGATCCTTAAATCTGGAACCAGTCTCCATGTGGTATCTTTTGTGAGTCACTTTTAGAGAGGGTTAACCATAGTGGACATTCCCTTAATTGGGTCAACCACATTGATGGAACCTCAAGCAGTAAGAGCCATTTTCTCCGTGGTAGCAGTAGCTGCTATATAAATGTCCTTGTGGAGGAAATCTTCATAGGTGTGGTCTCTTGTTGGGCTATCAGACCTCCCTAGCAGCTCTTGATTGATTAAATTCTTGGACTGTGTCAAAACCCTTGTGCACCTAGATTGGAGTTCACCCTCTTGAGATCACAAAAGTTGTAGAGTTAGACCATTACTAAAAACCCTAGTGAGGCCAAATTTTCATTTTCTAGGAATATGTGCATTATTGTAAAACCTTTTTGGAACATACACTATTAGCACTCCTAGGGATTATCACAATTTAGTCACTTGATTGTTCATGCATAGGGTTGCTTTTTCTCCAGTTCATTTTTTTTAGACGTTCTTGAAATCACTTGCTTTTTGTTTTGCGTGCCTATTTATCTATCTGGTTACTAAGAATGAATCAATTTGATACAATCTTCAAATCTAGATAGATAATTTTGTGAACAATCTGAAACTGAAAACCTCAAAAATTGCAAAATCTGATGTAAAACACCTTTTTGGAGTCAAAAGTCATCTTGTAAAGTCAAAAAGTCATATGATGTTTTGCTATTGTCGTTTAAGAACCCCCTATTGTCGTATGGTAGCTGGTATACTATCATACGAGTTTTGTTGCCAGTCAATTCAAAAAAGTCAAAAACCCTGCTATCAACTATCATGTGAGTTTTGCAATAGTTGTATGAGTTTGTCAATTGTCGTTTCATGCTATACCCACTGTCATACGAGCTTGTAGAAAGTTGTTTGAGAAATTTTGAAAAAAATTGCCAGAAAGTTGTCAGAACTGTCAGAGACCCAGCTTTTTTAGCTTATTTCCAGAGTCTGTCAAGAAAATCACTGTGTCAAGAACAGAGCAAAAAATACTGAGAATCTGATCATTTTCCTAAAGTGGCCTTTTGAATCTGATTTAGCCTTCTATTTAATCGATTTGAGTCATGTTCATCTTGTGTCAAAACCTTGTCATAACTATCAACCTTCAATCCATCTTCAAAATGGCTAAGTGTTGTGAACTCATGTTCACTATCATTTGGGAATCTACCCATACATCCAGGGCATAGTCTCCTTCATTTATGTCTAATCTAAGCTTCAATCAATCAAACCTTGACAAGGTTGCGTCATTTGATCTTCTTGAATCAGATCTTTCTCTAGTTGTCTTCATCATATTCTTTTGTTTCACCCAAGGTTAATGGTGGAAACTAGAGCTTCCTCTCACAAGAAATCTAGAGAAGTATCACATACCATACCTTTGAATACTCTCGAAGCTCCAACTCTTGAGCAACTCTACAATTCTATTCTTTACAAAGAAAACAATCTTGGTAATTTTTGATTAAAAACTGGTTACATTCCTCCTCCATCAACTCACGGAGGTAATCAAAAAACTCCTTGATCTATCCCAGGGAGAACTCCTACCATGTCTCAAGTAGGGACAAACTTTGGCTCTCAAAGAGCTCAATCTCAACATGGTGCAGATCAGGAACCCACACTTGAAGAAATTGCTTGGTATCAAAATGACGATGACTTCAAAAGAATGATGAAACATTTCTTGAAAGAAGATAGAGAGGCATACTTTTTACAATTAGCTCATCAAGGAGCTAAACTTCCTCCCAACCTTAATGTTGAAGAAATCATTATGCATGAGGAAGAAACTCCTATTTTGGCTATGATGAAACAAATGCATGCCATGCAAGTCAAACTTAATAAACTTGAGAAAGAAAAGGAACCCAAAGAGTTCTCCATGGAGGCCCTATGTCCTTTTCCATTTGACAAAGACTTGTACATGCCACCATTCCTGAAAAGAGTGGAGATGCCTAAGTATGATAAGTATGATGGACACTCAGATCCTCAGGATCATGGAAAAGAATTCTATACACAATCTATGGAGTTCATGCATGAACCAACCTATCTGATGCATCTTTTTCCTCAATCTTTGGGAGGAGCAACCATTCATTGGTTCTCTAGATTGCCTTCTACTATCAAAAATTTTGAGGAGTTGATCAAATTGTTCTATCAATAATACTCCTACAACATTCAACATCCAGTCACAATGATTGATATCTACAATCTCAAACAATATCTAGGAGAACCATTCCTAACATTTCTCAAGAGATGGAGGAAGAAATTCTCTCTATATGCTAGGCCTATTACAGAAATTGAGAAGCTGGAAATCTTCATCAATACTCTTATCCTGGAGATCAACTACCCTTTACAAATGCAAGATCATACATCTTTTGATAAGATGGTAGAAAATGCAATCAAAATTGAAAAGGTACTTGTGAAAAAAAGAGACATCACACTTCAAAAGGACAAGTATGAATCAGGATCCAGTTCTAAAGACAAGAACAAAAATTGGAACAAGAATAAAGGCATTGTCATAGATGGTGTTGTTGATACTATCCATGCCCCATCGAAGGCACCAGCTTTCAATCTAACCATTAGCACCCAAGCCATCAAAGCTTAAGAGGAAAAGGTGTCTAAACCATCTCAAAAGAAGCCAGAATACAAATCTTGGTCTGCTGATAATAAATGAAAGTTCACTCCTCTTAGAGAATCTTTGGAATCAGCTATGAGAAATCTATTGGTTAATAACATCATCTCTTTGCCTAAGATTTGATAATCTAATCTTGACCCTAAACCAAAATGGTGGAGAGAGAATGAATTCTGTGATTTCCATCGGGGTAAAGGTCACAAAACTAATAACTACTTACGCTTGAAACATACTATTCAAGATCTAATCGATAAGGGAGACATCATGATTGACAATCATAAGAACAATAATGATCATACAACATTCATAGAACCATTTCTAAAAGATGGTCAAGAAGTTTCATCTTCTCAGCCTAATATGGGGGCAAAGGTCAACTATGCTTACCATGGAAATAATGTTGTTATCAATATGGTTGAACCTTGTCTCTTTGAGCATTGCAATGTCATCACAACTGTGTGAACAGATAGAGATCATACTTTAGCTAATGTAGTGACTCGATCATAGGCTCAGGCACATCTGAATGGAAAAATCCTAGATTCATAAAATGTCCCTAAGATTCCCTTCAATCTTTCTTCCGCTTCCAAATAGAAGGTTGCTTCTAAATATTCCAATCCTAAAGATACAAGGCCAACATCTTATAGCATTGTTCAACAACTCCAACACACTAATGCAAAAATCTCCATGTTTGAGTTGCTTCAGATATCTCCAGCACATAGAGCTATTCTATACAAATCTTTTCTCTGATCCAATGTTCCTGATGACCTTGATTTAGACAAGTTCCAGACTATGGTTGGACATCTTACATCTCCACAATATAACTCCTTTTCAGAGGAAGATGACAACTCCTTGAGTCACCCGCATAACCTGCCCTTGCATATAGAAGTCTTGATCCAAAACCGTAGAGTCAAACATGCGTTGATAGATGGGGGCACTGGCCTAAACATTTGTTCTTACAACTTGGTCACACAATTGGGATTCTCAGAATTGGCTATTAATCCTAGGAAGAAGATAACTATAAAAGCCTATGATGAACAAGAAAGATCTTCTAAAGACACCATTGTATTACCTATCAGAGCAGGTCCAGTTATTAGAGATACTATATGTCAAGTTCTTGATTTACCTTTGGCTTACAACATTCCTCTAGGTAGACCATGGATACATGAGATGAAGGCTATTCCTTCTACATTCCACCAATGTTTGAAATTTCCTTATGAGGGAGTAGAGGTCACTATTCCAGCAAACGTATCCACCACTTGCAATACATTGAAAGAAAGTGTAGATAAACTTGTGCCTAATAACAGAGAATCTTCCATTAAGCCAAAAAAAGAAGCATCCACATCTAAAATGGAAGACATTGCAAAAGAGGTCAATATCAAAGAAAATGGTATGGGAGAATATACTATAGAACCAATCTTATCTTTGACATCTCTACCTATCTCACCTAAGTCTTATGGACAATCTTTAAAATAGTCCAAACCAGATTCTAAAGAACCTCTTGAGGCATATAAAAGGAATTTTGTGGTAGAACAAGTCTCCAAGAAAGAATTTGAAGAATATGAAGTTGTGCTTACATGGCTATACAAAGAACTTGAATCTCAAGTTGTTTAGACTAGTGACTCTACAGTATCCAAAATCCCTTCTAAGTCATATGGTCCAGGAGATAAATTAATAGCTAAGATGGGATATCCAAGTAAAGGACCTCTAGGAGTCAGAGGAGAAGGTATTATAACACCTATTTCACATATTGGTAGGGCAAACAAAGATACTGTTGGCTTAGGCTTTAAAAAGAAACCCTTCCACCTCAAAGGTAATTGTTCTCATGTAATAGAGAAGATCACACTAGGAGAACCCCTTCTTAAGAAGGAAGAAATTGAATCATCAGATAGTGATTCAGATAGCTCAGAACTTATTCCTTATGAGCATTTGCCTAAAGAAATCAAAGACCTTCTTAATGCTGAAGATGATCGAATCAAAAGAATTAATGTAGTAGAAACACAAGAACTAGCTAATCTTGAAAATAATCAAATAGACAAAGAAGAAGGTGGTAGTTATTCTGAGATAGATTCTCATGAGTATGAATTCAAATCAGAATATGAGGGTAACCCTTCTTGGGGTATTCATCCTGACTTTACTCATGTTCTAGGATTTCCTAGAGGCATAGATGAAGAATCTAATGACTATGAATGAGGAGGTATTCTAGAAGAAGATGAGCTTATTACGGAGAAACATGTTGATGCTATTCACCCATATGCACCTAAACCCAATGTAAGTCTACAGTGAAATGATGAACTTATCGAGTCTGATCCACCGATGGCTAAAGTGGACTATCACACTGACATTGATCTTCTTCATGAGTTGAATGTCTTAAGTTGTAATATCACTTTTGAACTCAAGCGTCGGGTTAGGACTAATGATAATAGATCCATATCCATAAACACTATCTGCCAATCTTTCCCCATTTTAACTATCCAACATCCTGAACTTCTTGATCAAACCTCCACAAATCTAAGCCATGCTATTTATACCTTCCCAAATGACTATTCCCTTGCTTGCTACCTCAATGTAGTCAAGCCTATGAGAACTTCCATCAGTGAACTAAGTGTTAGCATGATGGAGCCGGACATCAAGTATCTTAGTCAGAAAAATAAGAATAAGAATAAAAACAAAAGGAGTTCTGAGGGTGAAAACCACTTTGTGGTAGTCTCAGAACCTACAGAAGTAAAAATAAAAGATGTATCTGAAGGTGAAAACCTCTCTGAGGTGCCTAAGGATGAGATATTTGATGTTCTTCTGAGTCATTTACAGGATAGATCTCCATTTCTAATTGAGCCCACTCAATCTATTAATTTGGGAATAGTAGAGGAACCACAATTGATCCATGTAGCACAATCTTTATCAGAAGAAGAGCAGAAAAAATTTACAACATTCCTAATAGAGAAGAAGATCAAATTTGCATTGAAATATTTAGATATGCCCAGGTTGGATCCTAATATTATAATGAATCATCTATCTATAGCTCCAAATGTCAAATTTGTTAACAAAAAATTGAGAAAGATGCATCCTCATGTTGCACTCTTGGTAAAAGTTGAATTAGAGAAGCTCTTGAAAGTTGGATTCATCCGAGTTATTGATTATGTAGAATGGATCTCTAATATTGTACCTATTTCAAAACCAGATAAATCAATCAGAGTGTGCACAGATTTTAGAGATGTAAATAGAGCATGCCCTAAGGATGATTTTCCACTACCTAACATTGATATGATTGTGGACATGACTGCGGGCTTTGAGATGTATTCCTTAGTGGATGGTTTTTCTGGATATAATCAAATAAAAATTGCTCCAAAGGATCAAGAGAAAACTACTTTCACATGTGCATGGGGCACCTTCTATTGGAATGTCATGCCATTTGGGCTTAAGAATGCTGGTGCTACATATCAGAGAACTATGACTTCTATTTTTCATGACATGATGCATAGGACTATGGAGGATTATGTTGATGATACTTTAGCAACATCTATGATTAGAGATGAACATCTAAATGACTTGAGCAAGATACTAGACATAATGGAAAAATTTAGTCTCAGACTAAATCCTAAGAAGTGTGCTTTTGGTGTCACTTCTGGAAAGCTCTTAGGATACATAGTTTCAAAGAAGGGCATTGAAGTTGATCCAGCTAAAGTGAAGGCTATCATGGAGATGCAACCTCCCAAAAACATCAGTCAAATGAGGACATTGCAAGGAAGAGTTCAATCTATCAGATGCTTCATATCATAGCTAGCAGACATATCATAGCCTTTTACAAAAAGATTACATAAAGGTGTGACATTTGCATGGAATGAAGAATGTGAGAACAAATTTAATCATATCGAGAAGTATCTATCAAATCCTCCTATCTTGATGCCTCCCATTCTAGGGAAGCCTTTGATTTTATATGTCTCCACTATAGATACATCACTAGGGGCATTGCTTGCACAACATGATGAGAACAAAAAGGAAAGAGTTATATACTATATCAGTAGAACATTGGTGGCATATGAAAAGAATTATTCTACAATTGAGAAGGCTCTTCTAGCTATGATATTTGCATCATAGAAATTGAGACACTACATGTTAGCTCATACCACACATTTGATAGCTATAATTGATCCACTCAAGTACCTACTAAGCAAAGCTGCCCTCATAGGTAGATTAGCTAAATGGGTCATGCTCTTAAGTGAATTTGACATTGAATATGTTGAAAGAAAAGCTATAAAAGGATAGGTTATTTCTGATCAATTAGTAGATGCACCTATGATTGATGATACACCAATGAAAATGGAATTTCCAAATTCCTCTATCATGACTCTTTCTTCTAGAGAATGGCAGTTATTCTTTGACGGCTCCTATACATAGAATGGATCTAGAGTAGGCATATTGTTCATAACTCCTCAAGGATACTCCATACCCAAAGCATTCAGATTAAAGTTCCCTTGCACAAACAATATTGTAGAATACAAAGCCCTTTTGAATGGTATGAAAATAGCAATTGAATGGAGAGTAACAAAATCACACATTCATGGAGACTCACAACTTGTTATCCATCAAGTCAATGATGTGTACCAAACTAAACATGAAAAGCTCATTCCTTATAAGAGAATGGTAGATGATTTAAAGAAGTATTTCATATCTATCATGTTTGAGAAAATTCCTAGAACAAAGAACAAGGCTGCTGATGCAATGGAAACACTATCTACTCTATTACAATAGCCTGAACATGAGCTATGCTATGAGTTCTCGGTGGAAGCACTATCTTATCCTACATATGATTCCCCTGAAACCTGCATGATTTGCACTATTGTTGGTCATGATTCATCCAGATACAAACACCTATTTTCCTATCTCCAAGACCAAATCATTCCTGATACCTTCAACCATCATGAAAGGGGATACCTTATTTGTAATGCCTCCTGATATGTCATCATTGGTCATGATATATACAAACGAGGTCTAGATGGTACGCTACTTAGATGTTTAGAATGGGAAGAGTCTCAACGTGCATTAGAGGAAGTCCATGATGGTATTTGTGGGTCACACTCGAACGGTTTAACACTAGCTCAAAAAATTATTAGGGCTGGGTACTATTGGCCTGAAATGGAGAAAGAGTCTATCAAGTTTGCTAAGAACTATCTAAAGTGCCAAGTGCATGGCAACTTAATTCATGCTCCAGGGAGAGATCTAATTCCCTTTACTACACAATGGGCTTTTCATCAATGGGCCTTTGATCTTATAGGAGCTATACATCCTCATTCTTCTAATGGACATACCCATATAATCACAGCTACATATTATTTTATAAAAAGGGTAGAAGTGGTCCCTTTGACATAAGCAACTAGAAAACAAATATCTATGTTCATATTGAACTATATCATATGTAGATATGGGATACCTCATTCGATCATCACAGATAATGGTGGACAATTCAAGAACAAAGATCTAGATGATTTATGTGCTAAATTCAAGAGTACACAACATTGGTCATCTATCTACTATCCTCAAGGGAATGGACAAGCAAAGGCTTCTAACAAGAATCTATTAAAAATATTGCACCGTACAGTTAATAAAATAGGAAGAGACTGACATCTCATGATCAATCCAGTTCTCTGGGCCTACAAAACAAGTATCAAAATGTCTACTGGGGCTACACCTTTCGCTTTAGTTTATGGGTTTGAAGTGGTACTACCTATTGAGGTTGAAATCCCATCACTAAGAATTAGAATGCATGGTCTAGTAACTGATGATGACTATAGAGTATCTAAGTTGCAAGAACTTGAATTACTAGATGAGTATAGACAAGTAGTGTATGATCATCTTAGAGTATATCAGAAGAGAATGTCTAGAGGTTACAACAAGAAAGTTAGACAAAGAGAATTTCAGGTTGGCGATTTAGTCTTAAGAGAGAATCCAAAAAATCAATCACATAGAGAACGCAAGGGGAAGTTTGAACCCAATTGGCTGCATCCCTTTGTTATCACTGCTACTTTTGGCTCTGGTTCCTATCAACTCTCAACAACTAAAGGAGAATAGCTCTGAGAACCAATCAACGTTCTCCATCTGAAGAAATTCTATGCTTAAGGCATTTAGTGTATGGTAAAATATCCTAAAAAAAATCTTAAAAATCTGAAAAAGTCCTAAAAAAATGAACATCTTGGTGAAAACCTAGCAATAGGCACCTTGATGATTCACAAAAAAAAGTAAAAAATATCAAAAGTACAAAAAAATTAAAAAAAATGAAAAATACAAAAAAAATGAGAAAAAGAAAAAGTGCCTTGGTGAAAACCTGGAAACAGGCACCTTGGTAGAAAAAATAGAATCTTTGCCAAGATGGTGAAAACCTGGCAAATGGGTGTCACTTTTTCACAATGCTCCATCTATCAGCACAATCTTGGTCTTTCCCATCTTTCAGTCTTTCTTTAGTTTGTACATATCTCCCGATGTGTTTCTGCGTTCCTATTTTCAATAAGTCAGTCTGTACACCAATCAAGTGCAAGGGTCTGTATCCTATCAATGCTTAACACTTGGGGGCAATCAATGTCATATCCTATGGCCTTCAATGTATCTTAGATGTATCATATCTAGTCAGAGTCCTTTGATGCTTTATATGAGTCAGTCAGTCTATCTTGTCTCCAGAAAGGATTTTGCATCTACAACAATGCAATCAAACACAAACTGAAAACAATCTATGCTTTTTACATGCTTCTATCTCCTTGTATGCTTACTGATTCACATTGAGATTTTTTCATATTTTGTTCTCACGAGCTCTTCGATGATGTCCTTTACAGGATTTAGAGAGTGATGACTGGGGGCATAATCTTTTCTTTGTCTTCTTGTATGTGAAAATCTAACAACTTTGGAAATTCTAGATTGAAATGGTGTCTGACTATAAGAGCCTCTATCTCAAATTGGATGGCCATGCTTACCTTGACCATTGATACCCAAAAAATTCAAGGAATTTTAATCTAAATATTGTCTTTTTTGAGTGAGTTCTTTCTCCTATTGTGAAATGTGATCTTACCTAAGGATGTGAATGATAAAGGGTCACTACGGGTAATTCACATTGGATTTAGAATGATCTCTTGACTGTTTGATGTGTTTGTAATGCAAGGTGTATTCAGGTCATCACAACGTTGATGTTTTGATGCTTATACAAATTGCTATATCAAAATGGACATGATATTCAGGTCATCCTGGCATTTATGCCTTGGTGCTTATATCTAATCTGACATTCTGAAAACAAAATCAATATTCATATATCCATGGTTTCCTAATCAGTGGGTGTTGTATTGATTCCTGCACATACAAATCAATATTCATATGTCTATGGTTTCTTAACTAGTGGGCATTGTATTGATTTATCCGGTTACCTAAAAATTCAATGATGAGAGTGACCGACACATGATCAGTGACTGGGTCCTAGGTCTTAGGTTGCATTTCATTCTGCACGTATCTTTGCATTTTTCATGTTTGCATGATCTCACACTAGTTGGCTAAACTTCACTGCTTAAATGATTCTTGAAATCACATCTTCAAATCTAACAAGAGCTGAATCTCACACAAAAGTTCCTCCAATGAAACAACAAGTAGAATCCTTTTTCGGGATCAAAATCAAAATCTGAGATCATTTATATTGTCTGACTGCTTGCATAATCATCATAGAAATCCATTTTTCAACTTACTTGATTATCTTACATCAAATTATCAAAATTTCAACTTAGTCAACCATGGTCAACTCATGGTCAAACCTAGTCAAACTTGGTCTCTAGGACCTCTAAATGATGTAGATTGCATTCTCGGACGTGTATAACCACTTCTCAAATCAATTAACATGCTTCTGAACTATTGAACGCTAACTTTTCTTGTCAGATTTCAATTTTCATCCCGAAGGGGGCATGGTATTGCACATCATTCAAAGTCTATAATCTAAATTTGAAACCATATCTTTCCTCAGTAATGAAGACAACAACCATGTCTAGTTGCTGATTCATCAAAAAGACCTCATCACTTGGGGCAAATCAATCATCACTCGGGGCATATCAGATTCATCAAGATCCATATCAATCTGGTATTCTCTTAATCTTGTAAACTATATCAGTCTTTTATAACCATCGATTCATTAGTGTTATTTCCTTGGTTCTTCGTAACTGAAGGGTTTATATGTGATACCAATGTGATTCTTATCAACAATCAGGTCTGGAATCGGTCACTCACTTCTTCACAATCATAAGGTTCAAAATCAGGTGTTTTAACACTTGTTCGCAATCATCGGTTCATTGTTGTTATAGTTAACATTATCTTTGGTCATTTAGGACCTATTATCTTCATATCAAACATCAATCAATTTCTGCTTCATATCAATTTCAATTTCAAACATCAGTTTCAAACATCATACACAGACTGTCTTTGAATCACTATGCTTCACACAACAATTCAAAGAGGGGCAAAATGTAATACCCCAAAAATGGGCTATAAGTTCATTAACCTCCTATATTGACACATCGAATGAAATCGACATCAAAGTCCTAACCTAAGGCACATCTGAACATTATCAAATCCTAATTGATTATCCTAAATTCTGCATCGGGGAATATTCCTTATTCCTATTTATCATAATTATCTTTAATTTCATAATTATTTGGCGATAAATCCTATTTATCCTAAAGTTTGATTAATTGAATATTCTAAATATTTAATTAATTAGATTTAATACTACCACTTAATTATTTAATTGGATTTAATTATATTTATTCCTAAATTGCATTATTTCATGTTGATAATAAATAAAAAATCTTATGACTAATTGATTAAATTCTTATTTAATTAATTAATGTCAATTGTCAAATTTAATAATATAGTCTTTCGAATAAAAGTTTGATTTAATAATTGATTAACCCATAAATCAATTATTTTATTTTTAAAATCAGTTAAGTTGAGGATAAATCACTTAATTTTTTTATTAATTCATAATTAATTATGCACATCCAAAAAATAGTTAAGCTTTAAATCAGGAAATCAATTCAAGTTGTTTTAGAAATAAACTCAACTCTCTTTTGAGTTAAAAGCTGATCTCAACTTCTGATTTAAATCAAAAAGCTATTTTTGCATGATTTTTTGTGAGTTAACTATCTTTAATTCTTTGTTGACTCAAAAATCAACTAGAGTGATTTATGGCTTTTTCCATGCATCCCCAAAGCCCTGGATTTCTATAAAATCAAGGCTTTAGCTCTTCACAAATCACCTCACAGGTTTGCATACTTACTTTGCCAAAATCAATCCATGAATTTGCACAATCACGCTAGCGAATCGACATCTGAAGAATTGAAGCTTCATTGCAAATCAACAACTTTTGTGAGATCAATCTTGGTTTTAATCATTTTTAGTTTCATATTGCAATTCATTGTTAGCTTATTTTGCATATCAATTTTTCATCTAGAATAGATTCATATTAGTTTATCTCATCTTATTGCATAAAAAATCTCAGAAATATAGATTAATTTGCATTCATCTCATATCTAGATTCTGCATTCAAATCCTTTGTTTAGGTGTCATCAAGGTTATTGATCTTGGTCCAATCTGAGAATACATACTCACATCTACTAGAAGGTAGTAAATCACCTGGTTAGATTAGTTTCCATTTCACTGCATTATTTTGATCTTAACTAACCTCTAATGTTTTACTTAAGTGTTGTGTCTACAGCTAGGTACAAGATTCACACACACAACATATATTTTTACAAAACCTCTATTGAAGGACACATTTGAATACTTGAGGACTAGACTTGGGGTCCGTCCCCTGTCTATTAGTCACTAAGGTGATCTGGATGTTGCATCAGCCTACTTTTATCAGAAGATCATTCATGTTGATGCAACATAGTTCACACTTTGAATCATGTTCAAGGTTGTGATTAAGTTTGGAGAACTTGAACCGATTGGAATATCAATATACAAAGATACAAAGGATGACATAATTGTTTGTTTATTTGTTTCTTTGGCATTGTTGTCAAAGGGAGAGACAAATAATATGAAAAGGGACAAGCACCGATGAGAACTATCTAAGGGAGAGACAATCTGAATGAGATAGAGTATTGCAGATCAATTACAAAGAACAAAAGCAGGAATAGGACAACTGAATAGGAGAACTGAAAAGATCACAACTACAAAATGGTAAAGCTGTATTATCTAATGCTATTTAGTACTGTAGTGATTAAACATATTAAGTTTATTCAACTTACAACATTTTTTTCACAAAGTTGTAGAATATATGTTTGGTATGTGTATGGTACATTTCATATTACTTGAGTTGCCATCAATGCCAAAGGGAGAGATTGTTGGACTACAAATGATTTAGAATATGATTGAAGAATCTATGATTAAAGATCACTAAGGAGTTGCTGATTAGATATGTAATATGATTAAATTAGTATTATGTTGTCATTGATGTCAACTAGTTTGACAACACTTTATCTTGTAAGTTACTATACCGAGACATCTGAAGAAAGGTGAAAGAGATGAAGAATAGAGAAATCTACATGAGGAAAGATGTACATGATAGATGAGGATAAGGAACATATTGAGTAACTTGTTGATGAGTTTATGACTTGATGATATTGACTTTATTATGTTGCATTCATCTATGATGAAGTATAGAGCTGAAAGACACAAAGCAGTGTTGTCGGTAAATGAAGCAATTCTAGTATACACTGACGGAGTGTAGTGTATACCGATCATAGTATTAACTAAGTAGTGTTCACCGACACATTTCTTTGTTAATCAAGCAGAACAAAATGAACCAAATGATTAGTTTAGCTGATAAGATTGATGAGTTGTAAAGTACCTTGATTTTAGTGATAAAGATAATGTTTTTTATGAAGATCGACGGCTAACAAAATTAAAGGAAGATCTAACAAAGCAGATTGAAATGTGTTATTGACATGTCAGCCGAGAAATTTTGAAGTGAAAAAATCTATGAATGTGGTTAAGCGGCAAAATCTGATGGTGGAGAAGAAAATGATTTACCTGTCTATATAAGAGACTAGAATTTCATTATGGAGAATGCTGGAAGAAGTAGAAACTATAGGAATATCATGTGAACAAGGTTTTCATGCATTCTAATCATACTGGTTAGTAAGAATCAAGCTACAGAACAATTATCAAGCTACAAAGAGCAATTACTGACGGATAGTAAGTTGATACAGTATTGAATCTAAAGTGAAATATTGGTCAGAAGGATTTGTTAGGACTGAATATTGATTTGTAATTTGCAATTGAAGTTGTAGTAAGGTAGGTCATTTACTATTACATATTTAACCATTGTATACAGTCAAAATCTCTTAACCGAGTGGACTCTGAAAGTCTTATGATGTATCATTCATAGAATGAACATTGTTATCCTGTCAACCCCATAGTGAATGCTGGTTGGATGATAACTTCTAGTCTAAAATCCTCTAACAAGGTCACACCTGACAGTGTGTTTGTAAACCTTTAACAAGGTTGGGTCTTAACCGGCCTCACTTCAGAAGAGTGAACAATTTTGGGTTGTCGGTCCCAGGTGGTTTTTCCCTTTACAGGGTTTCCACGTTAAATCTCTTGTGTTATGTGTTGATTGTGATATTTATTTGTTATCATACTTTTCATGTTACATGTTAGATTTGATTAGTAATTGTTATAGTTTTAGACTGGTAATCGGTAAAAGCACAGACAGTGACAGAAATTATTGTTTACCGAGGAGAAAAAATTGAAGAAGTTGTTTTGAATTATACATTTTGTTTTGGGACAATGGATAACTGATTCACCCCCCTCTTAGTTATTCTAACAAGTTGTATACATGAAACTAGTGATTGGTTGAGGGACATGAAGTTGATTAAAATAGTGTATAGTGGGTGGTGGCATAAGAACTTTCTTGTGCACTCTGATTGCTCATGGTGTGAATTGCATCAATGTGGATGGTCCTTGAGGAGAACTAGTTGGTGTTGTGAAGAACACTATTGAAGTCCCTCAAACTTGTAGATTGAAAGACCTCCATCCTGCCTCTTAATTGATCCATTAGCCCATCCATAAATAAGACAATACAAATTTATTTATTTTTTAAATAAAATGAAATTCATTGCTATTTCGATGAAAATGAAATTTTTTTCCACACTAGTGCTATACAAGCGACCAAACAAGTATCAAATTATTGTCTATATTTTGATGTAAGTGACAACTATTTTTGACAACACAACTATATAGGTGACGACATGATTTTCCTTTTATCATCGCTATTTTGACAACCCTTTGGTCTCATGATCTATAGTCTTGGTCATTTGATCTAGGATCATTGTGGACCACACACCTACCTTTTTTGATGTAAATTTCACCGATGATTCTATCGGCCATTGGGATGGGCACATTCTTCTTCTATCAAATGAAAAATTCTCCTAATGAAACTGTCATTATAAGCATTTTCGATAACTTCATTAGTGATTGGAATGCTCAAAATTGTTCCTTGTCGATCTCCCTTTTCCTTCGATAGGTTTATCACCCAAAGATATCCTAAAGTTTTAATTGGGGATCAGAGTGCTTGATGTTTTATTTTGCCAATGATTTTGTATGCCCAATAGAACTCTTAGTATGAGTTATGCCACTGGCTGAAATTCCTAAGACCATCGGTAATTGTTATCCCAACAATATGATCATTGTTGACCATGCACCTACCTTTTTTCAACGTATGTAGGCATCAAATGTACCAAAAAAAATTAAGGCGTAAAAAATGAGACAAAAAGTTTGACATCCATATTGGTTGAATCTAATCGATGATAGGGTGTCAAAAAATTGATGAATTATCATCAAAATTTGGGGTCAAATTTACTAGTTCACCCAACCAACTAGAGCTAACAAAGAAGCTAGTTTGGTCCTAGGAAGAATGATTTGAAAGATATGTAATAGTGCAACTTTCAACTAAGCATCACTACAACTTTTGGCATGGAGTGAGATCACCTTGCCAAATTCAAATGAGGTCAAATCTCTTAGAATGGAGATAAGTTATTGTAGGCCTTTCCAACATGGTTTTATATAATTTGATGGCTCGATGATATCTCTCACAAGTTTTGAGTTATGGGTCTATAAAGTTTTTTTTCCCAATCGTGCTTAGTGCACCTTGCGAACACTTTTGTATGGGGTAGTCATGTATGTTTGAGCATCTCTATGGGAGAAATGGGGTTTTCATTAGGGTTCACTCAGCCAACTAGAGCTAAGAGAGCATATGGTTTGGTCTCATGATGAACGGTTTGAAAGATATGTAATGGTGCAACTTTCAACTGAGCATCACTACAACTTTTGGCATAGAGTGAGATCGCCCTGCCAAATTCAAATGAGGTTGAATCTCATAGAAAAAAGATATTTTATTGAAGGCCTTTCCAAGACAGTTCTGTAGCACCTGACATATTGATGATACCTCTCATGAGCTTTGAGTTACAGGCCTATAAAATTTTCTACTCGATCATGCTTAGTGCACCTTGGGGACACTTTGGTATGGACTGGTTGCAGACATTCTATGCATCTTCATGGGAAGAAATAGGTTGTTACTAGGGTTTGCCCAACCAATTGGAGCTAATAGAGTAGATAGTTTGGTCCCAAGATGAACGGTTTGAAAGATACATAGTGGTGCAACTTTCAACTAAGCATCACTGCAACTTTTGGCATAGAGTGAGATTGCCCTGCCAAATTCAAATGAATTCAAATCTCCTATAATAGAGAGAGGTTATTGTAGGCCTTTCCAAGATGGTCTTGTAGCACTCGATAGATTGATGATATCTCTCACGAGCTCCAACTTACAGGCCTCTAAAATTTTTTGCCCAATCGTGCTTAGTGCACCTTGGGGAAACTTTGGTATGGGGCAGTCATAAATGTTTGAGCATCTATATGGGAAGAATGGGGTTATCACTATAGTTCACCTGACCAATAAGAGCTAGCAGAGTAGATGACCTAGTCTCAGGATGAATGGTTTGAAAGATACATAGTGGTGCAACTTTCAATTGAGCATCACTGCAACTTTTGGCATAGAGCAAGATCACCCTGTCGAATTCAAACAAGGTCAAATCTCCTAGAATGGAGATATTTTATTGTGGGCCTTTCCAACATGGTCTTGTAGCACTTGATGGCTCAATGATACCTCTCATGAGTTCTAAGTTACAAACCTATAAAGTTTGATACCTGATTGTGCTTAGTGCACCTTGGGGACACTTTGATATGGGGTGGTCATGGACATTCTATTGGATTGGAGAGATAGGGTATTGAGAGGGGAGGGGTGAATTAGTGCCCACAAAAACTTTCACTTATAAACCTTTTAGATCTAAAACAACAAAAAGTAGTAACCTTCAAACAATACTTGTATCCATTGCATGCATCATTCATTCATTTAACTATCAAAGGTAGATAACATGAAATCAACAAGATAATCAAATCATAACACAAGTATTTTGGTAACGCAGAAACCCTTGTTAGAAGGTAAAAACTGCAGTGGGGATGACACCCACAAATTCTTCACTACTACAGATAGAAAAGGTTTGCCTATTAGGGCTACAAGTGGTGATCACTTCTGGTGATCTTACCCTGTTAGGAGTAACATATTAGATCAGCTAGATCTACCTAGTGATAGGATTTTAACAACACTTCTTGAGTGTGCACTAGGTTAAGAGATTTACAAAAGACTGCTAGGTCTACTCTGTTAGGAGATTTTACTAAAACTCTATTAAAATGATTAGAAAGAAATAGGTATCTATCTGCTAATGACAACTCAATTTGTTTGATATAGATCTATGAAATACTGAATAGATATCACCTTTATGTGTGAAGATCTCCGCTCTGAACTACTCGATTAGCCTGTTTCTGATTTTGCTTTAATCTGATTACCTCTGAATACTGTTTCACTTTGTCTGTCAACTGATAATCTTGAAGTTGGCTAATGCTTCAAGAACTTCTTTGTTTATTCATTAGTTACATCAAAATGATGCAAAATATAATTATATAGCATACTACTTTATGCCGCTTAACAAATAGGTTACAATATCTTAGAGCAAACCCTAAGATCTATGGTGTACAAAAATAACCTAGATATAACAAATACAAAAGATCATCATCATAATTACTGATGGAATCTTACAATAAATGATCCTCAATCTTGGAATTTTTTTTTGTGATTCTTTTGTAACCATTTGCATAGATAGATGTGCCAATCCTGATTCCTCTGCCATTTTCTATGATCCTAAGTAAACACTGTAAATATTTCTCAGTGATTATACTAGTGCTTAGTGTTTACTGTAACTCGGTATTAGTGTCTGATGCTCGATAAAATATTCTGTGCTTGGTGTGAAGACTTAACCGACTGGCTTGTATAGCTTGCAGTTACTGACTGGGTTAATATAAGTAACCGACCAATGTCTTTGATACTAATGACAATCATTAATGCTCAAATAGAGATAACACATTCTATGCATCTCTATGGGAAGAAAGGGGTTTCCAATTGGGTTCAACCAACCAACTAGAGCTAACGAAGTAGATGGTTTGGTCCTAGAACAAATGGTTTGAAAGATACATAGTGGTGTAACTTTCAACTAAGCATCACTACAACTTTTGGCATAGAGCAAGATCACCCTGCCAAATTCAAAGGAAGTTGAATCTCCCATAATGGGGGGAAGTTATTGTAGGATTTTCCAACATCTTCCTATGGCACATGATGACTTGATGATATCTCTCATGAGCTCCAAGTTACGGGCCTTTAAAGTTTTCTGCCTGATCCTACTTAGTGCACCTTGGGGAAACTTTGGTATGCGATAGTCAAGGATGTTTGAGCATCTCTGTGGGAGGAATGGGGTTGTCACTTGGGTTCCCTTGGCCAAGGGGAGCTACCAGAGTAGATGATTTGGTCCTAGGATGAATAGTTTGAAAGATGAGCAATGTTGCAATGACACTTATAACCTTGCAAACATGACCAATGTGACTTAGATGAATTAAATGTTAGGATTAACAAGATAGAAATAATAGTTACATGCAAATATAACCAATACCAAAAAAATATTAAACCACATAGAATAGAACACAAGACACAAAGATTTAACGTGGTTCACCCAATCCCAGGCTACATCCACCAACAATGAGTCCAATATTATTATCCAGTGATTACAACCTGATTACAATTCACAATCCATTACATCTCAATACTGCTGCAAGAAGATACTAAAACCTTCTACATAAAATCCCTAACCCTAAGCTATTTTTTACAAAAATTTTGCCGCTTTAGAGTTAGAATAGGTTACAACATGATGTCTAGAAAAATAGCTAGAAAATTAGGTTTTCACTTGTTTAACATTACTTACAATAAGTGATCCTGGCAGCCAATTCTAGGCCCCGATGCTTATTGCAAGCCACCCCCTACTACACATCTAGGTAACCTACCCTAGGCTCAAAGATGCCAGATAACATCACAAGATAATAATGTCCTTGAGGACTATTCCACAAAACAACAGGAACATGCAAGAGGTCTCTAACCATAATTGCATAAAAATAATCCCCAAGTATCCATAAAAGAATATACTCCCAATCCCATGGATAGGACATATAAAGTCAACACCATATTCCCCTATATAGAATGTGAAGAAAAACACAATTATACAAAACATCACATAAGAAAATCATAGAACAATTCTTCACATAAGGTTGGGTCAAATCAATCGATACAACATAGTATACAAGGCAAACAACCATGATAAACAAAACATCTAATTCCTGCCTCTGGATTAAATTCCCACTGGTTGACAATTATAACCCCTTAAACCACCACATAGGATAATAAAAGACTAAACATGATTTAATTGAAACCGACTAATTTGTAATCCAACACAAAATTAATCCAAGTAATAATTACTAATAAGACTATAATTGTATTAATAGAAACTAAATTCTAACCCTAAATCAATTTATTACTTTAAGCAAGATTAATCAATTTAGGCATTAAAATTTCAAATTAATTATAATTTCATAGTTTCAAATATAGGAACCAAAAGCATGTCGATAATATAAAAAACATTTAGTCAATTGATTTAAATAAACATTAAATAGAAACACATTAAACACCCAATTAGGGTATTCATTTGAGAAAAGACTTCCTATTTAAAAATATACTAAATAATAATATTATTTAACTATTTTTTAAAACATATAGTAAAAATAAATGCATAATATATATATAAATACATTCCTCTGTATTTATATCACCAAAAATAAATTAAACTTAACTCATAATTTACTAATAATAATAAGCTGGTTAAATCATTTATATATATATTTTGTAAATAATAAAAAAAATAACAACAACAAAAAATTAAATAAATTAAAATTAACTTTTGATTGGAGGGGAACCTACCGTCAGGAGGGTACTGATGTACGTTAGTACTCTGCAGGGCACTGGCACACAGTAGCCCCCATGGGCGACTGACGTGTGATAGTACCCTTAGGTACTGCCGCACAACAACCCCCATAGGGAGATTGTCGTGCAACAATACCCTCTGGTATTGCCGCAGGACAACCACCCTCATGGGGGGTGGACTAACATGCATCAGTACCTGCAGGTACTGCTGCATGACAGCCCTCCCTCCTAGGGTGCCATGAGGAGTTGGGGGGATTAATGCCCCTCCAACCTTTTTTAAATTATTTTTTCTTCATTTAAATTTTTTTTAATAATATTTTTTTTTAAAGAATAAATACAACACCTAAAATCTACCTTTATCTTTTACAATAAATTTTTAAATTAAAATCTTGTAAATACATATTGAAACAAAACATGCACACACACACACACACACACACATATATATATATATATATATATATATATTTCTTTTTCTTTTTATAGAATTAATTGTATAATAAATGGAAAAATTAGATCAATAACCAAGCATTCCCAAGGTATAAATTAGGGCTACATATCAAACCTTGACATATTTTCCAAACCTAGGATTTTCTAAATGGACCAATTTCCATAGAAAACCTAATTATTAATAATTTAACCAGAATTTCACAAACTTCAAACCTTAAAATCTATTCCAAAATTTGAAAGCAATGAATATACACAACAAGGATTCTTATGCAATCAATTTCAGAATATGGAGAGAGAGAGAGAGAGAGAATTCTTAGAATAAAATTTAAATCATGATAATCAATAGGCACAAAGAAGACAGTCCTTCCAGAGTTCAAAACAACATAACCATAAGGAAAATTAAAACCCAACCTCAAACACCAAAGAATATTATCCGAACAAAGACTAGATCTGAAGATGAAATCCCAAAAATTTGAAGCTTTCCAAAATAGAATTCTCCACCAAAATCCTTCAACTTGTCTGCCAAAATTCCTCAACCCATGTCCTCAAAATTATGACCAAATCTCCAACATGTAGAAATTCTCATTCCACATGCTATGGTTTGGAACTCAACTCCCCAAAAAGGCTTTGCATAAATTTAGACTTTGATTTGCAGTTCAATTTTAGTTGAACTAAAGTCTCTTCTCCACTTGCCTTTTTGTTGAAAACACTTAGTCAAACCTTAACTAATACCTTTACTTTAATCAATTTTGATTGTGCAACTTTAATTTGCATTCAATTAAAAATAAAACATTTAGTCTAAAATAATTTCCAAATGCTAAATTAATTCTTAAATTAATAAATACATTTCAATTGAACAAAGGTTAAATTTACAATTAAATAATTATAAGGTGAAGATATTTAATTAATCCTCATTAATTAAATATTTCAACCACATAATAAAATAAACTTAACAATCACATTTAATTAATTTTCAATTAATTAAATAATATCTCATAGCTAAAAATAGCAAAGATTCAATTTATTAAAATTGCACTATTTAATCAAATTAAATAATCTAAATATAGAAAACATGCCAACCACCAAAATCAAAATAACCAAAAAGACCTAAGGACCCACATACATACTCAAGAACAAGGATATAAACTCACATCAATTGGATGAGTTTAATAGGGTAGGATAACATAATCTTGTCCACTATTTCAAGACAATATTATGGCTTAAGTTAAGATTTGGACCTGTGTTATCTCCCCTCTCTTACCATTTGAGATATTGTGATAGGGCACACTCATCCTGACAATTCAGGGATGTCGATACCCGATACCTGTAACTTGCATACAAAACCCGCATGTACATACACATATAAATATATAACAGATAATGGCAGGGATTGACTGATCCTGTGGATCTCACAAGCAAGTAAATATGACTCCATCTCTCAACCACATCAAGAATGTCAAACATAAATTTGAAACAAACACATCAACCATACACATGCAAGTATGGGATCAGTAAAATCATACACATCAATGATTTCCTAGTATATAAATAATCATCCTAAAATAATCATAACATATAGAAAATCAGACTATGGGAGGGGCACTACATTTCATTAGTATGCAAATTAGAATGAAGGGGTCGTAATAGTTCATGGTGCATTGAAAAATCTACATGATATTTGCAACAACAAGTATTTTGAATCTTAAGAGGTACACAAAAAAATGGCTT
>BSBK01006152.1:2410000-2570000 GCA_027943335.1 Chamaecyparis obtusa | reverse complement strand
CATAGATTACAAAACTCAAGGGTCCCATGACGTAGAATTAATTAAGAATAAAGCTCATCAAAATAACATCAACAAAAGATTCCATATCATAGATAAAATAATTACATCATACATCAATAATTACAATTCTCATGAACAACCATGAAACCTACATAAAATCACATCCACTACACATGTTGCAGGGTATGTAGTAATCACTCTAACAATAATAGTACAATATCCCGATTAGGTATCACATGCAAAACTCTAATACAAGATTACAATAAATGAATATAAGAACAATCCACCAATGAAGAATTATAAAGAACCCAACTACATAAGAACCATCAAGCACTGGAACAAGGATGTCAAATCTCAATTGGTAAAGAATCACTACCACTCGTCCATGTAGATCCACAAAGGTCTACCCCATCATGTTGAGGAGATAACAACATACCCCACTTGGATAACAAATACCAAAGGAAGATAAAACCTCTAAGCAAGGGAATCCTGAAAGCTCTCTAACTCCAGGTGAACAAAATATAGTTATAGATAAGACTCACTAATCCAAAGGCAACCGACACATGTAGGATAACTAGACTATGTATAGAAAGGTGTCATCATGTACGTCTAACCCTTAAGTCTCATCCTGATAGTCTCTTTGGACCCCAACACTCAAGTGACCATACATAGTATCAATGAATTATCATATAGACAAAGCCATTAACTATGCCAGACACACACCTCAAGGCGGCAAGCATCATCTCATCCTCCATCTTATTCTATACTATCACTCAAGCATGGGTGAGGAAAGACATCTTATTAAGTTCATTTTAATACCCCTTAATGATAAATTAAGTTTTCACTTGATTAAGATTACTTACAATAAGTGATCCCGGCAGCCACTTGTGGGCCCTGATGCTTATTACTGTAATACCCCAAAAATGGGCTATAAGTTCATTAATCTCCCACATCGACATATTGAATGAAATCAACATCAAAGTCCTAATCTAAGGCACATCTAAACATCATCGAATCATAATTGATTATCATAAATTCTACATCGGGGAATATTCCTAGCAATATTCCTAATTATCTTAATTATCTTTAATTTAATGATTATTTGGCAATAAATCACATTTATCCTAAGTTTGATTAATTGAATATTTTCATATTTAATTAATTAGATTTAATATCTTGTCACTTAATTATGTAATTAAATTTAATTCTATCTATTATTAATTGTATTATTTAATTTTGACAATAAATCCAATATCCTATGAATAATTGATTAAATTTTTATTTAATTAATTAAAGCAAGTTGTCATTATTTAATAATATAGTTTTTAATAAAAGTTTGATTAAATAATTGATTAACCCATAAATCAATTATTTATTTTCAAAAATCAGTTAAGTTGAGCATAAATCACTTTATTTATTAAATTAATTCATAAATAAAACATGCACAATCATAAAAGCAGACAACTATCAATTATCAATTAAAGCTAAACTCTATTTTGAGTTAAAACTTAGCTTTTGCATGTTTTTGTGAATTAAATTATCTTTATTATCAGATAACTCAAAAATCAAGCTAAGTTAATCTGAGTGATTTATGGCTTTCTTCCATGCACCTCCAAAGCCCTGGATTTCTATAAATTAAAGCCTCAGCTCATCTCAAAGCATCTCATATTTTTTTGCACAATCACACTAGAGAATTGTAATTGGAAGGATCAAAGCTTATTGTGAATCAACATTATTGTGAGATCACTTTTGTTTTCATATTATTGTTAAATCAATTCATAGCATATCAGTTTTTACATATCATAGATTTCATATCATTTTTCATATTATTGCATAGAAAATATAAATAAAAAAAAGATTAATTGCATTCAATTCATATCTAGATCAATTGCATTCAAATCCTTCATTTAGGTGTTGTCTAGGTCACTGATCTCGATAATAATTTGAGAACATCAATCTCGCACCTACTAGAAGGTAGTAGATTGCTTGGTTAAATTAGATTTCAATTTTGCACGATTTTGATTATAGCTAACATCTAATGTTTTATTGAAGTGTTGTGTCTATGGATTAGGTACAATTTTCACACACACATTTCTGGCGCCCACCGTGGGGCCCTGAAATGGGTTTCCAATTCAATTCTATCAATTTCTATCTTTTTCTCCTCAGTTTTTGTGCAAAAATATGATTTTTATTTTTTGTCTGTACAATCTTCGTACGAGTTTTTGACAAAAGTCGTATGAGTTTGAGCCTGTTGTCATATGACAGTTGATCGAGTATCATTTCATCAGGCACTCACTGTCGTTTGGAAGCTGGATTATCATTTCATCAAACACCCAGTGTCGTATGAGTTTCCAGATTGTCGTCTGGGAGCATACCCACTGTCATACGAGTTTCTTACTGTCGTCTGGTAATAGACCCATTGTTGTACGAGTTTAGGCATTAGATTTCAATTGTCATTTCATTTTTGCAGGTAGTTTGTTAGATTTGATTTTTTGATTTTGACTAATAGCTAATCTTAACAGTTGGAATTCTCTATTTTAGATTGACTCTTGCTAGTTTTGATTGGAAAAAGTGTAAAGTTTGCTAAAATCAGGTAAAAATCTACTAAGCACATTGTGAGGATCTTTGGTATTCCACTTGTGCTGATAATATTTTGATTTGGGCTTAAAATAAATCTCTCATGTGTCTAGCTTGGGTGATTCTTTTCATGCTTTTGTTTTACACACTTGCATAATTGATACTAGGTTGTGACACCTTAAGTATTTATTAGCAGTCTTAGATTACTTGTGATTGATCTAGATTGCTATCTTGGGTTATTGGACTCGCTAATCCACTGGCTCCTCATTCAGCCCTATGGTTGCAAGCTCAGCGCCACATTAAAGGGGAGGGCTCAATAGGAAAGAAGCGTTAAATGCTCCACTAGGCAGCCCTTGTGTGCTTTTTGGAACTCACTTGTTTTCTAGGTTGTGGACTCATTTCTAGCTTGTGTGAGGTGTTAAGTGCTCCACTTTGTGGACTCACCTCATATTTTCTTTTAGCATTAAGTGTACCACCTTGTGCTTCTGAATACTTTTGGATAGATTTGCTTTCGGGAATATATCTGTACTCACATAGTAATTAGGCCCTATGAACACTATTCATGATTCTTGAGAGTTTGGATTCCCAGTGAAATCCTTCTTGATGACATAATCCTTGTAGGTAGGGAGGATACTTAGTGTGTTTCACATTCAACTTGGTTAGTGCATCTTCTCTTATTGATCGATACATTCTCTCCCAGGAGAGGTTGATAGATCACGTGGGGTTGACATCACAAGCTTTGGTGAATCAAAATTGGTTAGTGTGCCTTCTCTTATTGATTGATACATTCTCTCCCTAGAGAGGTTGATAGATCATGTGGAGTTGACATCATAGACCTCGGTGAAGAAAAACTTTGTCTTAGCGTGTTAGATTAATTTGCTTGCTTTGTTTGGGTTAAAAGTGAAGAGGCATCAAAACCTTGGATCTGGAGCCATGTCCCCTTGTGGTATCATACTATGAGTCACCTTTAGAGAGGGTTAACCATAGCGGACAATCCCTTCATAGGGAAAACTGCATTGATGGAACCTCAAGTGGTAATAGCCATTTTTGCCATGGTAGTGACAGCCGCTATATAAATGTCCTTGTGGAAGAAATCTCCACAAGTATGGTTCATTGTTGGGTTGTCAGATCTCCCTAGCAGCTCCTGAAGATTAAGTTCTCAGACTGTGTCAAAACCCTGGTGTGCCGGGATTGGAGTTCACCCCTTTGGATCATAAAAGTTGCAGAGTCAAACCATTACTAAAAACCCTAGCAAGGCCAAATTTTCATTTTGTAGGTTATATGTGCGTTATTGCAAAACATTTTTGGAACATACACAATTAGCGCTTCTGAGGATTAGAACGAATAAGTCACTTGATTGTTCATGCACAAGGTTGCTTTTGCCCTTGTTCATTGTTTTCAGACATGCTTGAAATCACGTGCTTGCTATTTTGCATGCTTGTTTATCTATCTGGTTACTGAAAATGAATAAATGTGTTACAATCCTCAAATTTGGACATTGAAATTTGCAAACAATCCGAATCTACAAACTCAAAATTTTGCAAAAATTGATGTAAAATCCTTTCTGGAGTCAAAAATCATTTCAAGAAGTCAAAATTAATATGAGTTTTTCCAAGTGTCATTTCATTACAACCCATCTATCATATGATTGAGTACCCAGTGTCGTACGAGTTTCCATGCTAGCAAATTCTCAAAGTCAAAATCTTGCAACTGTCGTATGAGATTTTCAATTGTCATTTCATTGCTACCCAACTGTCGTACAAGTTTTGCAACTATCGTTTCATAGCATACCCACTATCGTACGAGTCTGCAGAGTGTCATTTGGGAAATTTTTGAAAGTTGTAAAAAAATTGTCAGAATTTCTAGATATTTAGCTTTTTCAGCCTAATTTCAGAATCTGTCAAACGTATCACTGTGTCAGGAATAGATTAGTAGCTATTAAGAATCCAATCATTTTTCTAAAGTGGCCTTTTTAATTTGATTCAGCCTTCTGTTTAATCGATTTGAGTCCTTATCATCCTGTGTCAAAATCTTGTCATAACTATCAATCTTCAATCAATCATCAAAATGACTAAGTGTTGTGATATCTTGTTTTCTATCTTTGGGGAACCTAACCATACATCCAGAGCATAGTATCCTTCATCCACATCTAATCAAATCTTCAAATCAATCAAACCTTGACAAGGTTGCATCATTTGATCATCTTGATTCAATTCATTCTTCGGTTATTTAGATCTTATTCTTTTGTTTCACTTGAGGTGAATGGTGGAGACTAGAGCTTCCTCTCACAAGAAATCTATCACCACTCTCCAAACTCCAACTCTTGAGCAACTCATCAATTCTGGTCTTTACGAGGATGATGGTCTTGGAAACTATCGATTGAAATTTGGTTACATACCTCCTCCATCAACTCACGGAGGTACTCAACATACCCCCATCAATCTAATCTAGGAAGTCCACACTCTCCTACCATTTCTCAAGCTAGGAAAAACTTTGGCTCTTAGAGAGCTCAATCTTGACATGGTGCAGATCAGGAACCCACACCTGAAGAAATTTCTTGCTATCAAAATGATGATGAATTTAACAAGATGATGAGGCATTTCTTGAAAGAAAATAGAGAAGCATACTTTTTACAACTAGCTCATCAAGGAGCTAAACTTCCTCCCAACTTTAATGTTGAATATATCATTATGCATGAGGAAGAAACTCCACTCATAGCTATGACAAAATAGATACATGCTTTACAAGTCAAATTTAATAGCCTTGAGAAAGAAAAGGAACCCAAAGAGTTCTCCATGGAAGCTCTATGCCCTTTTCCTTTTGAAAAAAACTTGTATATGCCACCATTTCCAAAAAGAGTGGAGATGCCAAAGTATGACAAGTATGATGGACACTCTGATCCTCAAGATCATGTCAAAGAATTCTGTACACAATCAATGGAGTTCATGCATGAACTGACCTATCTGATGCATCTCTTCCATCAATCTCTAGGGGAGCAGCCATCCACTGGTTCTCTAGACTACCTTCTACTATCAAAACTTTTGAGGAGTTGATCAAATTGTTTTATCAATAATACTCCTATAATATTCAGCACCTGGTCACCATGATCGATATTTGTAATCTCAAGCAATATCCAGGGGAACCATTCCTAACATTTCTCAAGAGATGGAGGAAGAAGTTCTCTCTATATGCTAGACCTATTCCAGAAATAGAATAATTGGAAATCTTCATCAACAACCTTGTTCCAGAAATCAATTATCCTCTAAAAATGCAAGATCATACATCTTTTGATAAGATGGTGGATAATGCTATCAAAATAAAAAAAGTGCTTGTGAAAAAAGGAGAAATCACACTTCAAAAAGACAAGTATGAATCAGGATCCAGTTCTAAAGACAAGAACAAAAATTGGAACAAGAACAAAGGCATCATCATAGATGGTGTTGTTGACACTGTCCGTGCCCCATCAAAGGCACCAGCCTACAATCTCACTCTTGGTACTCAAGCCATTAAAGCTTTAGAGCAAAAGTCTTCTGAACCATCTCAAAAGAAGCCAGAATACAAAAGATGGGATAAACATCAAAAATTTACTCCTCTAGGAGAGTCTTTAGAATCAGCTATGAAAACTCTACTGGCTAATAACATCATCTCTTTACTACCAATCTGACCAAATGATCAGGACCCCAAACCAAAATGGTGGAGAGAAAATGAATTCTATGATTTCCATCGGAGTAAAGGTCACAAAACTAGTAGTTGCTACCACTTGAAGCATACCATTCAAGATTTGATCGATAGTGGAGACATCACAATTGAAAATCCTAAGAGCAATAACAATCATACAACATTCACAGAACCATTTCTGAAACATGGTTAAGAAGTTTCAACTTCTTAGCCTAATATGGGGGCAAAAGTCAACTATGCCTACCCTGGAAATAATGCTGTCATCAATATGGTTGAACCATGTCTCCCTAAAAGTTGCAATGTCATCACAATTGTACGAAGAGATAGAGATCATTCCTCAGCTAACATAGTTACTTGATCACAGGCTCCAATGCATCTGAAAGGACAAATCCTAGATTCATCAAATGTCCCTAAGGTGCCCTTCAATCTTTCATCTGCTTCTAAATAGAAGGCTGCTTCCAAATCTTCCAATCCAAAGGATACAAGGTCTACATCTTATAGCATTGTTCAAAAAATCTAGCACACTAGTGCGAAAATCTCCATGTTTGCGTTGCTTTGAATATCGCCAGCTCATAGAGCCATTCTCGATAAAGCTTTGCTCGGTTTCAATGTTCTTGATGACCTTTATTTAGATAGGTTCCAGACTATGGTTGGACATCTTACATCTCTATAATATATCTCCTTTTCAGAGGAAGATGACAACTCCTTGAGTCACCCACATAATCAGCCTTTGCATATAGAAGTCTTGATCCAGAACCGTAGAGTCAAACATGTGTTGATAGATGGGGGCGCTGGCCTAAATATTTGTTCTTATAGCTTGATCACACAATTGGGATTTTTAGAATTGGCTATTGATCCTCGAAAGAAGATCACCATAAAAGCCTATGATGAACAAGAAAGATCTTCTAAAGGCACCATTGTCTTACCTATCAGAGTAGGTCTAGTTATCAAAGATACCATCTATCAAGTGCTTGATCTACCTTTGGCTTACAACATTCTTCTAGGGAGGCCATGGATACATGAAATGCAAGCTATTCCTTCTACATACCATCAATGTTTGAAGTTTCCTTATGAAGGAGTAGAGGTTACTATCCCCACGGATCTGAATACAACTTGCAACACCTTGAAGGAAAGTGTAGATAAGCTTGTGCCTAATAACAAAGAATCTCCCATTGAACCAACTAAAGAAGCATCCACATCTAAAATGGAAGATCTTGCCAAAGAGGTTAATATCAAAGAAAATAGTATGGGAGAATATACTATTGAGCTAGTCTTATCTTTGACATCTCTCCCTATCTCACCTAAGTCTTATGGGAAATCTTTGAAACAATCCAAACCAGACTCTAAAGAACCTTTGAAAGCATATAAAAATAATTTTGTAGCAGAACAAGTATCCAAGCAAGAGTTTGAAGAGGATGAAGCTGTGCTATCATGGCTCTACAAAGATGAACCTGAATCTGAAGTTGTTCAAACTGGTGACTCTATAGTATCCAAACTCCTTTCTAAGTCATATGGTCTAGGAGGTAAATTAATAGCTAAGATGGGATATTCAGGTCAATGGCCTCTAGGATTTAGAGGAAAAGGTCTCATGGCACCTCTCCCACATACTGGTAAAGAAAATAAAGATAAAGTCAACCTAGGCTTTAAGAAGAAACCCTATCACCTCAAAGATAATTGCTCTCATGTCATAGAGCATATCACACCAGGGGAACCTCTTCTTAAGAAAGAAGAAATAGAACCATCAGATAGTTCAGAACTCATCCCCTATGAAAAATTGCCTAAAGAGATCAAAGACCTTCTTGATGATAAAGATGATCCTATCAAGAGAATTAATGTAGTAGAAACACAAGAACCTACTATTAATCAAGAGATAGTTGCAACACAAGACCTAGCTAATCTTGAAAACAATCAAGAAGAGGGAAGTGGTAGTGATTCTAAGATAGATTCTCATGAGTATGAATACAAATCAAAATCTGAGGGTAACCCTTCTTGGGGTATTCACCCTGACTTTACTCATTTTCTAAGATTTCCTAGAGATCCTGAATCAAAAGATGAATCTAATGACTATGAATGGGGAGTCATCCCAGAACCAGATGAGATTATCATAGAGAAACATGTTGATGTTATTCACCAATATGCACCTCAAACCAACGTAAGTCTAGAGTGAAATGATGAACCTATCGAGTCTGATCCACCTATGGCTGAATTGGAATCCCATGATGACATTGAGCCTATTCATGAATTAGATGTCTTAAGTTGTAGTATCACCTTTGAAATCAAGCATCAGGTTAGGACCAATGATGATAGATCCATATCTGTAAACACTATCTCCCAATCTTTCCCTACTTTGACTATCAAATATCCAGAACTTATTGATCAAACCTCCATGAGTCTGAGCCATGGTATCTATACCTTCTCGAATGACTATGCCCTTGCTTGCTACCTCAATGCAGTTGAGCCTATGAGGACTTCCATCAGTGAACTGAGCATCAACATGATTGAGTCAGACATCAAATATCTTAGTCAAAAAAACAAGAGTAAAAAGAAAAAGAAAAAGAGTTCTGAGTGTGAAAACCACTTTGTGGCAGTCTCAGAACCTACAAAAGTAAAAATAAAAGATGTATTCGAAGGTGAAAACCCCTCTAAGGAACCTAAGGATGAGATATTTGATGTCCTTCCAAGTCATTTACATGATAGATCTCTAGTTCTAATTGAGCCCACCCAATTCATCAATTTGGGTACAACAGAGGAACCCCAATTGGTACATGTAGCATAATCATTATTAGAAGAAGAGAAGGAAAATTTTACAACATTTCTAATAGAGAAGAAGATCAACTTTTCATGGAAATATTCAGATATGCCAGGATTGGATCCTAATCTCATAATGCATCATTTATCTATTGCTCCAAATGTCAAACCTATCAAGAAAAAATTGAGAAAGATGCATCCTCACGTTGCACTCTTGGTAAAAGCTGAATTAGAGAAGCTCCTAAACACTGGATTCATCTGAGTTATTGACTATGCAGAGTGGATCTCTAATATTGTACCTATTTCTAAACCAGATGGGTCAATCAGAGTGTGCACAGACTTTAGAGATGTGAATAGAGCATGCCCTAAGGATGATTTTCCACTACCTAACATTGATATGATAGTGGACATGACTGCGGGTTTTGAGATGTATTCCTTAATGGATGGTTTCTCTGGATATAACCAAATAAAAATTGCTCTAGAGGACCAAGAGAAAACTACTTTCACTTGTGCATGGGGCACCTTCTGTTGGAATGTCATGCTATTTGGGCTTTAAAATGCTGGTGCTACATATCAAAGAGCAATGACATCAATTTTCCATGACATGATGCATCGAACTATGGAAGATTATGTTGATGATACTTTAGCAAAATCTATGATCAAAACTGAACATCTAAAGGACTTGAGCATGGTCCTAGACAAAATGGAAAAGTTTAGTCTCTAACTAAATCCTAAGAAGTGTGCTTTTGGTGTCACTTCTAGAAAGCTCTTAGGATACATAGTTTCAAAGAAGGGCATTGAAGTTGATTCGGCTAAAGTTAAGGCTATAATAGAGATGCAACCTCCCATGAATATCAATCAAATGAGGACATTGCAAGGAAGAGTTCAATCTATTAGAAGATTCATATCACAGCTAGCGGACATATCACAGCCTTTTACAAACACATTACATAAAGGTGTGAACTTTGCATGGAATAAAGAATGTGAGAAAAAATTTAACCATACCAAGATGTATCTATCCAATCCACCTATCTTGATGCCTCCTATTCATGGGAAGCCATTGATCTTATATGTCTCTGCAATAGATACATCATTGGGGGCATTGCTAGCACATCATGATGAGAACAAAAAGGAAAGAGCTATATACTATATCAGTAGGACATTGGCTGCATATGAGAAGAACTATTCAATGATCGAGAAAGCTTGTCTAGCTGTGATCTTTGCATCACAAAAACTGAGACACTACATGTTAGCTCATACCACACAATTGGTAGCTAAAATTGATCCCCTCAAGTACCTACTAAGAAAAGCTACCCTCACAAGTAGATTAGCTAAATGGGTTATGCACTTAAGTGAATTTGACATTGAATACGTGGAAATAAAAGCTATAAAAGGATAGGTTATTGCTGATCAATTAGTAGATGCACCTATGATTGCTAATACACCACTACAAATAGAATTCCCAGATTCCTCTATCATGCATCATTCTTCTAGAGAATGATAATTATTCTTTGATGGCTCCTATACACAGAATGGATCTGGAGCAGGCATATTGTTCATAACTCCTCAAGGATACTCCATCCTAAAAGCATTCAGACTAAAGTTCCCCTGCACAAACAATATTGTATAATATGAAGCCCTTTTGAATGGTATGAAAATAGCAATTGAATGGAGAGTAATAGAGCTACACATTCATGGAGACTCTCAACTTGTTTTCATCAAGTTAATGATGTGTACCAAACTAAAGATGGAAAGCTCATTCCTTACAAGAGAATGGTAGATGATCTTAAGAAATATTTCATATCTATCACATTTGAGCAAATTTTTAGAATGGAGAACAAGGCTGCCGATGCAATGGCAACACTATTTACTTTATTACAGTAGCCTGAACATGAGCTACGCTATGAGTTCCTGGTGGAAGCACTATCTTATCCTGCATATGACTCTCTTGAAACCCACATGATCTACATTGTTGTTGGTCATGATTCATCTAGGTACAAAGACCTCTTTTCCTATCTCCAAGACCAAATCATTTTCGATACCTTCAACCACCATGAAAAGAGATATCTTATCCATAATGCCTCCCGGTATGTCATCATTGGTCATGGTCTATACAAATGAGGTCTAGATGGTACGCTACTTAGATGTTTAGAATGGGAAGAGTCTCAACATGCATTAGAGGAAGTCCATGATGGTATTTGTGGGTCACACTCGAACGGTTTAACACTAGCTCAAAAACTTATTAGGGCTGGGTACTACTGGCTTGAAATGGAGAAAGAGGCCATCAAATTTGCTAAGAATTATCAAAAGTGTCAAGTACATGGCAACCTAATTCATGCTCCAGGGAGGGATCTAATCCCCTTTACAACACAATGGCCTTTCCATCAATGGGCATTTGATCTTATAGGAGCTATACATCCTCATTCTTCTAATGGACATACCCATATAATCATAGCTATAGATTATTTTACAAAATGGGTAGAAGCAGTC
The DNA here is from genome assembly GCA_027943335.1 of Chamaecyparis obtusa. Lineage (NCBI taxonomy): Eukaryota > Viridiplantae > Streptophyta > Pinopsida > Cupressales > Cupressaceae > Chamaecyparis > Chamaecyparis obtusa. The sequence goes on along the minus strand of BSBK01006152.1, from coordinate 2,558,507 downwards.
CCTTCGACACAAGCAACGGGGAAATAGATATTTATGTTCATATTGAACTATATCATATGCAGATATGGGATACCTCATTCCATAATCATAGATAATGGTGGAAAATTCAAGAACAAAGACCTAGATGATCTATGTGCCAAATTAGAGATCACAAAACATTGGTCTTCTATCTACTATCCACAAGGAAATGGCCAAGCAGAGGCTTCCAACAAAAATCTATTAAAGATCTTGCACAGAACAGTAAACAAAACTGGTAGAGACTGGCATCTCATGATTAATCTAGCTCTATGGGCCTATAGAACAAGTATTAGAATGCCTACAGGGGCTACACCATTCACTTTAGTTTATGGGTCTAAGGTGGTACTACCTATTGAGGTTGAAATCCCATCACTAAGAATCAGAATGCATGGTCTCGTAACTGATGATGACTACAGAGTGTCTAGGTTGCAAGAACTTGAACTACTAGATGAGTGTAGACAAGTAGCGTATGATCATCTTAGAGTATATCATAAGAGAATGTCTAGAGGCTACAACAAGAAAGTCAGACATAGAGAATTTTAGGTTGGTGATCTAGTCTTGAGAGAAAATCCTAAAAATCAATCCCATCGAGAACGCAAGGGGAAGTTTGAACCCAACTGGCTAGGTCCCTTTGTTATCACTGCTACTTTTGGCTCTGGTGCCTATCAACTCTCAATGACTGAAGGAGAATAGCTTCGAGAACCAATCAACATTCTCCATCTGAAGAAATTCTATGCCTAAGGCATTCAGTCTATGGCAAAATGTCCTAAAAAAATTATCAAAATCAGAAAAAGTCCTAAAAAAATGAACATCTTGGTGAAAACCTAGCAATAGGCACCTTGATGATTAACAAAAAAATCAAAAGTACAAAAAATTAAAAAAATGAAAAAAAAAAATGAGAAAAAGAAAAAGTGCCTTGGTGAAAACTTGGAAATAGGCGCCTTGGTAGCAAAAATAGAATCTCTGCCAAGATGGTGAAAACCCGACAAATGGGTGCTACTTGTTTCAAAATGCTCCATCTATCAGTGCAATCTTGGTCTTTCCCAGCTTTCAATTTTTCTTTAGTTTGTACATATCTCCCGGTTTGTTTCTGCATTTCCAATTTTCAATAAGTCAGTCTGTACACCACTCAGCTCAAGCATCTGTATCCTATCAATGCTTAACACTTGGGGGCAATCAATGTTATATCCTATGGCCTCCAGTATATCTTAGACATATCATATCTAGTAAGAGTCCTTTGAAGCTTCATTTGAGTCAGTCAAGTCTGTCTCATCTCCAGAAAGGGTTTTGCATCTACATTAACAATCAAACACAAACTGAAAATGATCTCTGCTTCATGCTTTTATCTCCTTGTATGCTTACTGATTCGCGTTGAGATTTTTACATATTGTGTCCCTTTGAGCTCTTCGATGATGTCCTTTATAGGATTTAGAGAGTGATGACTGGGGGAATAATCTTTTCTTTATTTTTTGCTTGTATGTGAAAATCTAAGCAACTTTGAAAATTCTAGATTGAAATGGTGTTCGACTGTAAGAGCCTCTATCTCAAATTGGATGGCCATGCGTACCTCAACCATTGATACCCAAAAAATTCAAGGAAGTTTGATCTAACTATTGTCTTTTTGAGTGAGTTCTTTCTCCTACTATGAAACATGATCTTACCTAAGGATGTGAATGCTAAAGGGTCACTACGGGTAATTCACACTGGATTTAGAATGATCTCTTGACTATTTGATGTGTTTGAATGCAAGGCTTATTCAAGTCATCATGACGTTTATGTTTTGATGCTTATACAAATTGCTATATCAAAATGGACATGATATTCAGGTCATCCTGGTGTTTGTGCCTTGGTGCTTATATCTAATCTGACATTCTGAAAATAAAATCAATATTCATATATCCATGGTTGTTGACCAGTGGGTGTTGTATTGATTCTTGTGCATACAAATTCATATTCATATGTCTATGGTTTCATAGCTAGTGGGCATTGTATTGATTTATCTGGTTACCTAAAAGTTCAATGATGATAACAAATTAACATATGATTAGTGAGTAGGTCCTAGATCTTAGGTTGCATGTCTCTTTGCATTTTTCATGTTTGCATGATCTCACAATGCTTAAACGATTCTTCAAATCGCATCTTCAAGTCTAACAAGAGCTGAATTTCACACGAAGGTTCCTCCAATGAAACAGCAAGTAGAATCATTTTTCGGGATCAAAATTCAAATCTAAGCTCATTCATATTATTAACTTCTTGCATATTCAACCTTCAATCATCACAAAAATCCATAATTCAACTTAACTGATTATCTAACATCAAACTATCAAAATTTCAACTTGGTCAACTATGGTCAACTCATGGTTTAACCTAGTCAAACTTGGTCTTTTGGGACCTTCCAATGATGCAGAATGCATTCTTGAATGTGTATAACCACTTTTCCAATCAATTAACATGCCTCTGAACTCTCAACGCTGACTTTTCTTGTCAGATTTCAATTTTAATCCTGAAGGGGGCATGGTATTGCACATCATTCAAAGTCTGTAAATCAAATTCTATCAATCTTTCCTCAGTAATCAAGACAACAACCACGTCTAATTATTGATTCATCAAAAAACTTCATCGCTCGGGGCAAATCTATCATCACTTGGGGTATATCAGATTCATCAAGATCCATATCAATCTGGTATTCTTCTAATCTTGTAAACTGTATCAGTTTTTGCAACCATCAGATCATAGTGTTCTTTCCTTGGTTCTTTGGCAACTAAAGGATTCAGATGTGATACCTGCTAGCTCTGCTAAGACAATCAAGTCTAGAACTAGTCACTCACTTCTTTGCAATCCTAAGGTTTCAAATCATGCATTTTGACACTTTTTCACAATCATAGGTTCATTTGCTGTTATAGTGAACATTATCTTTGGTCATTCAAGACCTATTATCTTCATATCAAATCAATATCAATCAGCTTTTGTCTCATATCAATTATCAATTTTGAATGAGTTTCATATCTCTATCAAACACAGACTGTCTTTGAACCACTGCGCTTCGCACAGTAATTTAAAGAGGGGCAAAATGTAATACCCAAAAATGGGCTATAAGTTCATTAGTCTCCTACATCGACATATCAAATGAAATCGACATCAAAGTCCTAATCTAAGGCACATCTAAACATCATCGAATCATAATTGATTATCATAAATTCTGCATCGGGGAATATTCCTAGCAATATTCCTAATTATCTTAATTATCTTTAATTTAATGATTATTTGGTGATAAATCACATTTATCCTAAGTTTGATTAATTGAATATTTTCATATTTAATTAATTATTTAATATCTTGTCACTTAATTGTGTAATTAAATTTAATTCTATCTATTATTAATTGTATTATTTAATTTTGACAATAAATCCAATATCCTATGAATAATTGATTAAATTTTTATTTAATTAATTAAAGCAAGTTGTCATTATTGAATAATATAGTTTTTAATAAAAGTTTGATTAAATAATTGATTAACCCATAAATCAATTATTTATTTTTAAAAATTAGTTAAGTTGAGCATAAATCACTTTATTTATTAAATTAATTCATAAATAAAACATGCACAATCATAAAAGCAGACAACTATCAATTATCAATTAAAGCTAAACTCTATTTTGAGTTAAAACTTAGCTTTTGCATGTTTTTGTGAATTAAATTATCTTTATTATCAGATAACTCAAAAATCAAGATGAGTTAATCTGAGTGATTTATGGCTTTCTTCCATGCACCTCCAAAGCCCTGGATTTCTATAAATTAAAGCCTCAGCTCATCTCAAAGCATCTCATATTTTTTTGCACAATCACGCTGGAGAATTGCAATTGGAAGGATCAAAGCTTATTGCGAATCAACATTGTTGTGAGATCACTTTTGTTTTCATATTATTGTTAGATCAATTCATAGCATATCAATTTTTACATATCATAGATTTCATATCATTTTTCATATTATTGCATAGAAAATGTAAAAAAAAAAAAAGATTAATTGCATTCAATTCATATCTAGATCAATTGCATTCAAATCCTTCATTTAGGTGTCGTCTAGGTCACTGATCTCGATAACAATCTGAGAACATCAATCTCGCACCTACTAGAAGGTAGTAGATCACTTGGTTAAATTAGATTTCAATTTTGCACAATTTTGATTATAGCTAACGTCTAATGTTTTACTGAAGTGTTGTGTCTACAGATCAGGTACAATTTTCACACACACAATTACAAACCATGACCCCCTACTAAACATCTAGGTAACCTACCCTAGGCTCATAGATCCCACATAGATCTAACACAGGCATACAATCAGGTAGTCCCAAATCTAGAATCAAACATAGAACCATAAATGACTATGGATATCCATTCACAAATTTCAATACAACATGAGCCTATATGGTCAATTTAGGGCGATAATGCATAATACAAACACACCATATCATAAAAGAGAAAAAAGTCTAAAAGACTCTCACCCAGCCTTTATATTCCTCCTAGGTCATCTAATGCCCCATTACTCATCTAAGCAACATAAAATACTCAAGGAAGAATGAATAACATTTACATAATAAAGAATTGAAAAGGATTCAGTGTGCATTTAAGTTCAATAATCACATCCAGGTTAAAGTTCATTACCTTCAACCTATAGTACCAATAAGCTATTAAATGCACATTAATCCCAATATTTATACATTAAAAAATACTCATAATTGATGTATTTACATTTAACCTAATATATATGTGTGTGTGTGTGTGTAAATGTATACTACATTAGAAAAATACAAATGAAACTAAATTGGTTTATTTGTATTTGACAAATAATAAAATATGTATGTAAAAAAATATTTATTAATTAACAAACTTTAACTAATTTTTAATTAATATAAAAATAAAATAATTTTTTAAAAAAATAAATAAACAAATTTTAAATATTTTTAAAAAAAGTTAAAATATTTTAAAGCAAGTGGGTGGAGAGTGCACGCACCCCCACACCCACTGCCATAGGTGCACAAACCTTCCCTGTGAAAGGGATTTTGCCTACGACAATGCCTTCTACCACGACAGAGGTACTACCGTCGGTAGTGCCCGCTATCATGGTAGAGGTACTACCATTGGCAGTGCTTGCTATCATGCGGGTACACATGAAAACTAAGGGGGGTAGGGGGAAGATAGTGGTCCCCACCCCCCCTTAATATATATATATATTTATTTATTTTTTTTTCTTCTAATTTTTTAAAACATTTTTTTATCAATGCATTTTTTTCAACTAAAACACATGAACATATAATATATATATATTTATCCCTTTTAAGGAAATCACATGTTTTCCCAATGTATTTTTTAGTTTTTCTTCTTTTGTTCTCTCTGGTTTTTTTTTTTTTGTTTTTACTATCTTTTTTTTTTACTGTACATTATTTCCAGAATGTAAAATTTAAGCCAAAATACATTTTTTTTTGCTTAAAATCAATTTCTTTACCTCTAAAATATTTATTTTTCCAAGCTCAATAGTCCAACTATAGTCCAGATATGATTTTTGGTTTTCTAAAGGATCTATGATGAATTTTTTAATAAAATTTTGGTAGCATAACCCTACTATGTCAAGTTTTAATAAAAACTAAAAATCTTAGATCAAAGGGTTTTCTAATACCCAAAACCATAGAAAAAGAAAATAGATCTAATGAGATAAAATAAATTATCCAGACATAGGAAACCATTAAATTGCAAAATAGAAACCACAAAAAAGATTTTCAAACCCTAAGATCCAATGCAAACAAATGAATTTGAAGCCTTTGAAGATCTGTAAACACCAAATTCCTCCAAGTATGGATCCAACCTGCAGATTTGAGTCCACGTAGAATGCAAGCACAAAAATCCAAATGCACAAATAGAGCTTTGAACAAATATCATACAATCACACCCAAATTCTCAAGATGCCAAAATACCAAGCCCTCTCCATAAACCTCCCTAAACTTGTCTAATTCTCAAATGAATGCACAATTCCCCTAATAGAGATTCAATTTCCCCCTTTTATGCAAACCCTAATGACAACACACCAGTTAACTCCTAAATCAACTCACATAAGAATTGAAAGTAAATCCTAATTTAATAATTAAAATAACTTTTATTTGCACAACTCAACTTAGACTCCTAAAGTCAAGTTGTTATCTTTTTGAAAAAAAATTACTTTTCAACATTACTAATGCACATGTAATTAATTAAAATTTGTATTAAATAGATTAAATATTTAAAGCATCATAAAACCATGTAGTTAAATATTTAATTATTTAATAAAGTATAAAAGCATATTTAAATCTAATTTAATTAAATAATTAATTAAATTCAATTATTCAAATATTTGAATTTTAATTAATTTTCTCAAATAAATATAGGAACATAATTAATATTAAATTCTAACTATAATCATTAAATCAATAATCACAAAAAATAACACATGAAATAAATCAATTGAGACAAAACAAAACAAAACCAAACATGCTCAAGAAAGGGATCCACGAATCCATGTCAACTAGATGAATCTGGGTAAGGTACTCAAACTGATACTCGTCCAAACTTAGGACAAATAGGCTTAGGTTAGGGTTTTGGGTCTGACTGTTACCTCCCCTCTTTACCATTGAGATGAATATTTATGGGCATGCTCACTCCTGCCAATTCAAGGAAGATGATGCTCTGTACTTGCAAACTTGGCATCACAAGAAGAAGCATGTACATCTAATATAATATAATAGACAATGATAGGGTACAGCCAAATGTGTGGATCTCACCATGGCAAGTAACTACTCCTCCGTCCTCTACCACACAAACACACAAAATAGGTACACACACATGATAACCATACACATGCGAGTATGGGGTTAGTAACATCATAAATCATATAAAGCTTAAAACATCACATCATGATAATATCATCATCTAACTATGCAATCACATGATAAACATATAATAATCATAATCCAGAATCATCATCCACTGAAATAATAACTGCTCACATGAAATGTGGCCTAAAAGAATTCAGCCAATCAACTGAAATAACAACCTAAAAGAGTATGGAAATTGAAACTAAAAGCAAACTATGAGTGGGTACTACACATTTCATGTTCTTTACCTTTGATTTTGCTCCTTACCTAGCTAATTGTATTCACAATGAATTAATTGGTATTGAAAAATCTAAGGTGGATCATCCCTTTGGGTGGTACTCATTGTTGATGCATATGTTCTTATTTAAGGGAGAGTCTTTCTTTGAGAAAGAAATCGATCTGGTAAAGCAGAAGGATGGGGAGGAAGTACCAGTGCAACTATGGAGCATGGACTTGTCCTGGGACAGAGTGGATTCTAGTTTCCTAAGGTTTGATAAGGTGTTTGATTTAGGGTTGAGGTCACTTCTCTCACATGAAAACCTAAGGATTCAAAAGGCCCTATCATATTTTATTAGACCCAATGATTTTTCTCACGAGCTAAAGATTGTGCATAATTGGGGTGATATTATCTTATACCCTATCTCTACAATCTTTAGGGTTTATGGTTTTAGAGGGATCCCACTTATCTTACCATACCAAGTTCCCCTGAGGATTGGCCTCACATAGATACTATGGAAGATAGGTTATCTTTAGGAGAGGGAATTGACAGGAAGGGGTAGAGGTACTATATTTCTAGTTTTTATTGTGGCTAATAATTTTGTAGTTGCTAAAGGAGGTTGGGTTCATTTGGGTAAGATTTTAAATCCCTATGGTATGAGGACATCAGTTGAGATATTTATCTGATCTATAAGGATTTTATTAGATGTTCAGATTGAGGGTAAAGGAAGGGGACATGGCCCATCAATTCCATTTTCCAGAGTATAGCATCAGGAATGAATTCTCTCTCCAGGAGTAGGAGATAAGAAAGGAAAAATGGTTAGTATACAAAAGGACCCTTAATTTTGTAAATTATTTTGATAACAAGTATAACCCTCTAGGGGGTATTAGGAATTTTGGTGAAAGGATAAATAAATTGATGACACACTTTGAGAAGATCATGGGTGTCTTAAATGAAAAGAAATATAGAGTAATTGAGGCCAATCCTAATCAGGCCAATGTTGTAATGAAGAGAATTGCACCAGTACCTACTATAGCCCCAAGATTTTATGTTGTGCAACAAAGGGAAGGGTATAATATGGTGAATTCTAGGTAGGATGTGGATGATAATGATGAACTACAACTGCTTGAGAACCTGATTGTAGAAATTCAAGTGATTAGAGATCACCAAGCACTAAATTGTTATGTAAGATAATTGAATTAGTTTTATGTTGTCATTGATGTCAACTAGTTTTGAAAGTACTTATCATGGAGTTGCAAACATCTAACACATCTATAAAAGAGAAGAGAAAGATGAAGAACCAAGATATCTACATGGAGAAAGATGGATATGACAGATGAGGATAAGGATTACTCTTGGTAACTTATTGATGAGTCTATGACTTCATATTGTTGACTTGATTATGTTACATTAATCTTTTATGAAGTTGGGAGAAAAATGTTACAAAGTAGTGTTGTCGGTTAATGAAGCATTCTAGTATACACCGAGTAGTGTAGTGTATACTGAGCACAGTATAAACTGAGCTTGTGTTCATGGATGTATTTCTTTATTAATTGAGAATGAACAAAAGAACTAAATTATTTGTTTAGCCGACAGAAGTTGAAGAGCTAGAAAGTACCTCGTGATTGGAGTGAAAGATAAAGTTTGTTATGAGATCAACGGCTAGAAAAATTCAAGGAAGATCTAAAGGATAGATTTGAAACATGTTACTGACACATCAACCGAGGGAGGTTTAAGTAGAAAAACCAATGAAGGAGATTAAGTGGCAAAATTTGATGGATGAAAATAAAACAATTTACTTGTCTATTTAAGAGACTAGGGTTTCATTATGAAACTTATGCTAGAGGAAAAGATTACTGCAGAGATATTGCATGAACAAGCTTCATGCATGCCTAATCAAATTGGTTAAGGAGAACTGAACTGTAGAGATTAATGAGCGTTAGAAAGCTATAACCAAGAGATAGTAAGTTACTAAATATTGTTGAAATAGAATTGATATATTGATCATAGATTTGAATGAGCATAATATAGATCTGTACATCTGCAAATCAAGTTGTATTGTAATAAGATCAACTATTGTTATAGTTTAACCATTGTAATTAGATAAACCACTTAATGGAGTAGACTTGAAAGTCTTGTAATTTCATTCATAGAATGCACATTTGTTATCTTGTCAACCCCATAGTGAATGCTGGTTGGATGATAATAGTTAGTGTTAAATCCTCTAACAAGGTCACACCTTACAGTGTGTTTTGTAACCTTTAACATTGGGTTGCCGGTCCCAGGTGGTTTTTCCCTTTATAGGGTTTCCATGTTAAATCTCTTGTGTTATGTGTTGATTGTGATAATTTTTAGATATCATACTTTACATGTTTCATATTAGATTTGATCAGTAGTTACTATATGTTATTGACTGGTAATTAGTAAAAGCATAGACAGTTTACCATTATATGTTACCGAGCTGCAAAAATTTATTTAAATTGTTTTTGGATATACATTTTGTATTTGGGACAGTGGATAACTGATTCACCCCCCTCTTAGTTATTCTAACAATTGGTATCAGAGCATTGGTTGCTTCGAACAAAGTTTTAAGGACTTCAACACAAAGATCATAAAATGTATAAGAGGGATGTGCCAAAGCTGAACAAGGATAACTTTACAATATGGAAAAGCCAAATGAAACTACATATATCTGGAATTGGGAATTCTACCCTTAGACTATTAGAGAATGGCTACATTGCACCACCCACTAGACCTTTGACTCTAGATCAACTAAGAGATAGACATGAGCATAAAATTACTATGATAGAGATTGTTGCTGCTCTGATAGATGCCGAGTTTGAAGATATTAAAGATTGCACTACTGCTAAAGATATGTGTGATAAACTTGCTCAAGTTTATAGTGGTGATACAAATGTCAAGAGAGCTAGAGATAAAAGTTTAAGAGGAAGATTCAATGATATGAAGATGAAAGAAGGAGAAAACATTGTACAGTACACAAATAGAATAAAGGAGGTAGTTCATGCTATTAGAGCATCTAATGGAGTTATTGATGAAGACACTATGGCAAGCAAAATTCTAAGGACCTTATTGCCTATTTATGCCATCAAAATATCTGCAATTCATGAAAATAGGTCAGTACCTAATAGTACTCTCTGTAATACCCCAAAAATGGGCTATAGGTTCATTAACCTCCTATATCGACACATCGAATGAAATCGACATCAAAGTCCTAACCTAAGGCACATCTGAACATCATCAAATTCTAATTGATTATCTCAAATTCTGCATCGGGGAATATTCGTAGCAATATTCCTATTTATCCTAATTATCTTTAATTTAATGATTATTTGGTGATAAATCCTATTTATCCTAAAGTTTGACTAATTGAATATTCTAAATATTTAATTAATTAGATTTAATACTACCACTTAATTATTTAATTAGATTTAATTCTATTTATTCCTAAATTGTATTATTTTATTTTGACAATAAATCAAATATCCTATGACTAATTGATTAAATACTTATTTAATTAATTAATGTCAATTGTCAAATTTGATAATATAGTTTTGAATAAAAATTTGATTTAATAATTGATTAACCCATAAATCAATTGTTTTATTTTTAAAATCAATTAAGTTGAGGATAAATCACTTTATTTATTTATTTAATTCATGATTAATTATGCACATCCAAAAAAGTAGTTGAACTTTAAATCAGAAAATCAATTCAAGTTGTTTTAAAGATAAACTCAACTCTCTTTTGAGTTAAAAAACTGATCTCAACTTCTGATTTAAATCACAAAGCTATTTTTTCATGATTTTTTGTGAGTTAACTATCTTTAATTCCTTGTTGACTCAAAAATCAACTAGAGTGATTTATGGTTTTTCCATGCATCCCCAAAGCCTTGGATTTCTATAAAATCAAGGCTCAGTTCTTCACAAATCATCTCACAAGTTTGCATACTTACTCTACCAAAATCAATCCAAGAATTTGCACAATCACGTTGGTGAATCGACATTTGAAGAATTGAAGCTTCTTTGCAAATCAACAACTTTTGTGAGATCATTCTTATTTAGCATATCATTGTAGCTTAATTTGCATATCAGCTTTTCATCTAGAATAGATTCATATCAGTTTATCTCATATTATTGCATAGAAAAACCAAAAATATAGATTAATTTGCATTCATCTCATATCTAGATTCTGCATTCAAATCCTTCGTTTAGGTGTCATCAAGTCACTGATCTTGGTCCAATCTGAGAATACATACTCACACCTACTAGAAGGCAATAAATTGCCTGGTTAGATTAGTTTCCATTTCATTGCACAATTTTGATTTCTCCTAACCTCTAATGTTTTACTAAAGTGTTGTGTCTATAGCTAGGTACAAAATTCACACACACATTTCTAGCACCCACCGTGGGGCCCTAAAATGGGTTTCCATTCAATTTCTATCAATTTCTATCATCTTCTTATCATTTTCTATTCTACAGCTATGATTTTTAATTTCTATCCATACAATTTTCGTATGAGTTTTGGTAGAAACTCGTACTAGGAGGTACCCACTTTCGTACGATAGTTTATTTGATCAAGGATCGTACCATTAGAATCAAAGTGTTATTTGGAAGCTCTTTTGTCATATGATCCTATACCTAGTGTCATACGAGTTTCTAGATTGTCATCTGGGAGGTGACCCACTATCGTACGAGTTTTAGTGCCAGGTTTTAATTGTTGTTTCACTTTTTCAGGTAGTTTTCCATATTTGTTTTCCTGATTTGGACTAACAACTAACATTAACAATTGAAATTTTCTATTTCTGATTGATTTCTGCTGATTTTGATCGGGAAAAAGCATGAAAATTGCTAAAAATAGGTAAGAATCTACTAAGCATGTTGTGAGGAATTCAGGTAATCTTCTCAGCTGATAACATTTCAATTTGGATTAAAAAGAACTCTTGCATGTCAAGCTTGTGTGACCTTTATTGCTTTCATATCAAAGATTTCATTTTGGGCTATAAAAACAAACATAGATTTGCTTTTCAGCATCTTTGTTACACACAGTAAATAGGCCCTATGAACACTATTCATGGTTCTTGAGAGAGTGGGTTTCTAGCGAAACTCTTCTCAATGAAGGAACCCTTGTAGGTAGGGAGGTTACTGAGAGTGTCTCACGTTCTACTAGATTTGTGCATCTTCAGCTTCTGATTGATACATTCTCTCTTCAGAGAGGTTGATAGATCATGAGTGGTTGACATCATAGATCTCTGTGAGATAATCTTAGTCTTAGCATGTCGGATTAATCTGTCTTCTTTGTTTGGGTTAAAAGTGAAAAGGATAGAGGATTATGCTCTACTCCCTTTTTGGGTAGTACCAGAAACTTAGATCCTTGAATCTGGAACTAGTCTCCATGTGGTATCTTTTGTGAGTCACCTTTAGAGAGGGTTAACTATAGTGGACATTCCCTTAATTGGGTCAACCACGTTGATAGAACCTTAAGCGGTAATAGCCAATTTTGCCATGGTAGCAGCAACCGATATATAAATATCCTTGTGGAGGAAATCTTCACAGGTGTGGTCTCTTATTGGGCTCTCAGATCTCCCTAGTAGCTATTGATTGATTAATTTCTCGAACTATGTCAAAACCCCAATGTACCTGGATTGGAGTTCACCCTCTTGAGATCACAAAAGTTGCAGAGTCAGGACATTACTAAAAACCTTAGTAAGCCCAAATTTTCATTTTCTAGGAATATGTGCATTATTGCAAAACTTTTTGGAACATACACTGTTAGCACTCCTAGGGATTAGCACAATTTAGTCACTTGATTGTTCATGCGCAGGGTTGCTTTATCCCGTATTCCTTGTTTTCAGACATGCTTGAAATCACTTGCTTGTTGTTTTGTGTGCTTTTTTATCTATCTGGTTACTAAGAGTGAATCAATCCACTACAATCTTCAAATTTGGACAAACAATTTTGTGAACAATTTGAAACTAAAAATCTAAAAAATTGCAAAATCTGATGTCAAACACCTTTCTGGAGTGAAAATTCATCTTGTAAAGTTAGAAAGTCATATGAATTTTGGCTATTGTAATTTCAGAACCCCTAGAGTGTCATATGGTATATGATACATTATCATACGAGGTTTACTGCCAGTTAATTCTAAAAAAGTCAAAAACCCTGCTATCAATTGTCGCGCAAGTTTTGCAATAGTCGTACAAGTTTTTCAATTGTCATTTCATGCTATACCCACTATCGTACGAGCCTATAGAAAGTCATTTGAGAAATTTTGAAAAATTTCCAAAAAGTTGTTAGAACTGTCAGAGACCCAGCTTTCCCAACCTATTTCTAGAGTCTGTCAAGAAAATCACTATGTTAGGAACAAAGCAACAACTACTTAGAATCCAATCATTTTCCTAAAGTGGCCTTTGGAATCCGATTTAGCCTTCTATTTAATCGATTTTATTCTTTATCATCTTGTGTCAAAACCTTGTCATAACTATCAATCTTCAATCCATTTTCAAAATGACTAAGTGTTGTGAACTCGTGTCCACTATCTTTTGGGCATCTACCCATACATCCAAGGCAAAGTCTCCTTCATTTACATCTAATCCAAGCTTCAATCAACCAAACCTTGACAAGGTTGTGTCATTTGATCTTCTTGAATCAGATCTTTCTTCAGTTGTCTTCATCATATTCTTTTGTTTCACCCAAGGTTAATGGTGAAAACTAGAGCTTCCTCTCACAAGAAATCTAGAGAAATATTCCATACCTTACCTTTGAATACTCTCCAGGCTCCAATTCTTGAGCAACTCTATAATTCTGGTCTTTACAAAGATTACGGTCTTGGCAATTTTTGATTGAAATCTAGTTACATTCCTCCTTCATCAACTCACATAGGTAATCAACAAACTTCTCCTCAATCTATCCCAGGGATAACTCCTACCATGTCTCAAGAAGGGACAAAATTTGGCTCTCAAAGAGCTCAATCTCAACATGGTGTAGATCAAGAACCTACACCTTCTGAAATTGCTCAATATCAAAATGATGATAACTTCAAAAGAATGATGAAGCATTTCTTGAAAGAAGATAGAGAGGCATACTTTTTACAATTAGCTCATCAAGGAGCTAAACTTCCTCCCAAATTTAATGTTGAAGATATCATTACGCATGAGGAAGAAACTCCACTCATAGCTATGATAAAATAGATGCATTCCATGCAAGTCAAACTTAATAAACTTGAGAAAGAAAAGGAACCCAAGGAGTTCTCCATGGAGGCCCTATGTCCTTTTCCATTTGACAAAGACTTGTACATGCCACCATTCCCGAAAAAAGTGGAGATGCCTAAATATGATAAGTATGATGGACACTCTAATCCTCAAGATCATGTTAGAGAATTCTATACACAATCTATGGAATTCATGCATGAACCAACCTATTTGATGCATCTTTTTCTTCGGTCTCTGGGAGGAGTAGCCATTCATTGGTTCTCTAGATTGCCTTCTACTATCAAAACTTTTGAGGAGTTGATCAAATTTTTCTATCAAAAATATTCCTACAAAATTCAACATCCAGTCACCATGATTGATATTTGCAATCTCAAACAATATCTAGGAGAACCATTCCTGACATTTCTCAAGAGATGGAGGAAGAAATTCTCTCTATATGCTAGGCCTATTCTAGAAACTAAGAAGCTGGAAATCTTCATCAATAATCTTATCCCAAAGATCAACTACCCTTTACAAATGCAAGATCATACATCTTTTGATAAGATGGTAGACAATGCAATCAAAATTGAAAAGGTACTTGTGAAAAAAAGAGACATCACACTTCAAAAGGACAAGTACGAATCAGGATCTAGTTCTAAAGACAAGAATAAAAACTGGAACAAGAATAAAGGCATTGTCATAGATGGTGTTGTTGATACCATCCATGCCCCATCAAAGGCACTAGCTTTTAATCTAACCATTGGCACCCAAGCCATCAAAGCTTTAGAGAAAAAGGTGTCTGAACCATCTCAAAAGAAGCCAGAATACAAATCTTGGTCTGCTGATAATAAATGAAAGTTCACTCCTCTTGGAGAATCTCTAGAATTAGCTATGAGAACTTTGTTGGCTAATAACATCATCTCCTTTCCTGAGATCTGACAATCTGATCCTGATCCTAAACCAAAATGGTGGAGAGAGAATGAATTCTATGATTTCCATTGGGGTAAAGGTCAGAAAACTAATAACTTCTTACACTTGAAACATACTATTCAAGATCTGATTGATAAGGGAGACATCATGATTGATAATCATAAGATGATCATACAGCATTCACAGAACCATTTTCAAAACATGGTCAAGAAATTTCATCTTCTCAACCTAATATGGGGGCAAAGGTCAATTATGGTTACCCTGGAAATAATGCTGTTATCAATATGGTTGAACCTTGTCTCTCTGAGCATTGCAATGTCATCACAATTGTGTGAAGAGATAGAGATCATGCTTCAATGCAGTGACTCAATCACAAGCTTAGGCACATCTGAATGAACAAATCTTAGATTCATCAAATGTCCCTAAGATGCCCTTCAATCTTTCTTCTGCTTCTAAACAGAAGGCTGCTTCTAAACCTTCCAACCCTAAAGATAGGAGGCCAACATCTTATAGCATTGTTCAACAACTCCAACACACTAATGCAAAAATATCCATGCTTGAGTTGCTTTGGATATCTCTATCTCACAGAGCTATTCTAGACAAAGCTTTTCTTGGATCCAATGTTCCTGATGATCTTGATTTAGATAGGTTCCAGACTATGGTTGGACATCTTACATCTCTGTAATATATCTCCTTCTCAGAGGAAGACGACAACTCCTTGAGTCACCCGCATAACCAGCCCTTTCATATAGAGGTCTTGATCTAGAATCGTAGAGTCAAACGTGTGTTGATAGATGGGGGCGCTGGCCTAAACATTTGTTCTTATAGCTTGGTCACACAATTGGGATTTTTAGAATTGGCTATTGATCCTAGAAAGAAAATAACTATAAAAGCCTATGATGAACAAGAAAGATCTTCTAAAGGCACCATTGTCATACCTATCAGAGTAGGTCAAGTTATCAGAGATACTATATGTCAAGTTCTTGATCTACCTTTGGCTTACAACATTCTTCTAGGGAGACCATGGATACATGAGATGAAGGCTATTCCTTCTACATTCCACCAATGCTTGAAATTTCCTTATGAAGGAGAAGAGGTCACTATTCCAGTGGATATATTTACCACTTGCAATACATCGAAGGAAAGTGCAAATAAACTTGTGCCTAATAATAGAGAATCTTCCATTAAGCCAACCCAAGAAGCATCCACATCTAAAATGGAAGACGTTGCAAAAGAGGTCAATATCAAAGAAAATAGTATGGGAGAATATACTATAGAGCCAGTCTTATCTTTGACATCTCTACCTATCTCACCTAAGTCTTATGGACAATCTTTAAAACAGTCCAAACCAAACTCTAAAGAACCTCTAGAGGAATATAAAAAGAATTTTGTGGCAGAATAAGTCTCCAAGAAAGAATTTGAAGAAGATGAAGCTATGCTTGCATGGCTATACAAAGATGAACCTAAATCTCAAGCTGTTCCAACTAGTGACTCTACAGTGTCCAAAATCCCTTCTAAGACATATGGTCCAAGAGATAAACTGATAGCTAAGATGGGATATTCAGGTAAAGGACCTCTAGGAGTTAGAGGAGAAGGTCTTATAACACATATTTCACATATTGGTAGGGCAAACAAAGATACTATTGGCTTAGGCTTTAAAAAGAAACCCTTCCACCTCAAAGGTAATTGTTCTCATGTCATAGAATAGATCGCACCAGGTGAACCCCTTCTTAAGAAGGAAGAAACTAAACCATCAGATAGTGATTCAGATAGCTCAGAACTTATTCTTCATGAGCATTTTCCTAAGGAAATCATAGATCTCCTTGAAGCTGAAGATGATCTAATCAAAAGAATTAATGTAGTAGAAACACAAGAACCTACTATAGAGCAAGAGGTAGTTGCAACACAAGAACTAGCTAATCTCAAAGATAATCAAATAGATAAAGAGAAAGGTGGTAGTTATTCTGAGACAGATTCTCATGAGTATGAATTCAAATAAGAATCTAAGGGTAACCCTTCTTGGGGTATTCATCCTGACTTTACTAATGTTCTTAGATTTCCTAGAGGCATAGATGAAGAATCTAATGACTATGAATGGGGAGCCATTTTAGAAGAAGATGAGCTTATTATAGAGAAACATGTTGATGTTATTCACCAATATGCACCTAAACCCAACGTAAGTCTAGAGCAAAATGATGAACTTATCGAGTCTGATCCATTGATAGCTGAAGTGGACTACCACAATGACATTGAGCCTATTCACAAATTGAATGTCTTAAGTTGTAATATCACCTTTGAACTCAAGCGTTGGGTTAGGACCAATGATAACAGATCCATATCTGTAAACACTATCTCCCAATCTTTCACCACTTTGACTATCTAACATCCTAAACTTCTTGATCAAACCTCCACAAATCTGATCCATGGTATTTATACCTTCCTGAATGACTATCTCAATGTAGTTAAGCTTATGAGGACTTCCATCAGTGAACCGAGCATTAGCATGATGGAGTCAGACATCAAGTATCTTAGTTAGAAAAATAAGAATAAGAATAAAAAGAAAAGGAGTTTTGAGGGTGAAAACCACTTTGTGGCAGTCTCAGAACCTACAAAAGTAAAAATAAAAGACGTATCTGAAGGTGAAAACCTCTCCGAGGCACCTAAGGATGAGATATTTGATGTCCTTTTGAGTCATTTACAAGACATATCTCCAGTTCTAATTGATGCAGGAGCATCTTGGGTGTAAGAGCAATCTTACATCACCCAAAAATATTTATGTTTTTGTATTTAATAAGGGCTATCTTGTGCAGAGCTGCTATTTATGGAAACTTTCTATTTTTAGTAAGTTGGTCATAAATATTAGAATATTCTAATTTTACATGTGGAGGTTCATCTTAGTCATATCAGCCTGCCAGTAAAGTTTCATGGCTAGATCAGGTTTAGTTTTGAAGATATTGAAGATTTTTGGTATTGGCAGCAGGGTACAGAAACTTTGAACTTAGTTTTGAAGGCTTTAGAGGCTCCAGATGAGGTCAAAAACTTGGGTGACAGTTACTTGCACAAGTTAAGCCTGTAGAGTGCTTCGTGGCCTTTCCGCAATGGGGTTATAATAGTCAATTAGGTCAACTGGTGATGACTTATGGTCTTCGGTAGTCGGGTCACCTGAAATGGCAGAAAATAATTTTCCTTCAAAATTTTTGTTCAGGTTTCAAAATTTATTTTGAGCTGACTTTGATGTAATAAATTAAAAAATAAAATAATTCTAAGTTTGGTCAGCCCTGAGGGCTAAATTTTTGGAACCTTCTCAGGTGGTAGAAAATGCCTATATAAAGAAGGCCTGTAGTGTTGTCTTAGGTAGTTCGGGGTAGTTTTTGGTAGTAGATCTGAGTATTGATTCAAGGCTTTATCCTAAAAAATATTGTAAGGGAATGCCCATGTGGCTTTGCATATTATAATTTTGAAAGTTTGTAATTCCCCATTTGTGGAGATAATAAGAAGCCAATTTTCTTTTCTTGCATATTGTTGTTGTTTCTCTATTTCTGTTATGTGTTTGTGGTATTAAGGGAAGCACCTTTCATCAAGTGGTATCAGAGCAGGAGTTCCTAAGTGTGTAAACAGATCACTGACTATGAGGCAATTTGCACCAGGACCATGGTTAGGGTTTCAATGCACATCACAAAAATGCCACCATGAAGGGAACATGGTGGGAGAGCTGGTGTTGTAACACCTAAGGTTAGAGTTCTCCAAAGACAAGTACAAGTATTGCAAGAAGAGATTCACAGAGGAATGAATCTTAATGTCAGAGATGAAAGTGAGGATGAAGCTAAAGAAGGAAATGATGATCAAGAAGAAGAAGAAGGTGAAATTTTGAATTGAGAAGAAGAAAGGCTTTTCTAGGCCATTTCCAAGATCAGAAAAAGACCTAAGATCGAGGTTCCTACATTTTTAGGAAATCTTAACCCAAAAGAATTGATCGACTGGATCAATGAATGTGAAGAATATTTTGAGTATGAAGATATTGAGGATCTTGATAGGGTCAAATTTGTGAAGGCCAGATTAAAAGGTCATGCGAAGATCTGGTGGCAAGAGATTCAATTGGAGTGAAATAGAAGAGGGAAAGATAAAATCACAAGATGGGATCAGATGGTGGATAAATTGAAGTGATAGTTCATTCTTGTTGATTATGAGCTTGACCTACTAAAGAAGATGCAAAGTTTGAAGCAAGTAGGAAGATCTATTCAGGAGTATACAGGGGAGTTCTATCAAATCCTCATCAGAATAGGCCATGTGGAAGCTGATAAGGAGAAAGTTGCTCATTACCTTAATGGGTTGAGGCCAAGCATTCAGGAGGAGCTAAATCTGGTTCGAATGAATAGTATTGAAGAGGCATACCAGTTTTCCCTAAAAGTGGAGGAAAAGCTAAACAAGAAGTTCAAGAGAAGATAAAATGGAAGAGGTCATGGTGGATGATTTGGTGGACAGTCATATGGAGGCTGAAATGAAGATTTGAAAAAGAAGGATGAGGCTAGTAGCGGTCAAAATCAGAGAGGAAACAATTCTAATAATTTCCAAGATCAGAATAATAGAGATTAGAGAGGAAGAGGAAGAGGACAAGGTTCAGGAAGAGGAGGCTTCCATGGAACATGTTTTCACTGTGGAGAGGAAGGTCATAGGGCATTTGAATCTCCTCAACATCAAGGAAGGATAGATAGGAGGAATGAAGGCCAGGCTAGAGTTGCACATGTAGATGAAGATGCCAGATCCTCAAATTCTGAAGATGTTGAAAGAGGAGAAACATTGATTAACAGAAGAGTCCTACTGAGTGGTGAGAATGAACTTGAACAAAGGAGGAGCTTGTTTCACACTAGATGCAAGTGTGAGGGAAAATGCTGTGATGTGATTATTGATAGTGGAAGCACTGACAATTTGGTGTCAGAAGAGATGGTGAAAAAGTTAAAGCTCAAGAGATAGAAACACCCACATCCATATTGGATTGCCTGGGTGTAGGATGACCACAAGGTCATGGTCAGTGAATAGTGCCTAGTAAAGTTCAAGATTGGTGGGTACCAAGATGAGGTACTATGTGATGTCATATCTATGGATGCATGTCATATGTTGTTAGGTATATTGTGGCAGTTTGACAGATGTGTTGTACATGATGGTTGTGTGAATACCTATTCCTCGACAAAGTTTGGAGTGTGACATAAGCTAAAGCCATTGAAGGAGACCAAAGAAAAGGTATGTGGTAATGCAAGAATAACATTTTTTGATGGAATAAAATTCTTAGATGGTATGAGGCATGAGCATGTGTATTTTTCTTTAATTCCAAAAGCTAGTAAAGAAGAAGTAGAGGATGTACCTATAAAGGTTACAGATTTGTTGAATGAGTTTTAGGATATTGTATCTAATAATGTACCTGATGGATTACCACCGGTAAGGAAGATCAGTCATCAGATGGATTTGATTCTAGGAGCTAGTTTTCCAAACAAGGTAGCACACAGAATGACACTAGCAAAAAGTGAAGAGTTGAATAGACAAGTACATGAGTTATTGTAGAAGGGGTTGATTCAAGAGAGTCAGAGTCCCTGTGCTGTACCAGTGGTATTAGCACCAAAGAAGAATGGATGATATTATGGATTGTTTGAGTGGAGCTATGTATTTCTCAAAGATAGATTTGAAAAGTGGATATCACCAGATTTGGATCAGAGAAGGAGATGAATGGAAGACTACCTTCAAGATAAAGGAAGGATTGTATGAGTGGTTAGTCATGCCTTTTGGGCTAACCAATGCACCGAGCACTTTCATGCGGCTCATGAATGAGGTTCTGAAAGAATTTCTAGGTAAGTTTGTCATTGTGTACCTAGATGATATTTTGATCTTTAGTAAGAAATTGGAAGAGCATATGATGCATATTCATATGGTGTTTGAGAAGCTGAGAGATGAGAAATTGTTGATTAATTGGAAGAAGTGCACTTTTGTGAAGAAAGAGTTAGTGTATTTGGGATTTGTAGTTTCAACAGAAGGTCTAAAAATGGACCCAGAGAAAGTACAGGCTATCCTTGAATGGCCTACTCCAAGGAGTGCTACTCAGGTAAGATCTTTTCATGGTTTGGTTAGCTTTTACAGAAAGTTTATCAAAAAATTTAGCAGTATTTGTGGACCCTTGATTGAAACAATGAGAGGGGATAGAAAAGAGTTCAAGTGGACTAATGGGGTAGATAAGAGTTTTAAACTATTGAAATATAAAGTTACAGAACAACCTATTTTAGCACTTCCAGATTTTAATAAGGTGTTTCAAGTAGATTGTGATGCTAGTGGTACTGCAATAAGAGTTGTTATGAGCCAAGAAGGTAAACTTATTTCTTATTTCAGTGAGAAGTTAAATGATGCTAAGAGAAAGTATTCTATTTATGATCAAGAATTTTATGCTATAGTTCAGGCATTGAAGAAGTGGAGACACTATCTGCTTCCTAAGGAGTTTGTTTTGTATACTGATCATCAAACTTTGCAATATTTGAATAGTCAAGGAAAGTTGAATCAAAGACATTTGAAATGGGTCAAGTTTTTGCAGAGTTATACATTTGTTTTGAAACAAAAAAGTGGAAAGTCTAATAGGGTTGTAGATGTGCTTAGTAGAAGGAAACTATTGCGGACATAGATGCAGATTGAGGTGGTTGGGTTTAGGGAACTCAAGAATTTGTATCCAGAGGATCCTGATTTTGGTGAAGCTTGGAAAGCTTGTAAAGAACCTGTTACTCTAGATAGAATGAAGTGGCTGGATTTTATCATCCAGGATGATATGCTATTCAAAGGGAGTCAGTTGTGCATTCCATGAAGTTCTATGAGGAAGAATGTCATCAAAGAGAAGCATAGCAAAGGATTGGCTGGACATTTTGGTAGTGATAAAACCCTTGCTTTGGTCAGTGAGAATTATTATTGGCCATAGTTGCAGCAAGTTGTCAAGAAGTTTGTACAAAGTTGTAGAGTATATCAGATGGTGAAAGGAGTGAAGTAGAATATAGGGTTGTATTAGCCATTACCTATACTAGAGAAGCCTTGGGAGAATATCAGTATGGACTTTGTTCTTGGTTTACCAAGGACACAGTGGGGACATGATTCAATTTTTGTAGTAGTTGACAGATTTTTAAAGATGACACATTTTGTTCCCTGCAAGAAGACTAATGATGTTGTTCATGTAGCAGAATTATTTTTTAAAAAAGTGGTGAGACTACATGGTTTGCTAAAGAGTATAGTTTCAGATAGGGACACTAAGTTTGTTGGATATTTCTGGCGTACATTGTGGAAGAAGTTGAAGATAGATTTGAAGTTTAGATCATCACATCATCCATAGACTGATGGACAAATAGAGGTGGTGAATAAGAGTTTGAGAAATTTTCTAAGATGTTTGGTTGGAGATAAGCCAACAGGATGGGATTTGATTTTACCATAGGCAGAATTTGATATATAATAATTTTGTCAATAGGAGCACTGGTAAATCACCATTCTAGATTGTATATGGGAGCAGTCCCAAAAATGCGTTTGAGTTGATAAGGATAGATCAAGGAGAAATAAGTAGTGCTGAAGTTAAAGATTTTGCAGGATATTTGAAGAACATCCATGAGGAGGTGAGGAAGCATGTTACCAAGATGAATGCACAGTATAAGGCTAAGGTAGATGAGAAAAGGAGGCATAAGGAATTTTAGGTTGGAGATGAAGTCATGGTTCATTTGCAGAAGGAAATATTTCTAGTTGGTACATATAACAAGCTAAAAATGAAGAAGTTTGGGCCATGTAAGATACTGAAGAAGCATGATTCAGGAAATGCATATGAGGTCGAGTTTCCTACTGAGCTGAATATTTCACCAATGTTTAACATTTCAGATTTGATAGAGTATCATGAGGGAGGTGTTGAAGATGAGATCACAATAGTACAGTGGAGTATTCCGGCAACTAGTTTAGATACCAAAGAGATTGAGGATATACTGGATAGTCATGTTGGCAAAAGCACAAGGAACAAGACATATGAAGAATATCTGGTCAAGTGGAAAGGATGCCCTATTGAAGATTCATCATGGCTAACAAAGGAGGAGGTTAACCACCTTGGTTTTCCTCTTCACACCTAAGACGTGACGGGGTCACTTCTCAAATTACCTCGGCTGTCTGATGCAGGAGCCACCTGGGTGTAAGAGCAATCTTGCATCACCCAAAAATATTTATGTTTTTGTATTTAATAAGGGCTATCTTGTGTAGAGCTGCTATTTATGGAAACTTTTTATTTTTAGTAAGTTGGTCATAAATCTCAGAATGTTCTAATTTTACATGTGGAGGTTCATCTCAGTCATATCAGCCTACCAGTAAAGTTTCATGGCTAGATCAGGTCTAGTTTTGAAGATATTGAAGATTTTCGGTATTGGTAGCAGGGTACAAAAACTTTTATCTCAGTTTTGAAGGCTTTAGAGGCTCTAGATGAGGTCAAAAACTTGGGTGATAGGTGCTTGCACGAGTCAAGCCTGTAGAGCACTTTGTGGCTTTTCTGCGATGGGGTTATAATAGTCAATCGGGTCAACTGGTGATGACTTATGGTGTCCGGAAGTTAGGTCACCTGAAATGGCAAAAAATAATTTTCCTTCAAAATTTTTGTTCGGGTTTCAAAAGTTATTTTGAGCTGACTCTGATGTAATAAATTGAAATATAAAATAATTCTAGGTTTGGTCGGCCCCGCGGGCTAAATTTTTGGAACCTTCTCGGGTGGTGGAAAATGCCTATATAAAGAAGGCCCGTAGTGTTGTCTTAGGTAGTTTGGGGTAGTTCTAGGTAGTAGATCTGGGTATTGATTCGAGGCTTTTTCCTATAGAATATTGTAAGGGAATTCCCATGTGGCTTTGCATATTCTAATTCTAAAAGTTTGTAATTCCACATTTGTGGAGATAATAAGAAGCCAATTTTCTTTTCTTGCATATTGTTGTTATTTCTCTATTTCTGTTATGTGTTTGTGGTATTAAGGGGAGCACCTTTCATCACTAATTGAGCCCACTCAATCCATCAACTTGGGAATAATAGAAGAACCATAGTTGATTCATGTAGCATAATCTTTATCAAAAGAAGAGAAGCAAAAATTTACAACATTCGTAACAGAGAAGAAGATCAACTTTGCATGGAAATATTTAGATATGCCAGGGTTGGATCCTAATCTTATAATGCATCATTTATCTATAGCTCCCAATGTCAAACCTGTTAAGAAAAAATTGAGAAAGATGCATCCTCATGTTGCACTCTTGGTAAAAGCTGAATTAGAGAAGCTCTTGAAAGCCAGATTCATCTGAGTTATTGATTAGGCAGAGTGGATCTCTAATATTGTACCTATTTCAAAACCATATAAATCAATTAGAGTATGCACAAACTTTAGAGATGTAAATAGAGCATGCCCTAGGGATGATTTTCCACTACCTAACATTGATATGATAGTGGACATGATAGCAGGCTTTGAGATGTATTCTTTAATGGATGGTTTTTCTGGATATAATCAAATAAAAATTACTGTAGAGGATCAAGAGAAAACTATTTTTACATGAGCATGGGGCACCTTATGTTGGAATGTCATGCCATTTGGACTTAAGAATGCTGGTGCTACATATCAAAGAGCCATGACATCTATTTTTCATGACATGATGCATAGGAATATGGAGGATTATGTTGATGATACTTGAGAAAAATCTATGATTAGAGCTGAACATCTAAATAACTTGAGCAAGATACTATACAGAATGGAAAAATTTAGTCTTAGACTAAATCCTAAGAAGTGGGCTTTTGGTGTCACTTCTGGCAAGCTCTTAGGATACATAGTTTCAAAGAAGGGCATTGAAGTTGATCCAGCTAAAGTAAAGGCTATCATGGAAATGCAACCTCCAAAGAATATTAGTCAAATGAAGACATTGCAAGGAAGAGTTCAATCTATTAGAAGATTCATATCATAGCTAGTAGACATATCACAACCTTTTAAAAAAACATTACATAAAGGTGTGACCTTTGCATGGAATGAAGAATGTGAGAATAATTTTAACCATATCAAGAAGTATCTCTCAAATCCTCCTATCTTAATGCCCCCCATTCTAGGGAAGCCTTTGATCTTATATGTCTCTACTACATATACATCACTGGGGGCATTGCTTGCACAACATGATGAGAACAAAAAGGAAAGAGCTATATACTATATCAGTAGGACATTGGTAGCATATTGAATGAATTATTCTATGATTGAGAAGGCTTGTCTAGCTATGATCTTTGCATCATAGAAATTGAGACATTACATGTTGGCACATACCACCCATTTGGTAGCTAAGATTGATCCACTCAAGTACCTACTAAGCAAAGCTTCCCTCACGGGTAGATTAGCCAAATGGGTCATGCTCTTAAGTGAATTTTACATTGAATATGTTGAAAGAAAAGCTATTAAAGGCCAAGTTATTATTGATCAATTAGTAGATGCACCTATGATTGATGATACACTAATGCAAATGGAATTTCTAGATTCCTCTATCATGACTCTTTCTTCTAGAGAATGGTAGTTATTCTTTGATGGCTCCTATACACATAATGGATTAGGAGAAGGCATATTGTTCATAACTCCTCAAGGATACTCAATCCAAAAAGCATTCAGATTAAAGTTTCCTTGCACAAACAATATTGCAGAATACGAAGCCCTTTTGAATGGTATGAAAATCATAATTTAATGGAGAGTAACAAAGCTACACATTCATGGAGACTCCCAACTTGTAATCCATCAAGTCAATGATGTGTACCAAACTGAAGATGAAAAGCTCATTCCTTATAAGAGAATGGTAGATGATTTAAAGAAGTATTTCTTATCTATCACATTTGAGCAAATTCTTAGAATAGAGAACAAGGCTGCCAATGCAATGGCAACATTATATACTTTATTACACCAACCTGAACATGAGCTCCGCTATGAGTTTTTGGTGGAAGCACTATCTTATCCTACATATGATTCCCATAAAACTCGCATGATCTACACTATTGTTGGTCATGATTCATTGAGATACAAAAACCTATTCTCCTATCTCCAAGAACAAATCATTCCCGATACCTTCAACCGTCATGAAAAGAGATACCTTATCCATAATGCCTCCCGATATGTCATCATTGGTCATGATCTATACAAATAAGGTCTAGATGGTACACTACTTAGATGTTTAGAACAAATTGAGTCTCAATGTGCGTTAGAGGAAGTCCATGATGGTATTTGTGGGTCACACTCGAATGGTTTAAAACTAGCTTGAAAACTTATTAGGGCTGGGTACTATTGGCCTAAAATGGAGAAAGAGTCTATCAAGTTTGCTAAGAACTATCAAAAGTGCCAAGTGCATGGAAACTTAATTCATGCTATAGGGAGAGATATAATTCCCTTTACTACACAATGGCCTTTTCACCAATGGGAATTTGATCTTATAGGAGCTATACATCCTCATTCTTCTAATGGGCATACTCATATAATCACAGCTACATATTATTTTACAAAATGGATAGAAGCAGTCCCTTTGACACAAGCAACTGGAAAGCAAATATCTATGTTCATATTGAACTATATCATATGCAGATATGGGATACCTCATTCCATAATCATATATAATGGTGGAAAATTCAAGAACAAAGATCTAGATGATTTATGTGCTAAATTCAAGATTACACAAAATTGGTCATCTATCTACTATCAACAAAGGGAATGGACAAGCAGAGGCTTCTAACAAGAATCTATTGAAAATCTTGCACTGTATAGTTAATAAAATAGGAAGAGAATGGCATCTCATGATCAATCCATCTCTCTGGGCCTACAAAACAAGTCTCAAAACACCCACTGGGGCTACTCCTTTCACTTTAATTTATGGGTCTGAAGCAGTACTGCCTATTGAGGTTGAAATCCCATCACTAAGAATCAGAATGCATGCTCTAGTAATTGATGATAACTACAGAGTGTCTAGGTTGTAGCAACTTGAACTACTAGATGAGCGCAGACAAGTAGCGTATGATCATCTTAGAGTATATCAAAAGAGAATGTCTAGAGGTTACAACAAGAAAGTCAAACATAGAGAATTTCAGGTTGGTGATCTAGTCTTGAGATAAATTCCTAAAAATCAATCACATCAAGAATGCAAGGGAAAGTTTGAACCATACTGGCTGGGTACCTTTGTTATCACTGCTACTTTTGGCTCTAGTGCCTATCAAATCTCAATGACTAAAGGAGAATATCTCTAAGAACCAATCAACGTTCTCCATCTGAAGAAATTCTATGCCTAAGGCATTCAATCTATGGTAAATGTCCTGAAAAAATTATAAAAATTAGAAAAAGTCCTGAAAAAATGAACATCTTGGTGAAAACCTAGCAATAGGCACCTTGATGATTCACAAAAAAATAAAAAAATGGAAAAGTACAAAATTTTTTAAAAAAATCAAAAGTACAAAAAAATTGGAAAAATGAAAAATACAAAAAAATGAGAAAAAGAAAAAGTGCCTTGGTGAAAACTTGGAATCAGGCGCCTTGGTAGAAAAAATAGAATCTCTACCAAGATGTTGAAAACCTAGAAAATGGGTGCCACTTGTGTCAAAATGCTCCATCTATTAGCGCAATCTTGGTCTTTCCCAGCTTTCAGTTTTGCTTTAGTTTGTACATATCTCCCAGTTTATTTTTGCTTTCCTATTTTCAATAAGTCGGTTTGTACACCAATCAGCTCAAGCGTCTATATCCTATCAATGTTCCACACTTGGGGGCAATCAATGTCATATTCTATGGTCTCCAGTATACTTTTGACATATCATATCTAGTCAGAGTCCTTTGAAGCTTCATTTGGGTTAGTTAGTCAGTCTCGTCTCCAGAAAGGATTTTGCATCTCCAACAACGCAATCAAACACATACTGAAAACATATATATATATTTTTACATGCTTTTATCTCCTTGTATGCTTACTAATTCACATTGAGATTTTTGCATATTATGTCCTTTCGAGCTCTTTGATGATGTCCTTTACAGGATTTAGAGAGTGATGACTAGGGGCATAATCTTTTCTTTGTCTTCTACTTGTATGTGAAAATTTATCAACTTTGGAAATTCTAGATTAAAATGGTGTCCGACTATAAGAGCCTCTATCTCGAATTGGATGGCCATGCATACCTTGACCATTGATGCTTGGAAAATTCAAGGAAGTTTGATCTAACTTTGTCATTTTTAGCGAGTTCTTTCTCCTACTGTGAAACATGATCTTACCTAAGGATGTGAATGATAAAGGGTCACTATGGGTAATTCACATTGGATTTAGAATAATCTCTTGACTACTTGATGTGTTTGTAATGCAAGTCATATTTATGTCATCATGACATTTATGTTTTGATGCTTATACAAATTGCTATATCAAAATGGACATGATATTAAGGTCATCCTAACATTTGTGCCTTTGATGCTTAAATCTAATTTGACATTCCAAAAACAAAATCAATATTCATATATCCATGGTTTCCTAATTAGTGGGTGTTGTATTGATTCCTGCGCATACAAATCGATATTCATATGTCTATGGTTTCATAACTAGTGGGCATTGTATTGATTTATCTAGTTACCTAAAAATTCATTGATGAGAATGACCGACACATGATCAGTGACTAGGTCCTAGGTCTTAGGTTGCATTTTACTTTGCTTGTTTCTTTGCATTTTGCATGTTTGCATGATCTCACAAATGGCTAAACAAACTTCAATGCTTGAACAATTCTTCAAATCTAACAAGATCTGAAACCTAACTCGAAGGTCTCTTCATAGACTCGCAAGTAGTTATTCTCCTGGGTTTAACATCCTTTTGACATAAGACTGAGTACTTGTCTTCATCAGTACCTACAAAACATATCATGTGTATCATTGCATTTACATATCATAACCATTTATTGCATTACCATTCATCCATGTGCATAAGCATAAAATCATACATACATCTTTCCATAATCAAATACATTTACATAACATCCATACATATGAAAGAAATCATTGCATTTGCATATATCCATACATACATTCTACTCTACTCATAGCATAAGCATCACATGATATCATCATAAATCAAAATATGAAAAGTACACATGAAGTCACAACCAAAATATTGATCTCATATATATATATATATATATATATATATATATATATATATATATATATATATATATATATATATATATATATATATATATATATATATATATATATATATATATATATCAAAACTCTTGAACTAGTCAGGGGTGCACTACTAGCATAGTGTACAAAAGAATACGCTCATATGAGCTATCAAAGTCAGAATAGTATATCAATGATAAAAAAGAGCATAATATATTAGAACACATCAAAACAAATCAGATATCAACATGATCCTCTGAATCTAGTGGAGGAGGTGGTGCATATGGTACTACCTTTGTTTTGGGTGCTTTGGCTCCCTCTGATGCCATCATATACTATGAATAGGAGGGAACTCTCTATGCATTAGGAACAACTATATCATATGTGGACACATAGTAAGCTACCCGTGAGGTCTGATGAATCACCTTTCCTATAATCTCTATACCTCCACACGTAGCTCAGTCTACTATTTATCTACCTCTATGTATCACTCCTCCCATTGAGCATTGCACACCTTTAGGTCCTTGACCTATACTCTGAGCTGTTTGATGGTCTCCTGTGGAGTAGGAGAAACAATAGGATCAACATCTGGCATCTCAGTATCTAGGGGAGTCTACTCTATGGTCTTTTCCCTCTGTTCCTTATAGCATCTAATCTCAGCACCTAAATCAAATCCAGTATCATCTTGTAAGGGATCAATATCTCCACCTACCACTTTCTCTGCTACCAGGACCTCCTTAGCTACACCAATACCCCCTAAAGTACTACCCTCTCCCCTAGTTCATTTGTGAGAACTAGTAGATCTGCCTACTGTAAAACTAGTGGGATGAGGGGTCCTCATCTATCCTGATGGTCTCTATGGTGGAGCCATCACTTTGGATCTTAGAGGTGTGGGATGTACAATGGTAGCCTGTGTAGGTCTGGGACCTATCCCATAGGAGCACCTATAATGTCCATCGCCTCCTCCATGGAGGGTATCAGCTTTGTCAGATTAGAAAATCTATGAATCAGATGATCACCAAGCCATGAGATAAATCCATTAATAACACTAGCATCAAGTACATTTGGTCTGTACTCCTAATCTTTGCCAACAATAGCACTATACTCTTGTGAACACAAAGCATAGGAGAGCCTCTGTGTCCATCCAAGTCCAATCTCATGATGTATATGTGCATAAGTAGCATAATCCTCTAGGGCATCCTGTATACGTCCATACTACCACTAGACCCTGGTAATAAGGAACCTCTCTATAGTGGAGGATGACCTCCCAATCAGTACACGACTCTAAAAGAAGTAACTAAACTACTCTCACGTAGTAGGCCAAGGCTCAATTGATACATAGGGTCTCCATCAAACAAAAGTCATATCATCGAGGCATCACCTCTAGTACTCAAT
Source organism: Chamaecyparis obtusa (assembly GCA_027943335.1). Lineage (NCBI taxonomy): Eukaryota > Viridiplantae > Streptophyta > Pinopsida > Cupressales > Cupressaceae > Chamaecyparis > Chamaecyparis obtusa. The sequence continues at coordinate 2,527,669 of BSBK01006152.1, read as the reverse complement.
GTGACCCATCCATCCCTGTATGACATATCTAGCATATATAAATAATAGGCTCTTGAGGCTGCCTCTATGAAGTACATACAGGTCTCACCACTAGGATATGCTCCCAAGCCCATATCTATAAAACTAGAGCTCCTATAGCAAAAGACTTGCTCTCCTGATACACTACCTCATGCATCTCAGAGAACATGTGAGCTAATAGAAACTAACCCCAGGCTAACTCAGAGGGTGTTGCCATCAAATGCACTACCATAGGGGCCCAACCCATCAAAAGACCATTCTGTTGACCGTTAGACATGATAATACCACTAATCATCTCGACAATGATGCACTCTAGCCGGTGTGTCTATCCATATCTCTGCACTAAGGTCTCCCATGAAATGGAGGCAGTCATCTGGGTATCATCTCTAAAGAGCCATCTAAAAGCTAATAAACCTGAGTTCCCTGAACTCACATACTCTGGCCGCTAGCTTGCATGGAAAGGAATGCGCAGTATACGATACACATCCTCAGGGGTAACAGTGATCTCACCAGTCGGCAAGTGGAATGTTTGTCTTCGAGTGAAATCTCTCAATCAACATAGTCAAAAGTCTATGATTTACCCTAATCTTAGGTAAATGTATAAGGTACTCAAATCCATAGGATGCAAGATGTACCCTCATCAGGTCAGGTAGTGACACACAGTCTCTGAGTGGCTGGGTGTGAAATCCGTACATGAGCATCTGGATATATGACCTACATAGTATAGAAACAGGGAATCCTATTAGTAATTTGGTCATAGAACAGGTTACAAGGGTAGAAATGGGGCAGTTTAGTATTTTAGAAGGTAGGTTAACAGGTCATCAATCAAGCTACAGAATCAGAAAAATAAAAAATTTGACCTAATACAGAGTTTTAAGCTCACTATTTTTCATACGACACTTCAGACTGGCATGAAAAGTCATATGACTTTCTACATCATACCATATGACAAAGCATAGTAGCATGACAATGCATCCCTCATCGTACAAGTTACGAGGGACCTGATGAAATGTCGTATGACTCATGGGTCCCTCTGATACAAGTCGTGGGGGATTATGAGATGACAACCTATCTACAGTTGAAAATTCATACGAGTCCCGTTGGGGAGTCGTATGAGTTTTCATGCATGGAAAATTCAAAAATAGAAAAACATACGAAAAATCCTAAAAATTCTATAAAACATGGAAAAATTGAATTTTTAGCAAAGCACAGAGGTCCACCTACCGGAGGTCTCTGGTGTCTCCAGCTGCGCTCAAATCAATGTGAACTCATAGGTACCTTTGGTTCTACCACTTTGTCTACCATTTTGCTTAGAGGGCTCCACAAGTTTGTAAAGTCAAAAGGTTGAAATGAATTGAAAATGACCCTTCCAGCCTTTATATAGCTTTTGACCAAATTTTCAAAAGTGCTCTATTTTTCATGAAAATTGCACCCTTGGCTCATTTCGACGTTCTGAATCCATTTTCGGTATCAAAATTAAAATTTGAGATCATTTACTATGTCAAAATTATGATTTAAAATTTTTGAACCTAGGACGGTCTACTACTTGCATAATCGACCTTCAATCATCACAGAAATCCAGACTTCAACTTAATTGATTATCTTACATCAAACTATCAAAATTTCAACTTGGTTAAACATGGTCAGCTCATGGTCAAACCTAGTCAAACTTGGTCTTTAGGGCCTTCAAACGATGTAGAATGCATTTTCAAACGTGTTTAACCACTTCTCAAATCAATTAACGTGCTTCTGAACTATTCAATACTGACTTTTCTTGTCAGATTTCAATTTTTATCCCGAAGGGGGCATGGTATTACACATCATTCAAAGTCTGCAATCTAAACAAGAAATCATATCTTTCCTTAGTAATCAAGACAACAACCACATCTAGTTGCTGATTCATCAAAAAGACCTCATCGCTTGGGGCAAATCAATCATCACTAGGGGCATATCAGATTCATCGAGATCCATATCAATCTGGTATTCTCCTAATCTTGTAAACCATATCAATCTTTTGTACAACCATTGGTTCATTAGTGTTATTTCCTTGGTTCTTCGTAACTGAAGGGTTCAAATGTGATACCAATGTGATTCTTATCAACAATCAGGTCTAGAATTAGTCACTCACTTCTTTGCAATCATAAGGTTCAGAATCAGGCATTTTGACACTTTTTTTGCAATCATTGGTTCATTTTATATTATAGTTAACATTATCTTTGGTCATTCAAGGCCTATTATATTTGAATCTTTCAAATCAGTTTCTGTCTCATATCAATCAGTTTCTATTTCATATCAATTTCAATTTCAAACATCAGCTTCAACATCATACACATACTGTCTTTGAACCATTGCACTTCGCACAACAATTCAAAGAGGGGCAAAATGTAATACCCCAAAAATGGGCTATAGGTTCATTAATCTCCTATTGGTGTTCAAAATGGACGCTTATGCTCTTAGGCTGCCATTATACCCTCAGGTTGATTTTAGGATTGGTTAATTCTAAAATGTATATAGATCTTAGGGTAACTGGACCAACTATAGGGACAAGACTACCCTCTTCACTTCTGGCTCTGCAAAACCAAGGCAGGTGCACCTAACCCAGTGAAAACTATACTTCACACACCAAAGACTGGGTCTAAACAACAAATTGATAGTAAGAAAGTACTAAATGCTAACCTCACATTCATTGACTCTCCATTACTATTGGGTAACACAACCATACAACCAAAGACTTAAAGCTTAGAAAGGTTCTTGATTTCAATATTTGGGATACAATAAATTCAACTAATGTATGTTAACAAGAGGAATACTCATTTAGGCCAGTGCCTCATCCATTGGGCAAGAGTCCTTAGACACAAAAACACACAAATTTGAGAATACCTAAGAATTCATAGCCATAAATACATTTATCCTAATCTTTACTGCTTACAAAACATCCTTACATAGACAAGGGAAAACTCATATCCCATTAGGAGCATTGTTTAATCCAATCCTAGATCAGAACTCAAGAATGAGGATACATAAATAAAAACAATATGTAATGAGCTAGAAAACTCAAAGCTTCCCTGACTTGACACAAAGGAGAGATAAGAATCAGATAGTTGTATTAAGTATGATGAATTCCTTCTGTGTATACAATGAATCACAAGGCACCCTACTTGCAAACTACAGCTTAGACCTGCAATTTTCTTCTTTCATTAACAAACACTAAATCAAAATTATTACAAAACCCTGGGACCAGAAACTAGGGACTATTTTTGAACTTCCAAACTGGAACCCCTTCAAAATCAATAATTCAACACTATATACCACTGGTTATCTTGGAATCCTACACAAGTTAGGATGCAACAAGCTATGGATAACTAGGGTAAGGGTTAGGGTTTCCACCCACCAAGCAATTCAAATGGATAAAAAATTAATACATTGGAGAGAAAACCAAACAACCCTGAGCGATCAGATCTAAAATTTAATCTTCACTTATGGTAAATCTTTTGGAACTGTACTAAAGATCAATAAATTCCTACAAATCCATCTGATTTGAACCCTGCAACATGCTTCAAGCAAGTAAACCCATCCCCCATGGTACAAAACTCTTTGCAAATAATCATCAAACTCACTGGACCACACCACAACAACTGCAAATCATTTCTATTAAGTTCGGCCCTTCGAAACATTCAATTCTGGTCCTTTTTGTCGCTGAAAAACATTCAAATTTTCAAAGCTGTAGAGAACAGCTACTTTATGGCACTTACCGATGTATCAACGACCCATATTCAAATCTTATCTTGGTTTATATCACAAGTTATGTTCTTTACAATATAATAATCTGGCGAATACGCGACTAAAAAACCTTCGCCCATTCGCGAGAACTTTGAGAGCACTGCTAAATCATTTGGCTACTATGTGAACACTATTCACCAAATTGCTAAGTCATTAGACCCCTTGCCAAAACATCATGTGAACCAGTGAATCAAAGCAAACATTTTTCAGAACTGCCAGAATTTATCCAAACTGCCAAAAGACTGAGAAAATTTAACTGGGCCCGCATCAAGAAGATCGACGGTTGTCTCATCTTCACATAGACCTTCAAGATTCCTTTAGATCATAAGACAACCATCGGATAGAGAATCTTACCTTGCTCTGACAACCCCCTGACACCGAAAGAGATCAACAACTGTCTTAAGTTCGCATGTGTCAGAAAAAATCCATCAGATTACACACCGACCGTCGATGCTCTACAAGTGTCAAAACCCACTGAACCTTGAAAAACTTGGCCCCATTGATAACATGCCCAGTCACACAATGTGGACCAATTAGATAATGAAAAATCAACACATCGTCACACATAAAAACCGTCTGACAATTGGACCCACCTTTATACTACCGCTTGAGAATAAAGCAACATTGATGGCTGGCATAAGATCTCAAAGCTCTGACACATCTCATGAGAACTTATGCCAATCGTTGATCAACTGACAATGTCAGGACCCTCTGAAAAAATTAGAAACTAGGTCCCACTAACAACTGCCACCACATTAATACATGGACCAATGAGAAGCTACCAAATGCATCTACGTGTCACTAGACCCACCTGTTTGAGAAGCTTTGTCATAAAGAAGAATCAATAGCCATCGCAAAAGTGCAAGCCTCTGACAAAACCTTTTCACTTTTGCGACAACCGTTAGATCAAGATGGTGTCAGAGCCAGGCCTAGGAAAATATAGAGCTGAGGACTTTATGAAATATTTAATTCACCGGTCACTTAGACTTAGGAAATATTAAATGCAAGGGACCTAGGAAAATATAAAGGCCGCCGGGGGTAAAAACTTAGGAAGAATTAAAGGACACGACCCACAAGGTGATAAAAAATTAAAGCACATGCGCTATAGGAATTTAAGTGACCCAAAAAGTAATAATAAATTAGAACAGGGCCAGGGTTTTTAAAAGTAACGGTTAGATTTTTGAATATTTGCAAGGGTTTCTAGGCCAGAGACCAGGAAAAACACTGCAGGGACCAGGGGAAAAGACCAGGAGCCATGAAATTTTTTTAGGGTGCTAACACCTCCTATATTGACACATCGAACAAAATCAACATCAAAGTCCCAACCTAAGGCACATTTGAACATCATTGAATTCTAATTGATTATCTCAAATTCTGCATCAGGGAATATTCCTAGCAATATTCCTATTTATCCTAATTATCTTTAATTTAATGATTATTTGGCGATAAATCCTATTTATCCTAAAGTTTGATTAATTGAATATTCTAAATATTTAATTAATTAGATTTAATATTGCCACTTAATTATTTAATTAGATTTAATTCTATTTATTCCTAAATTGTATTATTTTATTTTGACAATAAATCAAATATCCTATGACTAATTGATTAAATTTTTATTTAATTAATTAATGTCAATTGTCAAATTTGATAATATAGTTTTGAATAAAAGTTTGATTTAATATTTGATTAACCCATAAATCAATTGTTTTATTTTTAAAATCAATTAAGTTGAGGATAAATCACTTTATTTATTTATTTATTTAATTCATGATTAATTATGCACATCCAAAAAAGTAGTTGAACTTTAAATCAGAAAATCAATTCAAGTTGTTTTAAAGATAAACTCAACTCTCTTTTGAGTTAAAAGCTGATCTCAACTTCTAATTTAAATCAAAAAGCTATTTTTGCATGATTTTTTGTGAGTTAACTATCTTTAATTCCTTGTTGACTCAAAAATCAACTAGAGTGATTTATGGTTTTTCCATGCATCCCCAAAGCCCTAGAATTCTATAAAATCAAGGCTCAGTTCTTCACAAATCATCTCACAAGTTTGCATACTTACTCTGTCAAAATCAATCCAAGAATTTGCACAATCACACTGGTGAATCGACATCTGAAGAATTGAAGCTTCTTTGCAAATCAACAACTTTTGTGAGATCATTCTTATTTAGCATATCATTGTAGCTTAATTTGCATGTCAATTTTTCATCTAGAATAGATTCATATTACTTTATCTCATATTATTGCATAGAAAAACCAAAAATATAGATTAATTTGCATTCATCTCATATCTAGATTTTGCATTCAAATCCTTCGTTTAGGTGTCGTCAAGGTCACTGATCTTGGTCCAATCTGAGAATACATACTTGCACCTACTAGAAGGCAGTAAATCACCTAGTTAGATTAGTTTCCATTTCATTGCATGATTTTGATCTCTGCTAACCTCTAATGTTTTACTGAAGTGTTGTGTCTATAGCTAGGTACAAAATTCACACACACACTCTCACTCTTGATAATCTGATTGGAAAGCTAACAACATTTGAATTGAACAACTATGATAATAGTGTAGTACTGACTGTTGAATTTGCTTTTATGACTTCTCTAAAGGCTGGTAAGTCTAGTAGTAGAAATAATAAGGATGATAGTGATAGAAATATTGATGATGAACTTGAATGACATTACATCCAACTTGAATGATGGTAGATATAGAGGCAAATTACCTTTAGCATGTTTTAACTGCAAAGAAGTTGGTCATATTGCTGCTAGATGTCCAAACAAGAAGGAAGATGATAGAAACAAGGACTGATTTGGTGAAGGAAGCTATGGGAGAAGAGACATCAGAAGTTACCGATGCTACAATAGAGACAACCGAGATAATAATGAAAAAGGCAAAAAGGTATGTTACATTGCTGAAGAAAATGAATCTGATTCTGATTCAAATGATGATGTAGAGGTAGTATTTGTTGCTATGAAGGATGATTCTAAGAAAGAAGAAAAGTATGTAGAAACAACAGTGATTTCTAAGGTTAATAAAAATGATACATGGATCATAGATAGTGGCTGTACACATCACATGATTGGTGATGAAGAAAAATTTAATCATCTTGAGCAATATAATGGAGGATCTATAAAAATGGGTAATGATACACCTTGCATGGTTAGAGGAAAGGGATCCTTGCTGATAAATGATTGAATCCAATGTGATAATGCTTATTGGGTAGAAGGACTAAACTATAATTTTCTAAGTGTGGCACAACTGAACAATTCAGGTCACTGAGTTGCTTTTGAGAGCAAGAAAGTAAAAATATTTGATGATGGAGGAAGACTTGTTGGAATAGGAGCACAATCAAAAGGTAACTTGTTTTATCTTAACAATGATGAGTCTTTTTGTTTAATGATGAAAAATGAAGATGCTTGGTTATGGCATAAAAGGTTATGTCATGTGAAACTTGATAACATGATTAAAATCAGTAAAAAGAAAAAGGTTAGAGGTATTCCTAACTTATCTAAGCCTGATCATGTTATGTATCATGAGTGTTAGAAAGGTATAATGACAAAATCTAGTATCAAAAGAAAGATTATTCAACAAAGAAAATACTTGAGTTAGTTCACACCGACCTGTGTGGTCCTATGAGAACTCAGAGTTATTATGGTGATAGATATTTCATTCTTTTTGTTGATTATTGTACTTGTATATAGTCGAATGTGGACCTCTAATCCAACTACACACACAACATAGTCATTATTCACATGATCAAATTACGAGAGAGAGTATGAATTACTCAATTCAAAATACATGGTGAAGCAACCTATTACCTCCTATCTAGATGAGGTGTTTGATTACTCTCAAATTGGAGAGCCAACAACCATAAGAACGGTTCTACAATGGAGGATTTGAAAGCATGAAAATTGAACAAAATGAAATTAAGTTAAGATGAATATGCAATTAAAGCTAAGAATGAAGATGCAATTATATTAAGAGCTTGAAAGAAATATGAAGTGAAATTTAATCTAAATAGCTTGAAAGAAATAGAGATTAAACTATGAGAATGTAAGAAAATTAATCTAATATGAGAATGCACTAATATGCTAAATGAGAAATTAAGCTAATTGCAAATGAAAGCTTGAAAATATCAAATTGAGACTAAAAATTGCTATAGTTTAATTACTCTCAAAAATTTCTCCCCTTGAATGAAGAAATGAGGTTCATTAAATAGACAAGCCCAGGGAAAAGAATGAAGGGGTTTTTGATTTGAAACTCCCGACTCTTCATTCCCAATTGAGACAAAAAAGCATGAATTACTTAATTAAAAGAATGGAAATTTCCACACAGGGTGACCTTTCCAATATTATGAATTATTAAATCAAATAGGAGTGTCCATTCAAATAACAAGTAATTATTAATTCCTTTTTATGTATATTAGCCAAATGGGGTGGGTTTAATTTAATTCCAAGCACTTAGGGCTTTAGAATTAAATTAATTTATCATAGGGGTAGTTTAGCTAATTAAATTTGAAGACTTTAGGAATTAATTTTAATATTTGATTAATGCAATTAGGGTTTTTTCAATTGACATCAAGTCAAATTAAGTCAGGTAGGAGAGAGAAAATTGCCTAGGAAACTAGGACTTTGGAGATGTAAAATTGATGAAAATGCACCAAAATTGATTGAATTTATTAGGTGCCAATTTTGGGATATTACATTTTCCCCTCGTTGAATTGATGTGCGAACAATGCGTTGATTCAAAGAATAGTCTGAAGTGACAGATGACGAGAAATCTAGAAGTCTAGGTTAGGTTTCCAAGACACTAAACAGATCAAAGCATGATATTCTAAAGTCTAAGTTAGATTGCAAAGACAATGGTCTTGAGAGAACCAAAATCAGGGTTAGATTTCCCCAATACCAATTGATGAGGAATTGCAGATTTAGGATTGTCTCCAGAATTAGGGTTAGATTGCCCCAATACAAAGCTTAGCCCTCTGAGACCTGGGTTAGATTGCCTAGATAATGGTCTAAGAGAGATTTTGAGAGCCATCTCCATAATGAAGCTTGACTCCCAGGAATTAGGGTTAGATTGCCCCAATACCCAAAATATTTTGAGAACCATCTCTAGAATGAAGCTTGATCCTCGAGGATCTAAGTTAGATTGCTCAGATACCTAAAAGATAGATGACCAGATAACCAGATACAAGGTGCGAAGATGCCCCTAGCAATGAGAATTGATGATTCAGATCAGACTGATTCAAGAATTGATTCAACAAGATTCAAATGATGCAATCATCTTGCCCCCTCGGGAGCAAAATAGAAAGATGACATATCAGGAGGATGATTGACAACAAGAGGTTGCAGAACAAAAGCAATTATACTAGATTTGAGAAACTACAGAAGCAAATCAGAGCAAAGCAGAGGTCCTACTAACCAAGTTTGACCATGGTTGACTAGATTTTACTAGAGTTGACTTTGATGAAAAGAGAAAAGATCTTGAGAACATGATGCAAAGATGAGGGTCTGGCAGGAAGATAATGCTAGAAGGTTGACTGCACAAGTGTTCGATCCCAAAGGGTCGTAAAATTTAAAATGTGATTTCGAGCTATTTAGAGATGTGAAATTTCAATTTCAAGCCCAAAAATGGATTTAGAGCAGTCGATTTAGCCAAGGGTGCAACTTTTGTGCAAAATGAAGCACTTTTGAAAATTAGGTCAAAAGCTATATAAGGCCTGGAGGGGTCATTTTCAATTCATTATTCACCTTCATCTTCTTTTGATTTTGAGCTTTGAGAGAGAAATGGAGGGTCTTCCACTACATATGCATCGATTTGAGCACTCCCAATGACATGCCTGGCCAATGGAGTATGATGCACCTGTAAGTTATCGATAAACCTCCTTGCATTTCAATTTGTATCACTTTCTAGGTCAATTTAGGATAGATCTAGCAAGTTTTAAGTCATGTTCTTCCAATCTCGCACGAGGAAGTAGTTTCCTCACACCAGCCTAGATCTCCCTTCACATGAGGAAGTAGTTTCCTTGCATGAGTTAGGGCTTCTTCATGCGGGCTCTGTCTGGAAGCTTGCATGAGCTGAAAGCTGGTCCCATGCGAGATTCCTCCTGTTTGCGCAAGGGCAAGTCCTATCTTGCATGAGGAAATAGTTTCCTTGTGCGAAAAGCTGCTGCAGAATTTGAATGCTTTTGTCAAAATTTGTCAAATTTGTGTAAAATCAGCCAAGTATAGCATCGCAGAGTCATGTCTAGGATAGATGTCTTGTTGCATTTGTCATTGTTGTGTTGAAAACCATCACGTTGAGATACTGATCCAATGTTGTCACTTGCTTTGTAGGTTGACTTCCCTGATGTCACCTTTAGGACACACCATCCCATTATTACCACATTAGTGCAGAGACTGACAAATGTAGAGAGTACTCACATTGAGGGACTTGGCCTGGGATACTTGTGTGATCTACTCGACATTCAAGTAAATCATGATCTTCTTGGTGCACTCATAGAGCGTTTCCATTTGGACATGAACACTTTTCACTTTTCGATGGGGGAGATGATTGTGACCCCCAAGGATATTTATAAGAGTTTGCAGATACCTGTCCATGGTGCTTGAGTAGAGTACGACACACAACCATGATAGAGTACAGTAGCCTTGAGGACTATCTTTAGGGATGATCTAGTGATGGGATGGGCCATCTCCTGGGATGATCTCATGCATATATATGGTGGTGCTCACCTATTAGCCATTGTTCTTGCTATGTTCTTGAGCTACTACCTTGTTCCATATCAAGGTCAGCATGGTCTAGAGTGCGGTTGGGGGATGATGCTGGCTAGAATAGCAGTTAGATTTGGATGGGGTGAGTGCATGCTCACATAGATGTACCATGAGCTTTATGAGATCACATACTAAGGTGTGAGGATGATGGAAATAGGAGTCTTCATCTTGTAGATCTGGGCCTGGGAGCATCTCCCTATTTGCAGGCCTATCTTCCATGATACATGACAGGCTCTCGAGCCTTATATTTATAGATACGCAGGCCCGATGACTCAGCCTCTACTAGGTAAGATAGAGCAATGGAGAGGGTAGTTGGATGACATGGCAGCTATTGTCTGGAGACCATGGGTGGCTACTGAGCCATGGGATGATGCTCAGAGAGAGCTTTCACATGTATTTATTTCACGTCCACTGATTGGATGGAGTGTCACCATTATAGAGAGATTCCTTGTTACATGTGTCCTGCACCAGTTTGGTAGGGAGCATGACATATCACATGACTACTACCCCTATGCCCACTTCACTGATGAGGAGAAGAAAGGGTGGCACACGAGACTAGATCCAGGGCGGTGTGCGATAGAGGCACACATTCCAGCTGCACTATGGGACTATATGGTGGATGTCACCAATGTAGGGGTGACACCTGCATATAGGGACTAGTTGATTGCATGTCCACATCCAAGATTCACTGATCCTATCAGCATAAGAGTGTAGCAGTAGCCTATGTAGTAGCAGTAGGTACTGGCCCAGTAAGTACCAGATCAGTAGGCACCAGCTCAGCAGGCACCACAGGGATAGTAGGAGAGAGTGTTGAGACCTCGATCAAGATAGACTAGCATCCCTACCAGGACCATGGGCTCAGATGCAGGAGCTAGGAGTAGTGGGTCCCAATAGAGGTCTACTAGGCAGCGGACAGGTGATACATCTCAGTAGGCACCTTCAGATGATGATACTGATATGCTCAATATTTTGGCAAGAGCAAGTACACCACAACTATAGGAGGATCTCGAGAAGAGTCGTGAGAGAGTTAGATAGGTCCAGTAGGAGCGGGATGACTACCACACTCGAGTCATTAGGGAGGAGACCCATGTAGCTGACAGGGATGCTGAGATCAAGCAGCTACAGGAGGAGCTAGCATGATCAAGGATTGAGATGAGATTCGAGGTTGCTCAGGTAGCTTATTACTATGTAGCTTACTGCGGGGTCATGCCGGATCTATCAAAGTAGGTACTGCCACTCGCTGATTATGCTGGAGCTCTGCAAGCACCTCCACCAACACCTCCATAGGCACCACCATAGCAGGCACCACATGAACCTCCACAATGGCTGATGCCCCTTCCATAGAGACCACTACCACCACCTCCTCCAGGTGGCACTGGGCAGAGCTAGCACATTTTGATATACTTGTACATTGTAGCCCATTTTTGATACTGTGGTCGAGTAGCACCCTCTCTTTTGTACATGACATTTGTTTGAGATATATATGAGATTGATAGTTTTGATATCATTATACTTGTTAATAATTGCTTTTATGTTTGATGTTTATGAGATGTTTCTATATGCTTATATGTATGGATAGAAATGTATGAAATGTACATGTTTCCTTTTATGAATATGAATAGGCACATGGTTATGCAATGTATGATTTGAGTTATGCTTATAGTGGATGCACATGTATATATTGATGCAAATAAATTTATGAATGCAAATGTTATGAAATGAAAATGCAATGGATATTTAATGTATATGGTACTAATCATCTCATGTATGATTCTCACAATATATGAAAGGTACTAATCAAAAAGATATGTTTCAAAGATCAAGAGTGAGGACCGAACACTTGTGCAACCAAGATGAACCTGAGACAAAAGATGAGAACCTTTGATGAACAGATCCAAAAGAAAGTAATCAAGAGAGCACCGAGATATTGTCTCAAATGCAAGCTTAACATGAACATGCAAACCTAAGCTAAAAGCAAGCCTAGAATGAAAATGCAAACCCTAGGACTTGGTTTTTAGACTCATCACATTATCATCATCGAGTTTTTTTAAGCATGGGATGATCACAAGATGTTACACAATTCTCACTAACATTGCAATTATGAGAATATGAATATGACAAAAGTCTTAAATTTGTCGGAATGAGGTGTAAGCATTAAGGCACAAGAAGCCAGAATGACCAGAACACCTATTCCTTTTGATTTAGCAAGTTAACATAAGCATCAAAGCACAATTGTTAGAATGACCTGAATGTTGCTTGTAAACAAACACACCAAACATGTGAGAGTTCCTTATTTTTCCAAAGAGTGCTCACAGTGACCCTTAAATTCACTTAGCGAGATGAGCATTAGCAATTTTACTTGTAGCAGAAAGAAGTCACTCAAAACAGACAAGGAGAAGAACCAATCTCACCAAAATGTCCATATAAAAGGAGTCAAGGTACACATGGCCATCCAATACGAGATGAAGGCTCTTACAAATGGACACCCCTCTTATGTGAATTCATTGGATCATTGGAACTAAACCAATAAATAGAAAGCAAAGAAATGATCATGCCCCCAGTCTTCGCGTTTCTCAGTCAAGAAAGACGTCTTAGATTCACTTGAGGGGAATGATAAAGCAAACAAACAAACAAGAAAAGGAAAAGCTCAGCATGCTTCAGAGGAACACAAAGTCATTTTTAGTGTTAGTTTACATTTGTGTTCAAGCAGATTGGAATCGAATCAGAAGCATATGACATTCGAAGTCTCGACAGGATAGCGATAGCAGGTAGATGTAGTGAGAACCACCGGTGACCATTGCGAGAGATGAAGTCTCAAGAAGATATCAGAGCACGAACCAAGTATTAGTAGGCGGATGCAGTGAGAACCACTGGTGACTGATACAAGGAAGATTCTCAAAAGAGAGAATAAATCATGAGTGAAACATCAACAGGTAGATGCAGTGAGAACCACTGGTGATTGATGTAAGGAAGAGATCCTGAAAGAGAGGGGTTTGAACAAGAGCTAAGTATCAGTAGGTAGGCACAGTGAGAACCACTGGTGACTGATGCATGAGAGATCCTCAAGGAGAGAGATCTCAAAAGTAGCTAGGCATCAGCATGTAGATGCAGCGGGAATTGCTGGTGACTGATGCACACAAAAAACTTCTGAAAGTGATAGGACAATGCCCCCAGACTAGGAAGGTGCCCCCAATTGTCAACCAGTTCCAATCCATGAAGAGTTGAGGAAAATCTCAAAGACCACTGAAAGCAAGCGCATGAGCTAGCAAACCAAAGTAGGAAATGAACTAAAAGTAGGAAACAAACTAAAGCCGGAAAGCAGGAAAGAAAACTAAGGTAGGAAAGAAAAGAGACTAAAGCAGGAAACTAAGAGCCAAGCGATGCTGAGATGAGATGTAGCTTCAGGAAATAAGAGGTGCCTATTTACCAGGTTTTCACCATCTTGGTAGAGATTCTATTTTTGCTACCATGACGCCTATTTACCAGGTTTTCATCAATGGCATATTTTTCTTCTTTTTCAAATTTTTTGTACTTTTTCTCTTTTTTTATTTTTTTTGTATTTTCTAATATTTCATTTTTTTTTGTATTTTTTATTTTTTGTATTTTTTAAAATTATTATCAAGGCACCTATTTACCAGGTTTTCACCAAGATAATAGATACATCAAAGCGCCTGTTTACCAAGTTTTCACTAAGATGATCATTTTTTTAGTACATTTTGCAATTTTTAGGATTTTTTGCAATATATCATTTTTTTTGGATTTTTTTTTTCAGGACCAATAAGTATTTACATGAGCACACAAAGAATGCCTCAGCTGTAGAATTTTTTCAAGTGAAGAGCATTGATAGGCTCTTTGAGTTGTTCTCCTTTAGTGGTGGAGAGTCGATAAGCGCCAGATCCAAATGTTGCAATAATAACATACAAACCAAGCCAGTTTGGTTCAAATTTGCCTTTCTGGACTCGTTGCTGCTGATTTTTGGGGTTCTCCCTCAAGATGAGGTCACCCACTTGGAATTATCTTTGTATGACTTTCTTATTGTAGGCTTTAGACATCCTCTTTTGGTATGCTCTTAGACGATCAAATGCCACCTTCCGACATTCATCAAGTAACTCAAGCTCTTGAAGCTGAGATATTATGTTTTCTTCATCAGTGATGAGGCCCCTTAGAGAGATTCACAATGTCTGAATCTTGACCTCAATAGGTAATATTGCATCTACTTTATAAACCAAGGTGAAGGGAGTGGCCCCTGTTGGTGTTAAGATACTTGTTTTGTAGGCCCACAAAGTCAGATTAATCTGTAGATGCCAATCTCTACCAGATTTATGAATTGTTCGGTGCAAGATTTTTAGAATTGTCTTATTAGAAGCTTTTGCTTGTCCATTACCTTAAGGATAATAGATAGATGACCAATGCTGAATAATTCTGAACTTGGTGCATAAGTCTGTCAAGTCTTTATTTTTGAATTGTCCCCCATTGTCAGTGATAATAGATGAGGGTATACCATATCTGCAAATGATATAGTTTAGTATGAACATAGCAATAGTCTTGCTATCAACTACAGCTAGAGGCACTACCTCAAACCACTTGGTAAAGTAATCAGTAGCTATGATGATAAACTCACATCCTCTTGAAGAAGAAGGATGCATCTGACCAACCAAGTCAAAGGCCCATTGTTGAAATGGTTAGAAACTGATGAGAGGACTGAGCTCTTTAGTAGGAGCATGAATCAGATTCCCATGAAATTGGCATTGTTTGCAAGTCTTGGCATATTTAACAACTTCTTTTTCCATGTCCGGCCAATAATAACTAGCTCTAATAAGTTTTCAGGATAATGTCAGACCACTAGAATGAGACCCACAGATACCTTCATATACCTCAGCTAGTGCACGTTTGGACTCATCGGGTTCTAAACACCTAAGGAGGGTACTATCTAGACCCCATCTATACAAGTCATTTTCTATGAGGACATACCGTGAAGCAGTATGAATGAGGTGACACTTTTCATTCTAGGTATAGGTGTCTGGAATGATTTGGTCACGAAGGTAGGAAATGATATGGTGGTAGCAGGATGAATCATGTCCAATGACTAAATAGATCATCCTAGATTTAGGAATATCATAGGCAGGGTAGTGTAACCCCTCCACCAGGAATTCATGTCTGAAGTCATTCTCTAGTGTTTGTAACATTGAAGCAAGAGTGGCCATAGCATCAGCTACCTTATTGTCTACCCTTGGAATCTACTGGAAAGAAATGTGTGCAAAGTACTATTTGAGATCATCCATTCTTTTGTAAGGTACTAGTGTGGACAAGGCTTTTGAGGATACCTGGTTTGGAAAACTTCAAGCCAAACAAAGATTAAATTTTAGTCTAGTATGAAACCAATTCAAAACAAATAAAACTCTAAACTAAGCCACCTCAGATTGAGCTAAAATAGGTGCACCCAAGCACTGTTTGATTTGCTCTTGCTTAGGGGATGTGGGTGTGCTCTCTAAGCACTTGGAGCATGTTCCTTATGCATTTTAGGATGGATTGAGATCCATGAAAACCTCATAAATGGCACAAAAATAGGTATAGAACACCTGATTTGCCCCTAAGGCCTCAAGGATCCAAATGATGCTGAAATGAAGATTAAGCTACATGATGTTTATGCTAAGATTGATTTTAGACCAAATAGAGATGTGATGATGATGATATGCTATGTAAAATGAGGAAATAAACTATGTTAATCCATTATTACTAAATTAGGATGAGCTAAAATGATTGAAAGTAAGCTAGATTAAGATGATTATGCTAAGTGTAGAGCTAAATGGGCATGATAACAATGCTTGAAATGAAAGGTGAATGGTTATTTTGCTCTTGGAAATGAGGAGCATTTATAGGATTTGGGAAGGAGGAATGAGTGGCCAGGATCAAAATCCTTGAGAGAGGCCAAGATTCATTCAAAGGGGAGCACATGGATTGTGCTAGTTTAGGGCCACCTCCTTGTGACAAGTGTCATAAGGGCATTGGGTTGAAAGATGGGAGGGATGTGCACAATTTGAGAAATGTGCATAAGGTCAAAGGGTGTAAGAAAGGGGTGAGGGGCTTCTTAAATGCATGATAAATGCATGTAAGAGGGATAAGGAGGCCTTAAATGCACTTAATACATGTAAGAGAAGTTTCTAGAAGTTTGTTGACTTTGGGTTAAGCTTAGGAGTTGGCTAACCTTGGTTAGGGAATGTGACAAGATTAGGGGGGGATTAGGATTAGGATTAGGACTTTCTAGAAGAGTCTAGAATTTCCTTAGGATAAACATGGATTTTAGGAAATAAATAAAGATTTATTTATTTCCATGGTTTAGGTTTGAGAATATTTATTAAAATGAATTTAATAAACATGAGGATTAAATATTTAATATTAATTAAATATTTTGAGTTGGGATTAGGGTTAGGAAATGAGGGGATTAGCCTTTAATCAAAATTAAAGAAGGATTAGAAGATTTTGGAAGAGGTTCGTGGTCTTAAGGAAATTGGCCAAGTTTTGGGCAAAAAATAAATAAATAATTTATTTTGGGATTTTTTGGTCAATTTATTAATTAAATAATTAATAAATAAGGAGATAATGTTTAAATAAGATTTAAACATTTTTGGGAGGGATTTCTTAATTAAATATTTTTAATTAAGATAAAGGGATTCAATGGCATAAAAATAAATAAATAAATAAAATAAATAAATAATTAATAAATGATGATGTCATCAGGGATTTTTCAGAAAATAAAAATACTTTATTTTCTAAAGAATTTTTAGGTGTCTACATTTTGCCCCTCTTTGATGCGATGCCACAAGTGGCATGGCGTCAAAGACAAGAAAATAAGATGCCCAAGGCTAGAATTTAGAGGAATGATGGGTTGTGCCCCCTCGAGAAAATAATGCAAAGAGTAAACGTTGTGGAATTTTTTTGAAAGGAAACAAAGAAAGAAGGACCTAGGAAGAAGGGGAGATAAATAACCAAACTTCCAAGAGCAAATATGGGTGAATGCAAGATGAGATGGAATGCAAAATGCAGGATGTAGCTATATGAGAGATGCAAGATGCAAGATTAATCTAGATGATGCAAGATGCAGGGGATTGGGGGAAGCTCCAAGTGCAAATGTGGAGAGCACAACCTAGTTTAATATAGCAATGCTAGAGACCTACCAAGGATACTGGGATCATGAGGCCTTGTCATTGTGTATGAGTGAATGTGACCTCAAATTCAACACACACGCAACATGATCATTACTCACATGATCAGCTTACAGAAAAGAATATGAGTTATTCAATTCAAAATCCATAGTGAAGCGATCTGTTGCCTCCTATGTAGATGGGATGTTTTCAAGATTGCTCTTAGATCAAAAGCCAACAACCATAAGACTGAACTACAATAGAGGATTTTAAAAGCAAAGCACATGCATTAAATCCAAAATGCAAGCAATTTAGCATGAATGCATGTAATCTAACATGAGAATGCAAGTAATCTAATATGAGAATTCAACTAATCTAATATGGATGCATGTAATCTAAAATGAAAATGCAAGTTCTTTTTAGAGTTTTCAAAGGAAAATGTGACTAAATCCAAGAACAACTAAGAAAATGAGAAATGCAATATTATACTAAATGAACTAACTAAAATGATAACAATCAAAAGCTATGAATCTCAAAGAATGTAGTAGAATTTCACTATAATCTCTATGCTCTCAAAAATTCGATCCTTTGAAATGAAAAGGCAAGCTCTTAAATAGAAAAAGAGGGGGAATCTTGCATGTAACTTCTTTTGCCACATCTCCTAAGTGACTTCATTTTCCATTAAGGCTCTTTACTTTTTGGACAAATAGGCATGGAATTATTTAATTAAAAAGTGGAATTTATGCCACATATGGGGGTGTGACTAATTTGAATAATTTGAATAATTAAATTCAAATAGAGAGATGTCCACTCAAATAATTAAATGATATTAGTTCCTTTTTGATGTGTATTAGCTAAAGGGGTAAGTTCAATTTAATTTAAAGCACGTAGGACTTTAGAATTAAATTAAATTATCATAGGGGTAATTTAGCTAATATAAGTCAAAGACTTTAGGAATTAATTTAGCATTTGATTATTGCAATTTAGGGTCTTTGCAACTGACATCAAGTCAAATAGAGTCAAGTAGGAGAGAGAAAATTGCCTAAGGAACTAGGACTTTGATGACATAGAATTGAAGAAATACACCAAAATTTGCCTGAAATAAATAGGTGTCAATTTTGGGGTATTACATTTTGCCCCTCTTTGAATTGATGTGCGAGCAACTCATTGATTCAAAGAATAGTCTAAAGTGACAAATGATGAGAATTTCCAAAGTCTAAGTTAGATTGCGAAGACAACAGTCTTAGAACAGAACCAGGATCAGGGTTAGATCACCCCAATACCAATTAATGAAGATGCAGATTTAGGACTATCTCTAGAATTAGGGTTAGATTGCCCCAATACATAGCTTAGCCCTCCGATGCTTGGGTTACATTTCCCAGATAATGGTTTAAAATATATTTTGAGAGCCATCTCCAGAATGAAGCTTGACTCCCAGGAATCAGGGTTAGATTGCCCCAATACCTAAAAGATTTCAAGAACCATCTCTAGAATGAAGCTTGATTCTCGAGGATCCGAGTTAGATTGCTCAGATACCTAAGAGATAGATGATAAGATAATAGGATACGAGGCACTGAGATGCCCCAAGAAATGAGAACTGAAGATTCAGATTAGACTGATTGAAGAATTGATTCGACAAGATTCAATGATGCAATCATCCTGCTCCCTCGGGAGCGAAATCGAAAGATGACACATCAGAAGATGATTGACAGCAAGAGATTACAGATAAAGATAAGATCAAAGATTGAGAAGAATTCAGAGCAGATTAAAGAAGCATCGAGATGTAGAAGCAAATTAGAGCAATGTAGAGGTCCTGTTGACCAAGTTTGACCATGGTTGACCAAATTTTGACTAGGGTTGACTTTGATGAGAAGAACAAAGAGATCTTGAGAACATGATGCAAAGATGAGAGTCTGGCAGGAAGATGACGCCAGAAGGCTGACTGCACAAGCATTCAATCCCAAAGGGTCTTAGAATTTAAAACGTGATTTTGAGCTATGTAGAGATGTCAGATTTCAATTTCAATCTTGAAAACTTGTGCAATCATGATGAAACTGGGATGGAAGAGGAGAACCTCCAATGAACAAAAAGCAATCAAGAGAGTAGCAAGATATCATCTCAAATGCAAGCCTAAAATGGACATGCAAGCCTAGAAAGTGCAAGCTTAGAATGAAAATGCAAACCTAAGCTAAAGATGCAAGCCTAGAAAAAAAATGCAAACCCTAGGACTTGGTTGTTGGACTCCCTGTGTTTTCATCACAGAGCCGTTTAAGTTCAAAAAATCACAAGATGTCATACAATCCTCACTAATATCACTATCCTGAGAATATGAATATGACATAAGTCTTAGATTTGTCAGAATGAGGTGTAAGCATTAAGGCACAAGAAGCTAGAATGACCTGAACACCTATTCCTTTTAATCTAGCAAGTTAACATAAGCATTAGAACATAGATGCTAGAATGACCTGAATGTTGCTTGCAACAAACACACCAAACACGTAGGAGTTCCTCCTTTTGCCAAAGATTGCTCGTAGTGACCCTTATGTTCACTTAGCAGGACAAGCGTTTACAATTTCACTAGTAGCAGAAAGAAGTCGCTCAAAAGACAAGGAGAAGAACCAACCTCACCAAAGCATCCATATAAAAGGAGTCGAGGTATGCATGGCCATCCAATATGAGATGGAGGCTCTTACAGATGGACACCCCTCTTATATGAATTTTTTGGATCATTGGAACTAAACCAACAAGCAGAAAGCAAAGAAAGAAAACAAACAAACCCTCAAAGAAAACAAAGCTCAACATGCCTCAAAAGAACACACATTTAGTTTTAGTTTTAGTTTATGCTTGTGTTCAAGTGAATTGGAGTCAAATCAGAAAGATGACGTTTGAAGTCTCGATGAGATAATGACAATAGGCAGACACAGTGAGAAGCACTAGTGACTGATGCAAGGGAGAGATCCCAAAAGAGAGAGGTCGAATGAGAGCTAGGTATCAGTAGGTAGATGTAGTGAGAGTCGCTGGTGACTGATGCTCAAAAGAGTTTCTGAAAGTGATAGGACAATGCCCCCTAGACCAAGCGAGTGCCCCCAAGCGTGAACCAATTCCAATCTATGAAGAGTCGAGCAAAAACTCAAAAACAACCGAAGGCAAGTGCATGAGCTAGCAAACCAAAGCGGGAAACAAACTAAAGCAGGAAACAAAGGAAGCAAACTAAAGCTGGAAAACAAACTAAAGCAAGAAACTAAGAGCCAAGTGACACCGAGAGAGGATGTTACTTTAGGAAACAAGTGGCACCTGTTTACCAGGTTTTCACTAACTTGGCAAAGATTCTATTTTTGCTACCATGATGCCTGTTTACCAGGTTTTCAGCAATGGCACATTTTTTTCTTTTTCAATTTTTTTGTACTTTTCTCTTTTTTTGTATTTTTTTTGAATATCTCATTTTTTTGAATTTTTCATTTTTTCATTTTTTTTTTTTTTGTATTTTTTCAAATTTTCTATTTTTTTTGTATTTTTTCAAATTTTCTATTTTTTTGTGTATTATCAAGGTGCCCGTTTACCAGGTTTTCACCAGGATAATAGATGCATCAAAGCACTTGTTTACCAGGTTTTCACTAAGATGATCATTTTTCAGGACATTTTGCAATTTTTAGGATTTTTTACAATATATCAATTTTTAGGATTTTTTTTAGGACCAATAAGTATGTACATGAGCACATAGAGAATGTCAACTATAGAACTTCTTCAGATGAAGAGTGTTGATGGGCTCTTTGAGTGCCTCTCCTTTAGTGGTAGAGAGTTTGTATGCGCTAGATCCAAATGCTGCAATAACAATGTATGGACCAAGCCTTTTTGGTTCAAATTTTCCTTTCTGAACTCTTTGCTGTTGATTCTTGGGGTTTTCTCTCAGGACGAGATCACCCACTTGGAATTCCCTTGGTCTGACTTTTTTATTGTATGCTTTTGAAATTCTATTCTGGTATGCTCGGAGATGATTGAACGCCACCTTCTGACATTCATCCAATAGTTCAAGCTCTTGTAGCCTAGATATTCGGGTGTCTTCATCAGTGATGAGGTCCTTCAGAGAGACTCACAAAGTAGGAATCTCGACCTCAATAGGTAACACTGCATCTACTCCGTAGACTAAGGTGAAGGGCGTGGCCCCTGTTGGTGTCCAGATACTTGTTCTGTAAGCCCATAAAGCTGGATTAATTTGGAGATGCCAATCTCTACCAGATTTGTGAATTGTTCTGTGCAGAATTTTGAGAATTGTTTTATTGGAAGCTTTTGCTTGTCCATTACCCTGAGGATAATAGATAGATGAACAATGTTGAATAATCCTAAATTTGGCACACAAGTTTGTCAAGTCCTTATTTTTGAATTGTCCTCCATTGTCAGTGATAATAGATGAGGGTACACCATATTTGTAAATGATGTAGTTCAGAATGAACATAGCAATAGTCTTTCCATTAGCAATGGTGAGAGGAACTGCCTCGACCCATTTGGTAAAGAAATCTATAGCAGTGATTATGAACTTGTGTCCCCTTGAAGAAGGATGAATCTACCCTACCAAATCAAAAGCCCATTGCTAAAATGGCCAAAAAATGATGAAAGGTATAAGCTCTTGAGCAGGAGCATGAATCAGATTCCCATGATATTGGCATTGTTTGTAGGTTTTGGCATATTGAACAGCTTCTTTTTCCATATCCGGCCAGTAGTATCTAGCTCTAATAAGTTTACGAGCTAACATTAGACCACTCGAATGAGAGCCACAGATACCTTCATGTACTTCAACTAGTGCACGTTTGGACTCATCGGGTTCTAGACACCTAAGGAGAGTACCATCTAGACCTCATCTATACAAGTCATTTGCTATGATAACATACCATGAAGCAGTGTGAATGAGGTGACGTTTCTCATTCTAGGTGTAGGTGTCAGGAATGATTTGGTCTCGAAGGTAGGAATAAATGTGATGGTAGCAGGATGAGTCATGTCCAATAATTGAATAGATCATCCTGGAGTCGAGGGTATCATAGGCAGGGTAGTGCAATGTTTCCACCAGGAATTCATGTCTGAAATCATTTTCTGGCATTTGTAGCATTGAAGCGAGAGTATCCATGGCATCAGCCACCTTATTGTCTACTCTTGGAACTTGTTGGAAAGAAATATGTGCAAAGTAAAATTTCAAATCATCCACCATTTTCTTGTAAGGTATTAGCTTGTCATCCTTTGTTTGATAAACATCATTGACTTGGTTGACAATCAACTGAGAATCTCCAAAAAATTTGAGCTCATCCACACGCCATTCAATAGCTATCTTCATTCCATTGATGAGAGCTTCATACTCCACTATGTTGTTTGTACAGGGAAACAACATCTTATATGCTTTTGGCAATGAGTACCTCTGAGGTGTTATAAATAGAATACCTACACCTGATCCTTGTTGAGTAAATGATGCATCAAAGAACATGCTCCAAGACTGGTGTGTAAGAAGCATGATGGATTCATCTGGAAATTCAATGCTCAAAGGTTGATGATATTTTAATAGAGCTTTGGCCAACTGATCAACAATTTCTTGTCCCTTAATGGCTTTTCTTTCCACATATTCGATGTCAAACTCACTAAGAATCATGACCCATTTAGCTAATCTACCTATGAGGGAAGCTTTGCTCAACATATATTTCAATGGATCAATTTTTGCAATAAGCCTCGTAGTGTGAGCCAAAATATAATGTTGTAGCTTCTGAGATGCAAACACTATAGCCAAACAAGCCTTTTCAATAATTGAATAATTCATCTCATAGGAAACCAACATTTTGTTGATATAGTAAATAGCCCTCTCTTTACTATTCTGATCTTCTTGAGCTAGGAGAGCTCCCAAAGATGTGTTTGTGGCCAAGATGTATAGTATAAGTGGCTTCCCATGAATGGGAGGCATCAAAATTGGTGGATTAGCAAGATACTACTTTATCTGAGTAAGTCCTTTATCACACTCTTCATCCCATTTATAGGTTACACCCTTGTGTAGAGTTTTAGTAAATGGTTGGGATTTATTAGCTAATTGTGAGATGAACCGCCAGATGGATTGTAATCTTCCCTGGAGACCTCTCATCTGACTTATGTTTTTAGGTGGAGGCATTTCCATAATAGCTTGCACCTTTTCTAGATCCACCTCTATATCCTTGGCTGAAATAATGTAACCCAAGAGTTTTTCGGAAGTAACACCAAATGCATATTTCTTAGGATTAAGTCTTAGGCTAAACTATTCCATATGATCAAGAATAGGACCCAAATCTTCAAGGTGAGTTGTTCATTACATACTTTTGGCTAAAGTATCATCCACATAATCCTCCATGGTCTTATGCATCATATCATGAAAAATGGTGGTAACAGCTCTCTGATATGTTGCTCCAGCATTCTTGAGCTCGAAAGGCATGACATTCTAGCAGAAAGTGCCCCAAGCACATGTAAAAGTAGTTTTTTCTTGATCCTTTGGCACAATTTTTATTTGATTATAACCAGAGAAGCCATCCATTAGTGAGTACATCTCATATCCCACTATCATGTCTACTATCATATCAATATTTGGCAACGGGAAGTCATCTTTTGGACATGCCTTATTGAGATCTCAAAAATCTGTACATACATGAATGGACTTATCATGCTTGGTGACAGGAACAATGTTTGAAATCCATTCGACATAATCAATTACTCTTATGAAGCCAGCTTTAAGAAGTTTCTCTTGTTCAACCTTAACCAAAAGTGCCACATGAGGGTGCATCTTCCAAAGTTTTTTCTTGATAGGTTTGATATGTAGTGCAATAGATAGATGATGCATGATCAAATTAGGATCTAATCGAGGCATATCAGAATAGGTCCATGCAAATTTTATTTTCTTACTTTGGAAGAAGTTAATGAACTCTTCTTTCTCTTGCACAGACAATGACTGAGCTAAATGTATGATTTACGGAGCAGCCTCTGTACCCAAATTTACTGCCTGTGTCTGTTCTATCAAAACTGATGATCTTTCCTGAAAATGACTTGGGAGAGTATCAAGTATCTCATCTTTGGGTGCCTCAGAGAGGTTTTCACTTGTAGATACATCTTTTATTTTTACTATTTTGTGCTCTGATACTGCCACAATGTGGTTTTCACCATCAGAGCTTCTATTTTTTCTCTTTTTGATTTTTTGACTAAGATACTTAATATCCCCCTCTGTCATGTTGACACTGTATTCACTGGTGGAAGACATTATGGGCTCAATTGCATGGAGGTAACAGGCTAGCTCATAATCATTTTGGAACATTAGGACTTCATTAGATGTAGAAGGGGAGCTCCAGTCTATGAGATCAGGATGGTGGAGCAAAAGAGTAGGAGTAATGGGTGGTTCAATTGCGTTCATGATATGATTCTCAAAAGTGCTGACAAGCAAGTCAAGACCCAAAGAAATTTCATCCAAAGGAGTGTTCGAATCCCTATGAGACCCTATGTTAGAAGTAGAATACATGTTAACACCAATAGCATCTAATTCAGGCACCCTAGCATTAGACCCCTCACCTATTTCAAGAAGTCTTTCATACTCATGAACAGTATCAATGTCTACATCAAAAGTAGCAATAGATAAAGAGTCAAATTCATATTCATGTGAGTCAGTACTTGATGTGGGAATTCCATCAGCATTAGCATCATCATTAGACTCATTATCATCTTTGGTGGCATTAACAACTTGCTAAATTTTTTCTTGTTCATACCTCTTTTCAAAATGTGGGAATACATATCGCTCACCAGTATAACGGGGATCATTAGTCAATGTTTCTTTCCATTGCTCATAAGTGAATTCATGCACTGAAGAGGTTTTATCAGAACTAACCTTAGAATAAGTATCAGTATTAGTCTTAGTATCATTTTGTACCATATGAACAGGAATGATAGGCTCATCATGTTCTTCAAAGAGCGCAGCAAGATCCAGAGGTATGGGATAAGGAAGGATGTCTTCATCAGAGCTGGCCTCTAGATTTACCTCTGGTATAGTATCCTTAGATTCTAACTCAGATTTAGGTTCAGGTACGGACACAAATTTCTTCATTCCTAAATGGAAAGCCTTCTTTTCAAAGCCTAAGCTAGTGGTGTCTTTTGAGCGGCGACCAGTAGCTTCAATAGGTTTCAGCAAACCATTGTCATTTATTCCTATTGGACCACTCCCTTTGTACCCAAAGTGCTTCATGATCTTGAAGCCTTCACTGTAGGGTTCTTGTTCTAAATTTGGAGAAGGAGTATTTTTCTCAGCTGTTTCTTCCCTTTTATAAATCCAAGCCTTGATAGCTCTTTCTTCTTCCTCATCCTCTAAAGGTATTGTAGCTTTAACAAAAGCACCATCATAAACAATCTGAGGGGAGCTAGTGGTGTTATTCTCAGAAGGTCTTCCATAAGAGCATGGAGATAGAGGTAAAGCTGCCAGGGATAGCACAGGTTCCATTTGGTACTCTCCCATGCTAGTATCCTTTAGTTTCAAGATTTTTTCCATTTCTCTAAGTTTAGCATCATAGAACTCAGTGGAGTCTCTATTTGTTGGAACCAAGCTATCTGCAGATTGTGCAAGAGTGTTGCAATCATAATTGCTGTTAGTCGGAATAGTGACTTCTACGCCATGGAAAGGAAACTTGATGCATTGATGGTAAGTGGATGGAATAGCTTGCATCTCATGAATCCATGGTCTTCCCAACAAAATGTTGTATGCCAAAGGAATATCAAGGACCTGAAAAGTGACATCTCTCTCAATAGGACCTACGCATATAGGTAGCACAACTAAGCCTCGGGACTTGCACTCTTCTTCATCATATGCCTTAATGGTAATCTTTTTGCAGGATTCTATGCAATCCTCATCATAACCTAGCTGAGTAAGCAATTTGGCTGAACAGATGTTAAGACCAGCACCATTATGAATAAGCATGCGACGGACACGCTTAGGACCTATCATCACCTCTATGTGTAGGGGAGCATTATGTGGGTGACTCAGCAAGTGATCATATTCTTTTGAGAAGGATAAATAGTGAGGTGAGATCAAGTGACCCACCATAGATTGGAACCAATTAAGATCAAGGTCTTTGGGGACATTCACCTCAGCAAGGGCCTTATCTAGAATTTTCCTATGAGCAGGCAAGATTTTCAGCAACTCAAAGATGGTAATCTAAGCATTAGTTCATTGGAGTTGATCTAGAATACTATAACTAGTAGTATTAGGCATAGGGGTTGATTTCAGGGCTTTGCTGGTAGGAACAACAGTAGTCTTATCAGCAACTTGTTTCGGAGCAGCCTTGTCTATAGTTTGTTTTGAGGAATTGTTACCCATAGTTTACTTCAGAGGATCAGGGCCTTTCAGCACAACTCTTCCATGTGAAAAAATAATGACATTAGCACAATCATGAGTTTGTTCAGATTCAGATGAACAAGAGGTGGAACTACACAAGATAAATAGAGTCCTAGGTTTGGGAACATTGTCATTCCCCTCAGAAGAAGCCATATTGCAATAATAAACTCCAACAGGTTCAAGCATATTGATGACATTATCCATAGCAGTGTATGTATAATTAACCTTGGCATTGTTGTTCTTAGGTGTGGAAGACTCACCCTTATCATGAGGAGGGAAAGGATTCTTAAATGCTTGATGGTCTGAATTCTTATTATGGTTTTCCATAAGAATTTCATGCTTATCAATGAGATCTTGAACTTTGTGCCTCAGTTGACGACAAGTAGATGTCTTATGGCCAATGTTTTGGTGGTAGTCATAGTAATCATTATCATTCCACCAATAAGGTCTTGGTTGTAGGTCATAAAGATGCTTTTCCAATGGAGTGAGCACCTAACTCTCTACAAGAGTTTTAAAGACCACATCAAGAGGCTCTCCCAAAGGAGTGAAGTCACGCTTGGGTCGATCGGCCCAAGGTTTGTTCCTAGAAAACTTTGAATCTTGCCGATTATCTATGGTGGTGGTCTTTTCAACAGCCTTAGTAGCTTGCATACTAGAAGTAAGATTAAAGATAGGCTTCGAAGGCTTTGTGGTGACATTATCAACCACTCCATCATTGACCACATCTCTATTTTTGTTCACATTCTTTCCTTTGTCTTTGTTCGTGGAGAATCCTTGCTTATTATCCTTATTCAGAGTTAAGTCTCCCTTTTTAATCATGAAGGCTTCTATCCTTACAGCTTGTTTAATCATATTATCAAATGTCAAAGGACCTTGTAATTGTACCTGATAACCGAACTCTGGGAGAAGATTGTCCAAAAAGATATCAAGTTTCTCAGATTCAGGCAATTTACGAGGATATTTCATGCATAGTTATCTCCACCTTTGGAGGAAGGATAAGAAGGAATCTCCCTATTGTTGTTTCAAGTTGCACCAGTCATGAATGTTGACAGGATGTTGAATGTTGTGAGAGTAATGCTGAAGAAAAAGATTAGCAATCTCATCAAATGTCTTAATGCCAGGAAGCAACCGACAAAACCACTCCATAGCTGGCCCACCCAAGCTACGGGGAAAAAGTCTCATAAGGTACATTTGGTCATGCATGAACTCCATAGACAAGGCTCCAAACTCCCTTAGATGATCTTAAGGATTGGTTGTTCCCATGAACTTGTCATATTTGGGCAACTCCACTCCTCTTGGAAAAGGAGGCATGTGAATATTCTTATCAAAAGGAAAAGGACATATACTCTCCAATGTGAATTGTTGTGTGGAATTATCCTTTTCTTTTGTTAGTTGAGTAATCTAATCTTGCATACTTTGGATCATCTTTTGTAGCTTGCCGGTTTCAGTTTCTTCTTCTTTAGCTACAAGTGTTTCAACTTGAAAGTTTGGGGGTAATTTGACCCCTTGTTGTGCTAACTCAAGAAAATACTTCTCCTTCTCTTCTAAAAGGAGAATATCCATCATTTTGATAAGGCTTTTGTTAGCTTTAGTAGTGTCTATATCACATTGGGTTATCACATCATTTCCATCACCAAGGATCTCATAGATACTAGGAACTTGATCTTGTTGATCATCTTGGTTTTGATCAAATGGGGGAGGGCGATAAAAATGTGCTTGTTGATCCCCTTGAGTTCTACTTTGAGATTGGTCATCATTATGAGTCTAATTTTGGTCATGTTGAGATTGACCATGATGTTGATCATTAGAAGACTGAGCATGGTATTGATTGTGGGTTTGGCCATATTGGCCTGATTGAAGGTCAAATGGGTTCTTGGTTCCCATCTTGTTGAGACAGATCTGTGCTACAATCAAAGCTTCAGTAAAGTGATATTCATGATGTCAAAAAGGCATAGCTAAGGTAACCTTTGGTGTTTGAATAGAACTAGTAAGATCAACAATTTCAAGTGAGTCACTATCTTCAGCAATATCAACGATCTTAATAGCAGGGTCTATCTGAAGAGATGGTCTTCTATAGTTATGAAACAATGAATTGTTCTGGAAGAATGATTTATCTTGATCTTAGAGTGAAAAACTAGATTGTGATTCAAACAAAGGATTAAAACACTCTTGGAAGACCGGAGGCGATGATTGAGACAAATTATCTTTCGAAGTACTCAATGAAGAGCTTGAGGATCTCTCACAAAGTTCAAATTTTGCAATAGATTCAGGATGACCTATTCCTTAGTTAGGGGGTTTATTTTGCTCTAGACTAGTATTCTGGATGGGATAAGTCTTGCCACTTTGAGTCATGAGAGTCATAGATGAAGATGTAATGAGAGAAGATTCGGGATAAAGCTAGACTCTGTCTCCAAGATAATGAAAGGAGATGAATGGCTAGAATAGCCAAGATGCAAGATGGACCTAGTACGAATCGTGAAAAGAAGTGGATAGAATAACTGAGATAAGACTACCACAACATGAGGTATAAAAGGCATAAAGAGATAAGATGAATAGATGAGAGACAATGTGAGTCAAAGCAAAGATCGATCGATTCCTAACTCAAGACAACCAGTTTCTGATGGTGAATGATAGGAAAATAGAAAAATAGATCATAGACAAAAAGGTAGATCAGATTTATGTCATTGATCAAGCACATAAGATAGCAATCAAGGAGTTCAAGAAAACAGTCTTCAAGCAATGGGCAAGGGACAAAGAAACCTTGTGCATGAATAGGAATAGTGACTTAGTATTTCTACTCCCTAAGGACTCTACTTGTGTATGTTCTTGAAAATATTTTAGCAGGCACTTAAAACACAACAACATCCTAGCAAGTTGTCTACAAGGATATACATGGATTTTCTAAAAGGAGTCCTCAATATACACAAGGTACGTGAGACACAAATTCGTAGATGAGAAAAATCTAAAATCACACAGCCGGGGGGAGACGGTAACCCAAATCTCCTCCTTCACTTCTCAAAGGTATAAAGTTCTTTGAGGCTTAGCCAAGAGTGAAATCTAACTCATTCCCAAGAGAGGTGTCTTTGGATTCACCTCCCAATTTTTATACTCTGTCGGAACATGGGAGTTAAGGTTGTCCCTTGAGATGATGAAATCCCCAAGCAGGCCTTCTAGAAATGAAAATTTAAGTAATTCACTATCAAAAGTATTGGAAAGCACTAAAGGTGGTGCATTTAACCCTTCAAGTAAATGTGAGGTGAGTCCACAAAGTGGTGCATTTAACTCCTCACACAAACTCAAAGTGAGTCCACACCCTAGAAAACAAGTGAGTTCCAAAAAGCACAAAAGGGTTTCCTAGTGGAACAATTAACACTTCTTTCCTGTAGACCCCTCCCCTTTAATGTGGCGCTGAGATTGCAACCATGGGGTGGAATGAGGGGCTGATGGATTAGCGAGTCCAATAACCCAAGATAGCAATCTAGATTAATCACAAGTAATCTAAGACTACTAATCAATACTACTCATAAGTGCAAGAGGGTTTGAATCATGGAATATTTAACTTTCCAAGTAAACATGAAGTGAGTCCACAAAGTGGTGCATTTAACTCTTCATGTAAAAAAAGAATGAATCCATGCCCTAGATTACTCAATGAGATTTTTTTGATATTGGAACCAAGAATTACTTAATGTTTAAAAGACAAGCATGCACTTAAACACAAACTTCTATGAAAGCAAATCTATGTTCGTTTATTTCCCATTAAGAGCATAAAAAATGTGTTCTATGAAAGTGTGTAACACTCAAGCCAAACACATAAGAGATTAATTTTATGCCCAAACCAAGTGTTATAGAGATTTTAAGAACTCACCTTAGGTCCAAAGATCTACAATCTAGCATTTAGCACACATCTGAAAGTACAAAATCAAGACAAATCAATGGCAAACTATAAGATATGTAACATTATTGTCTTCAAGACAGTCTTTAAAGATTGATTTATTTGACCCATAAAATCACAATATTAAAATTTCTAGAAAGAATGAAGTTTTTAGCCAACATCAAGAATTATCATTTTCCAAAATTACAAGGTCTTATGATTCAATTTGGTTCCTCAACCAATAACCTTTTCAGACTGCCATTTTTCTGTCATAAACCAGATTTAAAACACCAGGCCCTGCCTAGGGAATCACATATCTTTCTCAGAAAGAATCCAAATGAAACCAAACCAATTTAAAAGTAACTATTAATGAATCTAGTTTCCAAATATGTAAGCCATTTATTTTTTTCATTCATAAATCATTTTCTAAGAATAAATCATTGCCTGCAACTCCAATACAGATTTTTAAAAACTAGTTTTCACTCAAATGCCCATAACTTTCACAAATCTACATAAAAATGACTCAAACTAAAAATAAATGAAAGATAATTCATGTATCTTTCAAATTAATATTATTATAGATATTTATTATTCACAATTTTTCCGTACTAGATGTTTCAATCTGACTGTATTCAGAGAATCTCAAATCTACAAATACCCACTTTCACCAAAATGATCATAACTTATTCATTTATTTATAAAAATGAACCAAAAAAAAATCATGAGAAAGAGGATTCATCATTCTATCCATCCATTATTATATTACAAAGTTTCTAGGCTTTACATGGCCGTACAAGGCCTGGAACCAACATTAAAACTGAAAAACCAATCAAGAATGAGGCCAGAAATTGATCTTTTCTGCTCCATGGTGGGCGCCAAAATGTGTATGAGTCATTGTGACCTCAAATTAAACACACATTCAACATAATCATTACTCACATGATCGGATTATAGAAATTAATATGAGTTATTCAATTCAAAATCCATAGTGAAGCGATCTGTTGCCTCCTATGTAGACGAGATGTTTTCAAGATTGCTCTCAAAATGAAAGCCAACAACCATAAAACCAAACTACAATAGAGGATTTTAAAAGCAAATAACATGCATTAAATCCAAAATGCAAGCAATCTAGCATGAATGCATGTAATCTAACATGAGAATGCAAGTAATCTAATATGAGAATGCAACTAATCTAATATGAATGCATGTAATCTAAAATGAAAATGCAAGTTCTTTTTAGAGTTTTCAAAGGAAAATGTGACTAAATCTGAGAACAAGTAAGTAAACTAAGAAAATGAGAAATGCAATATTATACTAAATGAACTAACTAAAATGATAACAATCAAAAGCTATGAATCTCAAAGAATGTAGTAGAATTTCACTATAATCTCTATGCTCTCAAAAATTCGATCCTTTGAAATGAAAATGCAAGCTCTTAAATAGAAAAAGAGGGGGAATCTTGCATGTAACTCCTTTTGCCACATGTCCTAAGTGACTTCATTTTCCATTAAGGCTCTTCACTTTTTGGACAAATAGGCATGGAATTATTTAATTAAAAAGTGGAATTTATGCCACATATGGGGGTGTGACTAATTTGAATAATTAAATTCAAATAGAGAGATGTCCACTCAAATAATTAAATGATATTAATTCCTTTTTGATGTGTATTAGTTAAAGGGGTAAGTTCAATTTAATTTAAAGCACGCAGGACTTTAGAATTAAATTAAATTATCATAGGGGTAATTTAGCTAATATAAGTCAAAGACTTTAGGAATTAATTTAGCATTTGATTATTGCAATTTAGGGTCTTTGCAACTGATATCAAGTCAAATAGAGTCAAGTAGGAGAGAGAAAATTGTCTAGGGAACTAGGACTTTGATGACATAGAATTGAAGAAATACACCAAAATTTGCCTGAAATAAATAGGTGCCAATTTTGGGGTATTACAGTCACTAGTGTTGCATAGGACTGACGCTAAAAAGACATGCAGGGTTGCCCTAGCATCACACATGAACCCAAGAGGAAGCATGGTGGAAACGATGCTAAAGAAACCACAAACATGACTGACTCATAGGCAAAAGCAAAAGATCAAAAGACCTTGCCCCAGATTATCCTCATTCATAGCGCACCATGATATAAAGGATCATGGTGACCTTGAGTAGAGAACAATGAGAAGCCGTAAAAGATTAACAAGATCCAAAGGACAGAATCCAAGACCAAAATGAGAACTCCAAAAGGACATCCTTTGCCAAGGAGAGAGATTTGATGTGATGGTGGGAAGATTGGTCTGAATGTGTGGAAGGATGCATCGACACGGACCTAATGTGATTAGTGGAAGATTAGGTCTGATAAGAGGAAGGATACATCCTCAAGGACCCGCTGATTGATGAGAGAATGAGTGTTGGTGGTCACTGGGAATATGATGAAGTCAAATAATAATCACTGGGATCAAGAATAGTTGACAAGTGATGTTGTTGAAGTACAAGGTTGGGTAGGACAAGATGTGATGATCAAATGTTGTTGCAGGACTGACAAGGACTATGTACAACAAAAAAGGATGATATGTACAATGAATAGAAAAAGAGATATACAATGGATATGTATAGAAGCTCAAGATTAGGGATAGGAAGATCTCACTATACATGATATGGTACAAGAAGGATGGTGCTATACAGGATATATAGGATATGGTACAAGAGAATGGTATAAGATATGTGCAGGTAGGATTGCAGATTTGCTAGAGGATTATGAAAAAGAGGAATGCTCGGGGATGGTGGATGGGGATGGGGATGGTAGAAAAAGGATTGAGATGTTGGGATGGAGGGATGGGAGTTTGGTAGATAATGACTCGGTCCACTATGTATGGCACCTGTTTGCCAAGTTTTCACCAACATACTTGTCCAAGGTGCTTGAATTGCCAAGTTTTCACCATTGGACGATTATTTTTCTTTTTCTTTTTAAAAAAAAAAACTTTTTTCAATTTTTATGGATTTTCTGAATATGTAGATCTGGTTTAGGCATAGAATCTCTTCAAATGTATGATGTTGATTGGATCATTCAAAGGCTCACCTTCTGGTGTAGATAACTGATAAGCTCTAGAGCTGAAGCATGCTGTGACAACATAGGGGCCCAACCAAGTAGGCTCAAACTTGCCTTTCTTTTCTCTATTTGCTTGGACTTTCTAATTTTCTTTGAGGACCATGTCACCGACTTGGAACTGTCTGGGATGGACCTTCTTGTTATAACTCCTTTTGAGTTGATTCTGGTATGCAACCAAGTGATCATAGGCTTGTTATCTCTTTTCATCTTACAGGTCTAGTTGTGTGAGATGGGCCACACGATAGTCTTCATCAGTGGTGTAGTTCTTCATGGAGACTCACAATGATGGGAGCTCAACCTTGATCGGCAGAATGACTTCAGCACCATATACAAGGTAATATGGGGTGGTTCCTATAGGAGTGTGATAAGAAGTACAATAGGCCCAAAGGGTGGGATTGATTTGGAGGTGCCAGTCACGACCAGAATCATTGACAACCTTCTTGAGGATTTTCAAGATAGTTTTATTGGTTGCCTCAGCTTGGCCATTTCCTTGAGGGAAATATGGACTGGAGAAATGGTGATGGATGTGGAGTCTAGCACATAGATCATCCACATGCTAATTTTCAAAAGGTGTGCCATGGTCAGTGAAGATGGTAGATGGTATGCCAAAGTGACAAATGATGTGGTAAAGGATGAACTTGGATATTTGGATACTAGTAGTTAGGGTGAGTGAAATCACTTCAACCCATTTGGTGAAGTACTCTGTGGCAGTTATTATGTACTTGTGTCCATTCAAGGAAAGGGGAGTGATTAAGCCGACAAGGTCGAAGCCCCAACATGAAAATGGCCAAGGTGGCGCAATGGGCTACAAATCTTGTGCTAGTGCATGGATCAAATTTGATCAGTATGGGCACCACAAATTTGATCCATGCATGGATCAAATTTGCATGCAAATGCTTAGCTAGAACCATACCACTCGTATGGGCACCGCAAATTCTAGCATGGACCTCTTGTAAAGCTAGGATGGCCTCATTTGAATCTAAACACCTAGAGAGGATATTGTGATACCCTCAATGATAAAGGGTGCTGGCTACAAGAGTCTAGTGGGAAGCTCTATGAATAAGTTTTTGGCATTGGTTATTGGTGAGATGGGGAGATATGATACCATTCTTTAGATATGCATGGATGTCATGGTACCATGGGGACTAGGGACCAACCAAGACACACACCATTTTTGCATCGGCGTTCTCATAAGTTGGTGTATGTAGCTGCTCGACTAAGAATTCATACTGTGATGCGTCGTGTGGGATTTCTAACAAGGACCCAATAGTTTCCATTGCATCTGCTACTTTGTTCTGAAGTCTAGGTATCTGTGTGAATTGTAGATTCAGGAAATGCTCTTTCAATCTATCCACGAGTTCTTTGTAAGGTAGCATCTTGTCATCCTTTGTTTGATATTCATCTAGGACTTGCTTGATAATTAGTTGTGAATCGCCGAACACTTACAGTTCTATGATATTCCATTGAATGGCTGTTTTGAGACCTAAGATGAGTGCCTCATATTCTAAAATGTTGTTGGTACATGAAAATCCCAACTTGAATGACTTTGGGATGTAGTCACCTTGAAGTGTGACAAATAGGATTCCTGCCCCTAATCCATGTGATGTGTAGGAGCCATCAAAGTATAGTTTCCATATGGGTTGTTCTTTGATCATACATAAGTGTTCATCAGAGAATTCCATGATTAGTGGATAAGCATCCACCAGTGGTGCTTCTGCTAGCTAATCGACAATGACTTGCCCTTTGATTTCTTTCTGATCTATGTATTGGATGTCAAACTCATTGAGTATCATGACCCATTTTTCCATACAGCCTGTGAGAGTTGTCTTTGATAGTAGATATTTGAGGGGGTCCACTTTTGAAATGAGCCTGATTGTGTGACTGAGCATATAATGTCTAAGCTTTTGAGTGGAAAAGACCACTACAAGGCATGCTTTTTCCATGGGTGAGTAATTAAGCTCATAGCCGACAAGAGTTCAACTAATGTAGTAGATGGCTCTCTCTTTGTTTTCATCATCATGCTGAGCTAGGAGTGCCCCTAGTGCTGTAGTGGTTGCTGAGATGTAGAGTATGAGAGGGCATCCTGGAACTGGTGGTACTAGGATTGGAGAATTAGCTAGATACTCCTTGAGATTATCAAAGCTTCTCTGACATATGGGATCCCATTTGAAGCTTGTGTCTTTGCATAAAAGATTTGTGAAAGGTTGGCACTTGTCTGCTAGTTGAGAAATGAACCGACGTACTAATTGAAGCTTTCCTTGTAGGCTTCTGAGCTATTTGAGTTTTCTTGGGGGAGGCATTTCTATTATTGCTTTGACCTTTTTAGGGTCAATCTCTATGCCTCTTTGTGATACTATGAAACCTAGGAGCTTTCCAGATGTAACACCAAAGACACATTTCTTTGGATTGAGCGATAACCCATAGTGCTGCAGGCGATCAAACACACTCTCAAGAATGTCAAGGTGTTCATGGTGTGTCTTTGATTTTGCAAGAATATCATCCACATAGTCCTTTAGGATCTTGTGGATCATGTCATGGAAGATTGCTATCATCGCTCTCTGATATGTGGCTCCTGCATTCTTTAGACCAAAGGGCATCATGTTATAGAAAAAGGTACCCCATGGAGTGGTGAATGTTGTTTTGTGTTGGTCTTCTGCTGCTATATGAATCTAATTGTATCTAGAGAAATGATCCATTAGTGACAACATTTCATGGCCCGCTATAAGATCTACGATCATGTCTATGTTAGGTAGTAGGAAATCATCTTTAGAACATGCCTTGTTTAGGTCCCTAAAATTTGTACAAATTCAGATGTCACCCGAAGGCTTTGTGATAGGTACCATGTTGGAGATCCAATCTGAGTAATCTATAGCTCTGATAATCTTTGCATCCAGGAGCTTTTCTAGTTCTAATTTTACCAATAGAGCTACTTTGGGATGCATTTTGCGTAGCTTCTGCTTTACTGGCTTAACATTGGGGTCTACGGCTAGATGATGAACAACAAGTTTAGGATCAAGTCCAGGCATGTGTGTGTATGACCATGCAAAGTTTCTAGTAGCTTCTTGAAGTAGCGCAGTGAAAGCCATTTCTTCACCTTCTGTCATGTTGGCTGTAATGTAGGTGATCCTCGGACATTCCTTTGTACCTAAGTTGACTAGTTTGGTTTCTTCTATGATGATAGGTGACTGATCAGGTCTATAATCCTGGATGGGAGGAAGAGGCAAGTCTTCATCTTCTAGCGCTTGAATTGCCAAGTTTTCACTAGAAGATACGCTCTTTATTTTTACTTTTTTGGAATCAGAATGTGCCCCATAAGGGTTTTCACATAAGGACTCATGTTTTACTCTTTCTGTTTCTCTTTTGCAACTAAAGCTTGCCTCCTCTCCAAAGTATCCTTCTGGGTCAAGCTTGTAGATGTGAGCTGACTCTGAATCCTAAACTAAGTGTGGACATGATGCCCCCATGAATTCTAGGAGTGCTTCTATGCTTTGGAACTCATCGATGTGTGTGACACTTGGTTGGTCCCAGTCTATGAGTTCAGGGTGGGTGAGGGGAAGTTTGATGAGATTGATGGCAATTTTTTGGAGGACAAAAGTCCTTAGGAGGGTGTCATCATCAAAGATATCATCGTAGGATCTGATTTCTTTCTCTTCAGGGATGTCTTCGATCTCTACAAGGTCATCCTGGCTATTTAAGAGGGGAACACAAGTCATGTTGGTGCCCCCAATTATGGTATTGGGCCCTTGTATATGTAGGCGAGGGGTATTAAAGCCAAGACCCTAATGTTGTGGGTTCTTGGATGCTATAATTGGGTCTTTGCTTCCACCTTCTTGTGGTCCCAAACCACCACCTTGGTAGTTCCATTGCTCAGTAGTGTACTTGTGTGATTGTGGGTATTTATCTTTGAAGTAACCAAGAAGTTGTTTGTCAGGTGGTGGGGGATCTTTGTACAACCACCTATTAATGTCAGGATCCATTTCTTGACTGTTTAATGTGCCATGGGATTCAAAAGTCATAGGTCCCATTCTCTTGATTTCATGATGCTCTTCAATAGGCTTGCTTTGGTGATTCAGGCACCCTTGAGTATGTGGATCAAGTGGGAGGGCCCCTACAACAAATGCATCATGTAGGCTATATTCACCACAACCTTGGTTATTGATCTTGATGGAAGAGAGGGTGGAGGTGAGAATGGTTTCTGGATCACAATGGGATTGGGATGAGCTGGCAATAGAAGTACCGATGTCAGTTCTAGGACAATGAGTGGAGTAAGGGAATGATGCTTCCATCGCACGATAGTATGCGAAGGGTTGGGGGTCAGCATGGATGGTAACCTCAGTGCCTTTATGTGGAAATTTGATGCACTAATGGTAAGTAGATGGTATAGCCTTAATGGAATGAATCCATGGTCGGCCTAGGAGGATATTAAATGGTAGGTCAAGATCAACAACATGGAAAATAGTATCCTATGTTGCTGGGCCCAGCTGAATGGGTAAAGTAATGGTACATTAAGAGGTACACTCCAAATTGTCATAGGCTTTGATAGTGATTACTTCATGTGGTATATCAGCCTAGGTGAACCCAATCTACTGAATGAATTTCAAAGTACACAAGTTCAAGGCTGAGCCATTATCTATTAAGACCTGTTTGATGGCAAAGTCTCTGACCATGAAAGTGATGCAGAGAGGGAGAGTATGGTCAGGTGTAATGTCTGGTATGTCAGATGTTTTGAAGGATAAATCATAGGCTACGGATAGATGTCACACAAGGGTCTCAAATAGGGTGGTGTTAATGTCTGTGGGGACATGTCCTTCTTTGAGAGCTCGGTTAAGGATCTCCTAATGGAGAGGTGAAGTGTGAAGAAGGTCCAAGATGGATATTTAGGCTGGTGTGTTCCCAAGATGTTCTATGAGGTTATACTATGCATTGTGTGCATTGTGTACTAGCCTTGGACGGGTACCAGCAATAGTTATCTGACCTCTACGAGTGGTAACATCACATTGACTATCTGCTCCTCTGACATGGATGGTATTGACTGTGGGCTCAACTTGGGTTATACATCCAACAATATTGTCATAATTGATATAGGTAGTAGTGTGATCTTCTTGCTTTCCTTTTCCATGGTTCTGGGGATGATTGGCTTTAGTTTGGTTGTTCCTAGCATTGTGTTGTGGGAACACATTCTGATAAATTTGCAAATTGGCATTTGGCAAGGCTTGAGCGGGTGTATCTACTTGAATCTCTTTTTGATCAATGAGATCTTGGATATAGTTTTTGAGTTTAATACACTTCAAAGTAGTGTGTCCTTTGACATGATGAAAATCACAGTATTCATGATCTTTGTACCAATCGGGCTTGGGAGTGGTATCATCAACTAGCTAGATTGGTGGAAATGTGATCAAGTTGGCCTTGGCCATTCGGTGAAAGATAACATCCAGAGGTTCACCCAGTGGTGTGAAGGTCTTCCTTGGATTATTATGAGCTTTGGGCTTGTGTTGTTTAGGAGAAAAATTAATGGCATTGACTTGATTGTTTGGATTACCTTGATAAGCTTGATGGGCTTGCTGCTGATAATTCTGCTGATTATTCTGAGAATGATATTGTTGTGTGGGTTGCTGATGGACTTGAGGAGGTTGTTGATAGATGGGCACTTGTTGTTGTTGGTATGCAGGAGTTGATGGAGGACTAGCCATGACAAATTGGACATGCTTGGTGTCAGTGGCTCCATTAGTAACAATGTTCTTGTTACGATTTTAGTAACGAGATTTATCATTGTTGGGTTTTTGGGCATCATTTTTGAAGTGTCATATTGTGCCTTCATCTAGGAGGGCATTTTCAATACCTATCCCCTTGCTCTTGATATCTTGATAGGTTTGGAGACAATTCATCCTCATGAAGTGGGATAGCTTAGGATGTAGATTATCAATAAAGATTTTGGTCAAATACTTTTTAGGTGGTTGGTATGATAACTTGGTGGTAAGGTTCTGCCATCATTGCAAGTATTCTGCTAGGCTTTCTCTTTTTTTTGTTTTGAATTGCAGAGATCTAACAAGGTCAACTCATTCTCAACATTGTGGGCATAGTGGGCTATGAACTTCTCAGAAAGTTTGGCAAAGGTTGTGATAGTCCCACAGGGTATTTTGTAGAACCACTCAACAGTGGTTCCTCCCAAGCTTTTGGGGAATAGGCGTAAGAGATAGTTATCACTATAAGCCACTTCTTGGCATGCCATATAGAATTCTTTAATATGATTGATTGGATCTCCTTTCCCCTGATATTTATCAAACTTAGGTGTCTCATAGTGCTTGGGGAAAGGTATAGCGGCAATGGACTGGTCAAACAGATAAGGACACACCTCCTCAAACTTGTAAGTTTTGTTCTCAGTACTAGTTTGAAGCTCTTTAAGAGTGTTCTTCATGGCTTCCCATTCAACATTGATTAGTGTTTGAGTGGGTACTCCCATTTGAGGTGGGTATTGTTGAGTGGGATATGGAGATGGCCCAACATGATAGGTAGATTGGAGTGGATTTTGGAGTGATGTTTGCTGGGGATATTGTTGATGCAACACAGGGGGATATTGCAGTGGTGGATATGAGACTACTTGCTGGTGTTGTGGGATGACTGGGACTTGCTGCTGTGACTGATAGGAGGAAACTTGTTGCTATTGGGGAATGATGGGGGTTTTTTGCTATGATTAGAAGTATGGTTTCTATGGGGGTGGCTGGTGGAATGATGCAGCTTGTTGGTAAGATGGTCCTTGCTGAACTTGGCTATGTGGTTGACCGATATAAGTCAGGTGCATTCCCATATTGCTTAAGGGTGGAACTGATCTAGGGAAGCTTGAAGCAAAGGGTGATTGGGCAAGATAACTTGCAAAATGGGATGAACTTTTCTGCTGAGGTGGAGGAACTTGCTGAAAAGCATTGGGTGTTGGGAATGGATAGCTCGTGAAGGATGAAGTTGGTGGAGGTTGAGATGGTTGCTGTTGTGCTACTTGTGAAAAGGTGGCTTGTTGGTTTGCAAATACAGATGTAGGAGAGTGAGTTGGTATTCCAAAGGCTTTCATGTCTTCTTGAGTGAGACCTCAATGAGGACCAGTGTGCGATGGGAATTGTGTTGCAGTGGATGCCAGGAAGGTAGATGTGATGGGAGTTTGGGACATGAATGGTGGTTTTGAAAAACCCATGGAAGGCATTCCTGTGGTGAAGGCATTTTGTTGGGCTTGTGCTTGGGTAGATGCTTGTTTGGGGGGAAATGAAGAGAATGCTTGTGTTCCCCATGAAAAGGGTGATGTTGATGTGGAAGCTTGCTGGGTATGAAAGGGGAGTGGTTGTGCTACCCCCAAAATAGATGACGCTGATGTCGAGGCTTGTTGGGAGAAAGAGGGAAGTGATTGCATTGACCCTAGAAGAGATGGTATGGATGTGGAAGCTTGTGGAGCAAGGGGGAAAGATGATTGCATCCCTCCTGGCATAAAAGGTGTGGATGTGGGAACTTGTGAAGCAAGGGGGAAGGATGATTGCATCCCTCCTGGAAAGAATGGTGTTTCTTGGTTTACGGAAGGTGGAGGAACTACTTGTGTAAAGGCTTGCGTAAGAGGTGGGAGTTGATTTTGTGACAAACATTAGATTTGTTCAAGAGCTTGGGTGGCCATGGTGGATGATGAAGTACCTGTGATAGGGAATGGAGCAGATGGTTTTATAGCTTGTGTTAAGGGATTTGCAAAGCTTCCTTGTAGAAAAAGGGGAATGGTGAAGGTTGCTTGAGATGTTTGCAAGGTTGGATCAAGGAATGGTTGGATGAATGGAGAGTATACTTGTGCTGAGATTTGGATAGTGCTTATGGGAATGCGAGGATGTAGATATGGTGGAATGGAAGTCTGTGCCTGTGCAAAGTTAGTGAACATGCTTTGCTGGTTTTGGGCCATGAGTGTATTGACTAGTGGTGGATTCTCTGGATGATTCACAAATGTTTCTATTGCCAGAGGAGCTGAGGGGATATTGGGATCATCCCATGTATTTCCAATTTGTATTTGGGGATCATAGGCTACCATCGCATTGGTAAAAATGTTGGGATTAGATGAGCTGGTGATTGGATAAGGATTCATGTTCCTTCACTTCCTAGATCCAGATCTTGTCTTGACAGGCATGGAAATGTAGATGCTAGATGAATGAAAGATGTTTCCTAAAAGATTCTAAAGAATGATAGATGCAAGCTTAAGGAACTTCTAAGGATGATGAATTTCTAAAATTTAATGCAAGGATTGGTGAAATGCTTGGATTTGGATCAAGGATGGTGGAAGATTGATGGGAGATGGTGGCAAATTCGTAAAAAAGCTTTGTGATGATGGAGGCTTGATGGGATGCTCTGATTTGGGTCAAGATTGGGTGGAGGATTGGTGGGATGCTGGTGGAAGACTACTAAGTGTCAACAATGAGCTACTATTTTTCCCAATGGAGGATCAGTGATAGGATTTGGCCAACCTAGGATAGACTAATGATCTTCAATCAACTGGATTCTTATCAATACAAGCCAATCTCTTGCTCGAGATGATGAGGCTATGCAAGGACAAGTTGGATTTCCTTTAGACAATGCTCTGTCAAAAAGGGGATGATTTCTAATTTGGGATAAGGGATGGAAACAACTCAAAGGTTTTGATCACTAAGTACTTGTGGATTTGGATCTCTGGATTTGGCACAAAAGGATGGTGAGTTCTGATTTGGATATTGGATGCTGGATTTGGATGAAGGATATGGGACTCTGATTGTGGATTGCTGATGGAAAGATGGTGAAGGATGATGGAACAATGCTTTCTCTAAAAGGATGATGCAAATGCAATTGAGATGGATGATCTATGATGCTACTAGGAAGATGATGGTGAATGCAGCTAAGGACTTTAGAATGCAACTAAGGATTTGGTGATGATGCGGAGATGAAACTAGGATGAGACTAGGATGAAGGATTGCCGAGATGGGATTTTGAGATTTGAAGGTAGAATGGACATGCAATGGATCTAGCTAATCTTCTCTTTCAAGGTTGATGTAGCGATGGTTCACTCGGAATCAGTAGGCAAACCTTTTGACTCTTGCATTATAGCTAATATTATCAAGCTTTTCTTGATATTTTTCTTCTACTCAGGTTGCTTGGATAGAGGATTGATGGCTCTTAAGGTTTCTTTTTGCAACTTTCTTCTCTTGATAATCTTTGGATTTGGGCAACTTAGCTTTCAGATGTTTGATCAAATTTGGCATAACTTGGGGAAATTCTGATAAGTTGGTTTGAGACAAAAAAGGTTCTTTGGATATCTAATTTCAAGAGTTTCTCTGCAAAATGTCTTGAGTATCTCAAACTGGGTTTTTTGATCAATTTGATGTTTCCCAATGGCAAAGGATAGATTTCAACAAAAAAATTTTGAAAAGCAATCTCCACATGGGACAAAGCAACCTTGTGCGATACAAACAAGATAATTGACTCTGATAAAGCTTTGAAAGTGTATGTTCCAACAATGTTTTCATGGAGTATTGATTTTCAAGCACTCCAAACAGATCTACCTAAGGAAGGTGAGTATCAAAATCGCTTGCCCATAGCTTGGTACCCCCTAGAAGGGAATACAAATGGTGAGTAATCTTGAGGTGACCCAGTAAACCCCTTGGAATCAGTCCTTGCACAAGGATTTTGATACTTTTAGATGTAGATAGGGTAGCCTCTATTTTATCAGGTTTTTAATAGTTCCGTGGAGTCTCCATACTCGATTATGCTGACCACCTGTGACTCGCTTAAGAGCCTAGCCAACAACGCTAGGGAGGAATATTTATCTATCCCTAGACATTTGCATTTGGCACAAAACACTCGTGGATTAGGAGATATAAGTGAGTACTTTTTGCCTTCACTTTATTTATATACCAGTCGGGGGGGATACCGGTTTGAGGTCATTCTCCGAGGAGGAAGCACTTTTCTCCCTGGACAGGCCTCACTAAAAGTAGAACAAGTGAAATTGTCCGAGTCCAAATGTTCTACGTTGCTTACTTTATCAAGTTTTATAGAAAATAAAAGCTCCTAGATGCACATCAAGCAAGTTGTTTTTTTTCCCAATTTGATTAAGTGATGTTTGAATTTGAATAACTGAAGACACAAGTGTTTAAGATTTGATTTGTTCTTTCCTCAACATGTAAACAATTTGAGTGATTGCAATTTCTTTCCTTTGGGCATTCAAGATTGAGATTTGCGTGTTGAT
Organism: Chamaecyparis obtusa; assembly: GCA_027943335.1. Classification (NCBI taxonomy): domain Eukaryota; kingdom Viridiplantae; phylum Streptophyta; class Pinopsida; order Cupressales; family Cupressaceae; genus Chamaecyparis; species Chamaecyparis obtusa. Next base: position 2,483,390 of record BSBK01006152.1, on the reverse strand, counting down.
TTAGAACTTTGAAAAGAGCTTTGTTTTACCCTTAGATCATTCAAGATTGAATTTGTGCTTTGCTTGAATTGAAAAGGAGGGAATAGAGATGCTTGTTCTTTCTAATTTAGATCATTCAAGATTGTGTTTGATTTTCAAAATGATAATGACTCTTAGGACCTAAGTTCTTTTCCTTAGTTTCATTCAAGATTTGTTTGACTTTTGCTTTTTATGAATCTAAGAAAAAAAAAAAAGAAGGCAGGATCACAGTCAACAGCGACATTGTCTAGTTAATACGCAACACTGAAAAATGCACACGTGACACCGAAAAACTCTCAGGCAACAGTGGAATGATTACAGGTGACAGGGAAATCTACCCAAGTGATAGAGAAATGATACCAGGTGACAATGAAATATTGCCAGGCAACAGCAAGATAAGCATAGGCGACACTCAAACATGCCAAGGTGACACTTAATCAGGCATAAGTGACACTTAAAAATCCATAGGTGATAATGAAATGAGCATAGGTGACAACAAGTTGTGCACAGGCAATAGTAAAAAATTAGGCTAAGCGACAGTGAAATGATCTTAGGCGACACTTAAACAAGCTCAGGCGACACTTAAATATGTAGAGGCGACACTTAATCACTCATAGGAGATGAAAAAAAGTGCACATGCGATAACGGAAATGTCGATAGGCGATAATGAAATGGTTACACGCGAGACTTTTGTACATGGAGGCGTGAATGTTTATTTTACAGGCGTGATTACTTCTATTACAGGTGAGAGAAAAGAAGTTTAGACATAATAGAAGTTGTCAAGGATGGAAATCTTCAGAACATAGGTGTCTATACAGAGCTCGTAGGTGTGATCAAACTCTTTGTAGGCATGACTGAACTATGTCTAGGTGTGACTGAACTTTGTATAGATGACATTTCATCTATTTCCTATAAATACGAGAATACAAAGCATGATATAATCAAGTGATTGTGGGTTTGGGTCCCACCGGGCGTGCTAGAATGTGGACAAGGCTTTTGAGGATACCTGATTTGGAAAAATTCAAGCCAAATAAAGATTAGATTTTAGTCTAGCATGAAATCAATTCAAAACAAATAAAACTCTAAACTAAGCCACCTCAGATTGAGCTAAAATAGGTGCACCCAAGCACTATTTGATTTGCTCTTGCTTAGGGGATGTGGGTGTGCTCTCTAAGCACTTGGAGCATGTTCCTTATGCATTTTAGGATGGATTGAGATCCATGAAAACCTCATAAATGGTGCAAAAATAGGTATAGAACACCTAATTTGCCCCTAAGGCCTCAAGGATCCAAATGATGCTGAAATGAAGATTAAGCTACATGATGTTTATGCTAAGATTGATTTTAGACCAAACAGAGATGTGATGATGATGATATGCTATGTAAAATGAGGAAATAAATGATGTTAATCCATTATTACTAAATTAGGATGAGCTAAAATGCTTGAAAGTAAGCTAGATTAAGATGATTATGCTAAGTCTAGAGCTAAATGGGCATGATAACAATGCTTAAAATGAAAGGTGAATGGTTATTTTGCTCTTAGAAATGAGGAGCATTTATAGGATTTGGGAAGGAGGAATGAGTGGCCAGGATCAAAATCCTTGAGAGAGGCCAAGATTCATTCAAAGGGGAGCACATGGATTGTGCTAGTTCAGGGCCACCTCCTTGTGACAAGTGTCATAAGGGCATTGGGTTGAAAGATGGGAGGGATGTGCACAATTTGGGAAATGTGCCTAAGGTCAAAAGGTGTAAGAAAGGGGTGAGGGGCTTCTTAAATGCATGATAAATGCATGTAAGAGGGATAAGGAGGCCTTAAATGCACTTAATGCATGTAAGAGAAGTTTCTAGAAGTTTGTTGACTTTAGGTTAAGCTTAGGAGTTGGCTAACCTTGGTTAGGGAATGTGACAGGATTGGGGGGGATTAGGATTAGGATTAGGACTTTCTAGAAGAGTCTAGAATTTCCTTAGGATAAACATGGATTTTAGGAAATAAATAAAGATTTATTTATTTCCATGGTTTAGGTTTGAGAATATTTATTAAAATGAATTTAATAAACATGAGGATTAAATATTTAATCTTAATTAAATATTTTGAGTTGGGATTAGGGTTAGGAAATGAGGGGATTAGCCTTTAATCAAAATTAAAGAAGGATTAGAAGATTCTGGAAGAGGTTAGTGGTCTTAAGGAAATTGGCCAAGTTTTGGGCAAAAAATAAATTAATTATTTTTTTTTGGATTTTTTGGTTAATTTATTAATTAAATAATTAATAAATAAGGAGATAATGTTTAAATAACATTTAAACATTTTTGGGAGGGATTTCTTAATTAAATATTTTTAATTAAGATAAAGGGATTCAATGGCATAAAAATAAATAAATTAATTAAATAAATAATTAATTAATAAATGATGATGTCATCAGGGATTTTTTAGAAAATAAAAATACTTTATTTTCTAAAGGATTTTTAGGTGTCTACAACTAGCTTGTCATCTTTTTTTTGGTAGACATCGTTGACTTGGTTGATGATTAACTGAGAGTCTCCAAAGACCTTGAGCTCATCCACACACCATTCAATGACAATTTTCATGCCATTAATGAGAGCTTCATATTCAACGATGTTGTTTGTGTAGGGAAACAAAATTTTAAAGCTTTTGGTAATGAGTATCTTTGGGGTGTTATAAATAGAATGCCTACACTGGATCCTTGCTGAGTGAATGATCCATCAAAGAACATTCTCCAAGATTGATGTGTGAGAAGCATGATGGATTCATTCGGGAATTCAATACTCAAAGGTAGTGATCTTTCAAAGGAGCTTCCGCCAGCTGATCAACAATTTCTTGTCCCTTAATAGCTTTTCTTTCGACATACTCAATGTCAAATTCACTAAGTATCATCACCCACTTCACTAATCTACCCGTGAGGGAAGCCTTGCTCAGTAGGTACTTTAGTGGATCAATTTTTGCAATAAGCCTTGTGGTATGAGCTAGCATATAATGCTGCAACTTTTGAGAAGCAAATACCACTACCAAACAAGCCTTTTCAATGACAAAATATTTCATTTCATAGGAAACCAATGTCTTGTTGATATAGTATATGGCTCTCTCTTTGTTTTTCTAATCTTCTTGAGCTAGGAGAGCATCCAAAGATGTGTTTGTTGCTGAGATGTACAGTATAAGCCTCTTCCCATGAATAGGAAGCATCAAAATTGGTGGATTAGCAAGATACTATTTTATGTGAGTGAGTCCCTTGTCACATTCCTCATTCCATTCATAGGTCACATTCTTATGCAATGTTTTAGTGAATGGTTGTGACTTGTCAGCCAACTATGAAATGAAGCACCAGATAGATTGTAGCCTTCCTTGTAATCCTCTCATTTGACTAATATTCTTGGGTGGAGGCATGTCCATAATAGCTTGCACCTTTTAAGGATCAACTTCTATGCCTTTAGCTGAAATGATATAACCCAAGTGTTTCCCAAAAGTAACACCAAAAGCACATTTCTTTGGATTAAGTCTAAGACTAAATTGTTCCATGTGGTCAAGGATGGGACCTAAATTTGTGAGATGAGTTCTTCACTGCATGATTTTGGCTAAAGTATCATCCACATAATCCTCCATTTTTTTATGCATCATATCATGGAAAATAGTAGTGACAGCTCTTTGATATGTTGCTCCAGCATTCTTAAGCCCAAAAGGCATGACATTCCAGCAAAAGGTGCCCTAGGAACATGTGAAAGTAGTCTTTTCCTGATCTTCTAGCACAATTTTTATTTGATTATAGCCAAAAAAGCCATCCATCAAGTAATACATTTCATATCTTGCTGTCATGTCTACTATCATATCAATATTAGGCAATGGGAAGTCATCTTTTGGACATGCCTTGTTTAGATCTTTGAAATCTATACACACACGAATGGATTTGTCATGTTTAGTGACAAGAATAATTTTTGAAATCCATTCTACATAATCAATAGTTCTTATGAAACTATCCTTAAGGAGCTTTTCCAGCTCTGCTTTGACCAAAAGTGCTACATGTGGATGCATCTTTCATAGATTCTGTTTGATAGGTTTGATACCTAGTGCAATGGACAAATGATGCATGATTAGATTGAGGTCTAATCCAAGCATGTCAGAGTAGGTCCATGCAAATTTTATTTTCTTTCTCTGAAAGAATCTCATGAACTCTTCTTTTTCTTTAGTAGACAATGATTGTGCTAGATGAATAATCTATGGGGCAGGCTCTGTACCCAAATTTACTGGCTGTGTTGGCTCAATCAATATTGATGACCTCTCCTGAAAGTGGCTTGGAAGCTCATCAAGTATCTCATCCTTGGGCACCTCAGAGAGGTTTTCACCCTTAGATATGTCTTTTATTTTTACTATTTTTGGCTTTGATACTGTGACAAAGTGGTTTTCACCATCACAGCATCTATTTTTTCTTCTTTTAATTTTTTGACTAAGATACTTGATATCCACCTCTATCATGTTGACACTACTTTTTCTGGTGGAGGACATCATAGGTTCAATAGCATAGAGGTAAAAGGCTAGATCATAATCATTCTAGAATGTTAGGACTTCATTAGATGTTAAAGGTGAGTTCCAATTTATCAGATCAGGATGGCGGACTAAAAGGGAAGTAGTGACTGGTTCAACTACATTCATGGTATAACCATCAAAATCATTGATGAGAAAGTCAAGACCTAAAACAATCTCATCCAAAGGAGTGTTTGAATCCCTATAAGACCTTATGTTAGAAGTAGAGGACAAGTTAACATTAGTAGCATCTAATTCATATGGCCTAGTGCTAGACCCTTCACCTACTTTGAGAAGTCTTTCATACACATGAACAGTATCTATGTCTACACCATAAGTAGCATTAGACAAAGAGTCAAAGTCATATTCATGTGAGTTAGTACTTGATGTGGGAATTTCATTAGTACTAGCAGAATCATTAGACCCATTATTATCCCTTGTGGCATTAATAGCTTGTTGAAGTTGTTCTTGTTCAAAAGAATTTTGAAAATGTGGTGGCCTATATCATTCACCTTGAAAATTAGGATCATCATTTAGTGTTTCTTTCCATTCCTCATATGTGAATTGATACACTGAAGAAGTTTTATCAAAATCATTATCAGTATCAATATCTGTCTATACCATATGGACAGGTATGATAGGCTCATCAAGTTTTGCAAAGAGTGTAGCAAGTTCCAGAGGAATAGGATATAGAAATGTATCTTCATCAGAGTTGGCCTCTAGATTCACTTCTGGAGTGGCATCTTCAATTTCTTGTTCAGGTTCAGGTTCAGGCTTCTTGGCCCCCAAATGAAAGGGAGTCTTTTTAAAGCCCAAGCCACTAGTATCTTTTGTGCAGTGGCCTGTAGCTTCAATGGGCTTTAGCAAACCATTATCATTCTTTCCTATAGGACCACTCCCCTTATAACCAAAGCACTTCATGATCTTGAAGGCTTTACTATATGGTTCTTGGTCTAAATCTGGAGGTGGAGTAGTTGTTTTAGCTATTTCTTTTCCCTTATAGATCCAAGCTCTGATATCTCTCTCTTCATCCTCATCTTCTAAAGGTGTAGAGGCCCTTACAAAGATGCCATCATAAACTATTTGAGGAGGAGCATTAGAAAGTTTTTTATTCTTGGAAGGTCTCCCATAAGAGTGTAGAGACAGAGGAAGAGCAGCCAGTGATAGCACATGTTCAATTTGGTATTCTCCCATGCCTGTATCCTTAAGTCTCAAAGTTTGTTCCATTTCTTTCACCTTAGCATCATAAAACTCAATGGATTCTCTATTAGCCTGAACAAAGCTATTTATAGATTCCATAAGAGTGTTGCAAGAGAAATTGGTATTAGCAGGCACAGTGACTTCTGCCCCATGGAATAGGAACTTAATGCATTGATGGTATGTGGATGGAACAACCTGCATCTCATGAATCCAAGGCCTACCCAACAAGATATTATAGGCAAGAGGAATATCAAGCACTTGGAAAGTAACATCTCTTTCAATAGGACCTACATGGATAGGTAGCACCACTAAGCCTTGGGACTTGTGTTCTTCCTCATCATAAGCTTTGATGGTAATCTTTTTGTGGGAGTCTATACAATTCTCATCATAACCTAGCTGAGTGAGCTATTTAGTGGAACAAATATTAAGACCAACACCATTGTCTATAAGTAGTTGACAGACATGCTTAGGACCTATCATGACCTCTATATGTAGGGGAGCATTATGCAGGTGACCCAAAGCATGATCATCTTCTTCAAAGAAAGATAGATAGTGAGGTGAGGTCAGATGACCCACCATAGATTGGAACTAGTTGAGATTGACATCCTTGGGAATGCTTGCCTTAGCAAGGGTCTTATCCAAAATCTATCTGTGAGTAGGTGAGATCTTTAGCAACTCAAAAATGGTAATCTGAGCATTGGTTCACTTGAGTTGATCTAAGATGCTATAACTAGCTGAGCTAGCCATAGGAATAGATTTTGTGTTCTTATTGGTAGGACCAACAGTAGTCTTATCCACAGTTTGGTTTAGAATGGACGTAGAAGTATTAGGTCTCTTATCCATAGTTTTCTTTGGAGCAGACATAGAAGTATCAGGACCTTTCAAAACAACTCTTCCACGCAATCGAGTGACAACATTAGCATAGTCTTGAGATTGTTTATATTTAGATGAATGAGATGTAGAACTATGCAAGATGAAAGGAGTCTTAGGTTTGGGAGCATCACCACTTCTCTTAATCATAATCACATTGTAGTACTCCACTCCAATAGGTTCAATCGTACCAATAACATTGTCATCATTTGTGTATGTGTAATTGACTCTAGCATTGGTATTCTTAGCATTTCAAGAATCACCCTTCTCATGAGGAGGGAAGGGATCCTTAAATGCTTGGTGGTCTGAATTCTTGTTATGGCCATCCACAAAAATGTCACCATTATCAATCAAATCTTGGACCTTGTGTTTCAACTAAAGACAAGTAGAAGTCTTATGATCCTTATTCTAGTGATAGTCACAATAAGCATTGTCATTACACCAATGAGGTCATGGTTGTGGGTCATAGAGCCACTTCTCCAAAGGAGTAAGAATCTGATTCTACACAAGAGTTTTATAGACCACATCAATTGGTTCTCCCAAGGTAGTGAATTTACGCTTGGTTCGAGATGCCCAAGGTTTGTTTCTAGAAAACCTCGTAGGTTGCTGATTTTCTAGCATAGGCTTTTCAGCCGCCTTAACTTCTTGTATGGTGGAAGAGAGACTAAAAATAGACTTAGTAGGTTGTGAGATCACATTATCAACCACTCCATCATTCACTATGTCTCTATTCTTGTTCACAAACTTCCCTTTATCCTTATTTGAGTTGGAAGATCCTTGCTTGTTATCTTTACTCAAAGTCAATTCACCTTTCTTGATCATAAAGGCCTCTATTCACACTGCTTGTCTGATCATGCTATCAAAAGTTAGAGGACCTTTTAACTGCACTTGGTATCTAAAGTCTGGGACAAGATTGTCCAAGAAAATGTTGAGTCTCTTGGACTCTAGTAGCTTGTGAGGAAACCTTGTACATAATTGTCTACACCTTTGGAGGAATGTTAGGAAAGGTTCTCCTTGTCACTGTTTTAAGTTGCAAAGATCCTGGATGTTGACCAGATGTTGAATATTATGCGAGTAGTGTTGGCGAAAAAGATTAGCCATTTCGTGAAAAGTCTTAATGCCAGTAGGCAATCTAGAAAACCATTCCATTGTGAGTCCACCCAAACTACGAGGAAATAGATACATAAGATAGGTTTGATCATGCATAAATTCCATAGAAAATGCACCAAACTCCCTTAAGTGATCTCGGGGATCGATTTCACCCAAGTATTTGTCATATTTAGGGAGTTCCACACCTCTGGGAAAAGGTGGCATATGAAGACTTCTATCAAAAGGAAAAGGACAAATACTTTCCATCATGAATTATTCAGCGGGTTTGTCCTTATTCTTTGCAAGTTGACTAATCTGATCTTGCATGTCTCAAACCATCTTTTGCAACTTTGCGGTCTTAGTTTCTTCTTCCTTAGCTATGAGCATTTCAACTTGATAGTCTCGGGGTAACTTGGCCCCTTGTTTAGCTAGCTTAAGGAAGTATTTTTCTTTCTCCTCTAGGAGAAGGATCTCCATCATTTTAATAAGGCCCTTATTAGCTTTGGTAGTGTCTATATCCTATTGAGTTATCACCCCATTTTCATTCCCAAGAATCTCATAAATGCTCAGAGTTTGATCTTGTTGCTGATCATCTTGGTTTTGATCGAACAGAGGAGGGTGATAGAAATATGCAGGTTGTCGATTTCCTTGAGGTTTGTTTTGAGATTGATCATCATTGTGGGACTGATTTTGGTCATGTTGAGATTGACCATGAGGCTGCTCATTCTGAGGTTGAGCATGATGTGGGTCATTAGAGGATTGACCATGATATTGATTGTTTTGAGATTGATCAAAAGTTTGACTATACTTTCCCGGTTGGAAGTCAAATGGATCTCTCATCTTGTTGTAGGCTTGTGTAGTACATGAAGACTCAGTGAAATGATATGTCCAATGTCAAAAGGGTGCAGCCATGGTAACCTTTGGTGAATGAACAGGATCAAAAGATTTAACAAATTTAGGTGAGAAGATATCATCAACAGTATCACTAGGTTCAATGATAGAACTATTCTTAGCAGGATCAATAGGTATGATAATAGGATTAATCTGAGGAAGAGGTCTTCCAAAGTTGTGAAACAATGAGTTGTCTTGGAAGAATGAGTTGTCTTGCTCTTGAAATGAGAAACCAGGTTGCACTTCAAACAACGGATTAAAACACTCTTGAAACACCAGAGGTGATGGTTGAGCCAGACTATCTTTCAAAGTATTCAATGAGGAAATCAAGGATATCTCACAAAGTTTAGATTTTGTGACCGATTCAAGATGATCTATTTCTTGATTAGGAGGTTTGCTTCTACCTTGATCAGGATTCTGAATTGGATAAGTCTTGCCACTTCTAGTCGTAACAGTCATAGATGAAGATGAAATGAGAGAGGACTCAAGATAATGCTAGACTCAATCTCTAAGAACGATGCAAAGGAGATAAAGGCTAGAACAACCAAGATGCAAAATGGACCTAGTACAAATCATCAAAAGAGGGGGCTAGAATAGCCGAGATAAGACTATCACAACATGAGATACAAAAATCATAAAGAGACAAGGTAAACCAATGAGAGAAAACATGAGTCAAAGCAAAGATCGATCAATTCCTAACTCAAGACAACCAATTTTTGACAGTGAATGATAGGAAAATAGAAAAATAGACCTCAGATAAAAAGTAGATTAGATAAAAAGTCAAACAGTCAACGGAAAATAAGTCTCTATTTTTTAAAATTGGGCTACAGTCTCACATGAGAGAGTACTAGTCCGTGCAAGAGAACACAAAGCTTCACGCGAGAGAACAAAGTCTTGCACAAGAAAGTGCTTTGAAGGGCGAAACTTCACGCAAGAAATGTCCAAAATCTGATAGTCTGACACAATTTTTGAGGTTGAAGTTGAATTTTGAGGTACAACTTGAATTGATGTCTGACAAAAAATCTAGTTTCCTAATAGGTTTGAAGAACAGTTTAATCAACAATCTCATTTTGAGGTTTCAAGCATTTGTTTAAAGATACAAAGGTCTAAATCAAGTAGTTGTGGTACAAGAAGTAGTCATTAACAGACCTATCAAGGACAAAGCAACTTGATAGCATCAGGGGAGTCTTTTTTTGATAATGATTGGACAATGTTTAAGACTTGATAACAAACACATAGCTTAGTCCTACAAAGAAAATGGTATGAAGCCAAAACCTTTGCCCCATTGCTTATGCGCATACGTGCACCTCACACAGCCATGTCACCCCCTAGAGGGTGCCCATGTTTTTAGTGCTTCCAAGGACTCAATAGTATATGTTCAAAGGTTACCCTTGTAGTAGGGGCTAGTATCACAACCACCTTCAAGCATCCAGGTGTATGCCTATGATGGGAATCTACGAGAGAGATTCTTCCCCCTCCTTGTGCAAAGATTATGACAACTTTCAGAGGTGAACTAGGTAGGCCACTAGCTAAGGAAATTTTTTAATAGGCTTCCATTCATGCTAACCTTTGGTGCCCCTGATATAGGGTTGAGGCCTCATAGCCACACCAACACCCAAAAGTCATACACCCCCGCAAGTAGGGCTAGGAGCGGTGCCGCTCAGTATAACAGACAGAGCCTCCTCAAGATGATAGTCAAAGTCTTGAGAAGGAAGATAACATGGTTTTAGAGTCTTTAAACTCAACAAAACATTTTTTTATTAAAGTGAGGTGGAATCACCGGGGAAAAGTGCATACTCACTTGGGTCATTCCCAGAGGTTCAACTTCTGGTAGGCCCTCTAAAGTTGACACAACTTGGCTTAGATCTGAGGGTTTGATTTTTTGTTTCTCTCAAAGAGAGAAGAGCATACTTCTCTACCTCATCACTTCACCCAAACACATCAAGCAAGTTCGTCACTGAGTTAGCTTCACTCCACCACATCTACAAGCTTTTGGGTTTTTGGTTCTCTCAGAGAGAGAAGAGCATAATTCCCTGGCAAGTAGAAGCATAAAGATTCACTACCTTTCTCCCCTTCCCCAAGAATTTGTCATATTAGTAGGATCATTAGGTTTTTGGGTTCATTCATGGTCATCACCTCCATGTAATGAAGAGCCAAATTCCCTACCCACTATCAAAATTCTCAAGAAATTTTAATGGAGCCCTATTTAGACTATGTGAATGAAAGCAAGAAACAAACACAACATTTTAATTGTTCTTTGACTATCATCTTGCAATCAAACCATTAGTATGTTTTATGTTCTTTGTCAAACATCCTACAAAAAATTGTTATGCTGTGAAAAGAACAGAAAATGGAAATTTAACAGCAAACAGAAACTGTCAGAAATCTGGAACAAGAAAAATAGAGATTGAAAAATTTTAAAACTGTATCCAAATCTTGCACAAGGAAGTACTCCACATTGTGCAAGAAAACACAGGGTGTCACACGAGGATGTAAAATTTTGCATGAGAGAGTGCTATTGGGAGTGAAACTTCACACAGTATGCTCTAGATTCTCGCATGAGAATTCATACATAGGAAGTATGGATGCACGATAGAGCTTAAATTTCCTATCATAAAAATCAAGGATGAGGCCATAAATTGATCTTTTCTACCCCACGGTGGGTGCCAAAATGTATATAGTCAAATGTGGACCTCTAACCCAACTACACACACAACATAGTCATTATTCACATGATTGAATTATGAGAGATTGTATGAATTACTCAATTCAAAATTCATGGTCAAGCGACCTGTTGCCTCCTATGTAGATGGGGTGTTTGATTACTGTCAGATTGGAGAGCCAACAACCATAAGACTAGTTCTACAATGGAGGATTTGAAAGCATGAAAATTGAACAAAATGAAATTAAGCTAAGATGAATATGCAATTAAAGATAAGAATGAAGATGCAATTATACTAAGAGCTTGAAAGAAATATGAAGTGCAATTTAATCTAAATAGATTGAAAGAAATAGAGATTAAACTATGAGAATGTAAGCAAATTAATCTAATATGAGAATGCAATACTATGCTAAATGAGAAATTAAGCTAATTGCAAATGAAAGCTTGAAAATATCAAATTGAGACTAAAAATCGCTATAGTTTAATTACTCTAAAAAATTGCTCCCCTTGAATGAAGAAATGAGGTTCATTAAATAGACAAGCCCAAGGAAGAGAATGAAGGGGTTCTTGATTTGAAACTCCTGACTCTTCATTCCCAATTGAGACAAAAAAGCATGAATTACTTAATTAAAAGAATGGAAATTGCCACACAGGGTGACCTTTCAAATATTATGAATTATTAATTCAAATAGGAGTGTCCATTCAAATAAAAAGTAATTATTAATTTATTTTTATGTATATTAGCCAAATGGGGTGGGTTTAATTTAATTCCAAGCACTTAGGGCTTTAGAATTAAATTAATTTATCATAGGTGTAATTTAACTAATAAAAGTTGGAGCCTTTAGGAATTAATTTTAATATTTGATTAATGCAATTAGGGTTTTTGCAATTGACATCAAGTCGAATTAAGTCAGGTAGGAGAGAAAAAATTGCCTAGGAAACTAGGACTTTGGAGATGTAAAATTGATGAAAATGCGCCAAAATTGATTGAATTTATTAGGTGCCAATTTTGGGGTATCACAGTACTAGATTGATGATTGTCATGTTCTTGAAAGAAAAATTAGAGGCATTTAAGATGTTCAAGTGGTATAAAGAAAAAGTAGAGAAAGAGACTGGTAAAGAATTGAAATGCTTAAGATCTAAGCGAGGTGGTGAATTTATTTATGATGAATTTTCTAACTTTTGTAATGAGCATGGTATTAAAAGATAGGTCTCTACACTGAGGACACCTCAATAGAATGGAGTTGTTGAAAGGAGGAATAGGTCAATAGTTGACTGTGCAAGAACACTGATGATAGAGAAAAATGTTGCATAGACATACTGGAGAGAGGCAGTTAGCACAGTTTTTTATGTTTTGAATTGTATACAGTTGAAGGACACTAACAAAACACCCTATGAGTTATGGTTTGGACACAAACCCACTGTAAGTTATTTCAGAATTTTTGGAAGTAAATGCTTTATTTTGAAAGATGAAAGAAATGGAAAGTTTGACTCAAAAGGTGATGAAGGGATATTTCTTGGATATTCCACTAAAAGAAAAGCATATAAATATCTAAATAAAGTTACAAATAAAATGATAGAAAGTGCTAATGTTAGGGTTGATGAGTTTGATGACAAGAATGCAAAAGAAAGCACAAAGGAACTGGAAGACTATGGTAGATTTGCATACATTGAGCATCCAAAGTATCTACCGAAGCCACAAATAGTGACAATTGGTCAGTAGGAAAATAACACCGAGGAATAGGAAAGAGAAACCGATGAGCAGGAAGGACCTATCGAGAAGGAAAATGAATCTAAACAAGAAAGAAGAGATCAGATACAGGCAAGATTTGTCAGGAGACACCATCCTAAGAACCAAATTATTGGTGACAAGCAAGCTGGCATACAAATGAGAAGTAAGTCAAGACAAGATACATGCTTAGTTTGTGAATATGAACCGAAGAATGTTAAAGTTGCATTGGAGAATGAAGAATGGATTAATGCAATGAATGAAGAGATTGAACAAATAGAGAAAAAAAAGACATGGACCTTAGTACCTAGACCTAAGGATAAGAATGTTATCGGTACTAAGTGGATCTTCAAAAATAAGTTGAATTAAAATGGAGAGGTTACAAGGAATAAAGCCAAACTAGTTTGCAAGGGGTATGAACAAGAGGAAGGAATTGACTATGGTGAGACCTTTGCACCTATTGCTAGACTAGAAGGAGTTTGATTGGTATTGGCTTATGCAGCACTTAATAAATTCAAAGTTTATCAAATAGACGTTAAGTCTACATTTTTGAATGGAATACTTTAAGAAGTCTACATAGAACAACCATAAGGGTTCATTGATCCAGACAAGAAAGACATGGTATGTAGATTACATAAAGCTTTGTATGGTTTGAAGCAAGCACTAAGAGCTTGGTATGAAAGGTTGCATACTTATTCGTTAAGTATTGGATTTGTTAGAACTAGTGAGAACATTAATTCATATATGAAGGAGATATTGATGATACTATTCCAATTGCTGAGATATTTGTGGATGATATTATCTTTGGAGGTCAAGATCACATATGTAAATCCTTTGCTAATGAGATGAGAAAAGAGTTCTAAATGTCTATGTTTGGAGAGATTAATTTCTTTCTAGGACTACAGGTTATTCAGCAGAGTGATGGGATATTCATCACACAATCCAAGTATATAAAGGAAGTATTGAAAACATTTGGCATGGAAGATGTTAAACTAGTTGGAACACCAATGGTCACAAGCTAAAAATTGACTAAAGAGGTGAACCAAACACTGTACCGATCAATGATTGGTAAGTTAATGTATGTAGTACATAGTAGACCAGATATAGCACATGATGTGGGGATTATTGCAATATTTTCTGCAAATCCTAGGGAGTCACACATGATTGCTACAAAGAGAATCTTAAGATACCTAAAGAAGATAGAGGATTATGGATTGTGGTATCCTAAGGAAGGCAAGTTTGAACTTAAAGTATACACAGACGTTGATTGGGTTGGAAATGTGGATGACAGAAAAAGAACAACTGGAGGAGCATTTTTCTTTGGTGAAAGACTTGTTACCTAGACAAGTAAGAAGCAGTCTTGTATTTTCCAGTCTACATCCAAAGAAAAGTATGTTGATTCTACTAAAAACTATTAAAATATTTCATATATCAAGCAAGTGATAGAAGGAATGAATGAGATAATCACTGAGCTGGTGATTATATACTGTGATAACACTAGTGCCATAAACATTTCAAAGAATCTAGTGATGCACTCTAAAACAAAGCACATATTTATCAAGTATCACTACTTAAGAGAACAAGTGCAAGAGAAGCAAGTGAAGCTTGAATTTGTTACATCTAAAGAGCAAATTGCTGACATATTTATGAAGCCTCTACCGAAAGATACATTTGAATACTTAAAGACTAGACTTGGGGTTTGTCCCCTGTCTATTGGTCACTAATGTGATCTGGAGGTTGCATCAGCCTAATATTATCAAAAGATCATTCATGTTGATGCAGCATAGTTCACACTTTGGATTTATTTCTAAAGTTGTGAAAGCTATGAAGAACTGGAATAGATTTGCATAATAGTATACAGAGATACAGTCAATGCACCAAACAATAGAGAGTTACATGGCTACTACAGAGTTGTATGTTTATTTGTTTCTTTGGCATTATTGTCAAAGGGAGAGATAAAAAAATATGATAATCAAGGAGAATACAGGAACATCTATCTAAGGGAGAGACAATCTGAAAAGATATAGGGAGAGATAAACAAAAGGAACTTGAGAGCTGCTAAAGATCATATCTGCAGAAGATAGTCTACACACTACAATGTTGTTATGTAACATAGTGATTAAACATATTAAGCTAAGGGAGAGCTTACCGAGCTACAACATTTATTTATAGAGTTGTAGAATACATGTTTGGTATGTGTATGGTATACTTCATATTGCTTGAGTTGCCATTAATGCCAAAGAGAGAGATTGATGAACTACAACTGATTGAGAACCTAATTGTAGAACTTCAAGTGATTAGAGATCACCAAGCACTAAATTATTATGTAAGATAATTGAATCAGTTTTATGTTATCATTGACCTCAACTAGTTTTGATGGTACTTATCATGGAGTTGGAAACATCTAACATATCTATAGAAGAGAAGAGAAAGATGAAGAACCGAGATATCTACATGGAGAAAGATGGATATGACAAATGAGGATAAGGATTACTCTTGGTAACTTATTGATGAGTCTATGACTTCATATTGTTGACTTTATTATGTTACATTAATCTTTTATGAAGTTGGGATCAAAATGTTACAAAGTAGTGTTTTCGATTAATGAAGCATTCCATTATACACCGAGTAGTGTAGTGTATACTGAGCACATTATAAACCGAGCTTGTGTTCACTGACGCATTTCTTTGTTAACTGAGAATGAACAAAAGAACTAAATGATTTGTTTAGCTGATAGAAGTTGATGAGCTGGAAAGTACCTCATGATCGGAGTGAAAGATAAAGTTTGTTACGAGATCAACGACTAGAAAAATTCAAGGAAGATCTAAAGGACAGATTTGAAATGTGTTACTGACACATCAGCTGAGGGAGGTTTAAGTGGAAAAACCAACAAAGGAGATTAAGCGGCAAAATCTAATGGATGAAAAGAAAATGGTTTACTTGTCTATTTAAGAGACTAGGGTTTCATTATGAAACTTATGTTGAAGGAAAGAATACTACAGAGATATCGCATGAACAAGCTTCATGCATGCCTGATCAAATTGGTTAAGGAGAACCAAACTGCAGAGATTACCAAGCGTCAAAAAGCTATAATTGAGAGATAGTAAGTTACTGAATATTGTTGAAACAAAATTGATATATTAATAAGAGATTTGAATGAGCATAATATAGATCTATACATTTGCAAATCAAGTTGTATTGTAATAAGATCAACTATTGTTACAGTTTAACCATTGTAATCAGATAAATCTCTTAACTGAGTAGACTTGAAAGTCTTGTAATGTCATTCATAAAATGCACATTTGTTATCCTATCAACCCCATAGTGAATGCTAGTTGGATGATAATGGTTAGTGTTAAATCCTCTAACAAGGTCACACCTTACAGTGTGTTTTGTAACCTTTAACAGGGTTGGGTCTTCACTGACCTCACTTCAGAAGAGCAAACAATTTTTGGGTTGCTAGTGTCAAGTGGTTTTTCCCTTTATAGGGTTTCCATGTTAAATCTCTTGTGTTATGTGTTGATTTTGATAATTATTGGATATCATACTTTACATGTTTCATATTAGATTTGATTGGTAGTTACTATATGTTATTGATTGGTAATTGGTAAAAGCACAAATAGTTTACTATTATATGTTACTGAGCTGCATAAATTTTTTTAAATTGTTTTTGGATATACATTTTGTATTTGGGATAGTGGATAACTGATTCACCCCCCTCTCAGTTATTCTAACAGATAAGGGTAAGAAATTAGAAGAAAGTCCCTCACCACCTAAGGTACACAAGCTATGCAAGAGGCTTGCATCTGAGTCTCCATATGACCATTCACCAAAGAAGCAAATAATTGAGGAGACTTATCAATCTAGTGAAGAGGCATGCTCACCTTCTCATTCCCCACTTGAATTAGTGAATGAGGAAGAGGTAGCAGAATAGTTCATTCAACTAGGTAGTGTGAGAGATGTTGTTTTGACTAAGGTTGAATTATAGGAGGGAAATCTAGAAGAACTAGCTCCTCCTCCTATGGATCTAATAATGATAGAGTTTATAGGTAAGGATCTTGATCCTATCATCAAGGAGTCTATAGTAGATTCTTGTCAAATGACAATTTTGTAAAGTCTAGGGTATTTTTGCAATTTTCTTGGAGAATGAGCATATCAAATTTTGAAAGCAAATGTGAGAAGAAGAGAGAAGAAAAAATTGATAGGGAGGACTCTTCCATTAGAGAGGAAGTAAAGAAAGATATGTTAGATAATTTTGGAAAGATTACCCCTGAAGAGGGAAGAAAAATGATAATGGATGTTGGTGTTCTGATTCTGCCAGAGTGGGATGTTGCAGATGCAATGGTTTTGATGCAGTTAGAAAAAAACATACACTGCTTAAAACATAGAAGAGGAAGCTATTACAACATCTAAGGGAGTGGTATTCAGTGATGACCATGTTTCTCTTGTAATGTGGTCATTAAAAAAGAAAAATAAAACAAAGAGGGATGGGGGATCAAGTATTGATTTGGTGGGTGGTCTAATGGTTAGGAGGGTAAGTGAGACCTTAGTGGTGGAGGCCACTACCATAACTATATAGGCAAAAATTTTTGCAAAGGCCACAACATTAAAGGACAAAAAGATTATGGATGATCTTAGGCTCAAGTGTGAAAATCTCATGGAAGCTTATGGTGCTAAAAAGAGAAGAAACCATGAACTAATGGGAAGGCTTGCAAAGCTAGAAGATACACTCGCTTTATAGTTGGATCTTGGTGAGTCTTCCACAAAAATGATTGCATCATCCCCTGCACCACCACCAAGTTCAAGCCCCATAATTTATATTCCCCCTTCTCCCATGGCTCTTGATGCTCAATTTGAGGAAGCATTACAAGATGAGAAGGAAAAACTTAAACCCTTAGAGGTAGGAGTTATGAAAAGGTATGAGAAGAAAATAAGTGACACGATTTTCACCTTCTTAGCTTTGTTAATACCAAAATTATGTATTATTGTATTTTTAAGCTTTCTAGTATTCTAAGTTCTTTTAAAGAGGACAAGACAATTTTGGAGAAAATCATAAATGGATAGGTCAGGAGAAAAAATGGAAGAGATATATTCAATTGACAAAGATCAAGAAGAGGAAGACTTAGTTATTGAACAAACATATGATCATACTTCAAGATTGTTGTAATTTTCCATCAATAGGGAGTATGTGCGGAGAGAGTCTAGGTCTCTTCTCTTGCAGTATTCAAGTAAAAAAATTGATTTGTTTCCTTTTATTTTAAAGGATTTTAAAGATCTTAAAGACCAGGAGAAATGGATGGAAGAGTTAGATGCAACCCTTACATCAAGGATAAATACAATTGTGAATAATGATGATAATTATTTATTTGGGAGAGCTGTTGAGGACATAGTAACTATAGATTCTATTTTGATTCTTTTGGGAAGAGAGTCAAATAGTTAAAGACCAAGTGTAAGTACCTAACTGAGGAAGAGAAAAAGGTTTTTTAGTTTGAATGGCCAAGTGATGCTATCTTCAATGAGTGAGCATCAAAGTTCAATTAGGAAGTGACATGTGTCCAGGTGGGGCTAGAATCAACACAAGAATGATGCTCCTGATTGTGCGGCTATCTTGCTTTTTGTTAGAAAAGAGTATTTGAAAGTGACCTTTTGTCATGTTGTGGAAAAGTATTGTTTATCCTATTGTAATGTGACATGTGTACCTTCCCATGTTCTAAAACTTGTAGCAACCCTATTCTATAAAGGGTTTCCAAGTTCGGGAAGAAGGGTTTGAATTTTTTTTTGAAAGCACTTTTTGTGTCATATTAGGTCGGTCCATATAGTGTACAGTGATAGAATGTTAATGTTTGTATTTTTTATTTCAAGATTTAATGAAGAAAGCTATTAGTATTTATCTCTGAGTTATTTTGTCAAGTTTTACAGAGAATTATAGTGAATGTACTTTTCTCAAAGAGATTAATACAAAAGCATTGCAGAAGTATTTGTGTCAAAAATCTTATCTCCTTTTATTAATGTTTTGTTGATTTTATGAATATTTGAGCAAGTCTTGAATTTTATTGCAACTCTTTTAGGTTGTATGTCATTTCATTTCTACTATTGGCTCAAGGAATTGAGTAAAATGCTTCTATGATTTGATAGGATCACAAAATATAGTAAAGGATATTATAAGATTAGGGTGTTCTATTAATAATTAATATTTTTACTCACAAAGTGAGAAAATAGATCACAATCTTCATTATAGTCCTTTTGTAATACCCCAAAAATGGGCTTTAGTACCATTGACCGCCTACATCCACAAATCGATCAAAATCAACCCTAAAGTCCTAACCTAAGGCATATTTGCACATGAAATCATCAAAACCCTAATTGATCCTATTCTAAATCTGCATCAGGGAATATTCCTAAATATTCCTAATCTATCCTAATTATCTCTTATTAAATATTATTTGGTGATAAATGATATTATTTTATTTATCCTAAGTGTAATTAATTGAATATGATAAGTATTTAATTAATTAAACTTAATTCAACCACTTAATTATTTTAATTAGATTTCATTAAATTTCTTCTTAATTAATGTTGTTTATTTGACAATAAATCAAAAAATCAAAAATAATCGATTGAATATTTATTTAATTGATTAAAATAAAGTTGTCAAATATAATAATATAATTTTGGATAAAGTTTGATTTAATAATTGATTAACCCATAAATCAGTATTTTAATGGATCAAATCAGTTAAGTTGAGAATAAAACATATGGAGATTAAATAAACTCACAGTTATCTATGCAAAAATCATAAAAGCAGTTAAACTCAAAATCAACTCTTTGATTCAATTTGTTAACTTTCTAAACTCAACATGTGACTATGAGTTAAAAAATAGATTGGAGTGATCTCAACTTCCAATTATGAGTTAAAAAGCCGATTTGCATGATTTTACTAGATAATTGTTTCTAATTTCTTGATAACTCACCAATCAATTTGAGTTGATCAAGGAGTGATTTTTTATTTTTCCATGAGTTCTCAAACCCTGTATTTCTATATAAACATGCCTTAGTCCTTCACAAACAACCACGTGCAATTTTGAGAGCACCAACGCTATACTGTCAAATTTTTGAGATTGTACAACTTTTGGAGATTCATAGCTAACCTTTTCTTCTTATTTTTTCATTCATAGCTAGTTTTCAATTCATATTTATCAAGTTTTTAGATCAATTTCATATAGTTATTATTGTTATTTTCATAGAAAATCACAAAAATCTAGATTAATCTTGCATCCATCTCATAGTTTTTTCACTCAAATCCTTCGTTTAGGCATTGCATTGTTACTAATCTCGGTTAAATTTTGAGAATATCATACTCATGTCTACTAGAAGGTAGTAAATCACCTAGTTAATGATATATTTCTTTACTACATATTTTCTTGTCATTAATCAATAATATTTTACTAATGTCTTGTCTTTTGAATAGGTACAATTTTCACACACACACACACACCTATGACTCTATGATAATAACAAATGGATAAGGCACTAGTCAATATTTAAGCAGTCAGGAAAATGTCCTAATGTTGTCCATGGTTAAAATAAAAATAAAAATCAAATTTAATCATTACTTAAAAGAAAGAAAGGTTTAAAGAATTGTCATCTCTCAAATACTGTGATCAAATAGAAGTGTGAGGCCTCACCCTGACCCATCATAGCATCTTTTCTTATTCGCATTTTGATACATAGATACACTTGTTGATTTATCCTGATAGAGACTTGAGATACCATATTTTGATGATGATTATTATGTTGTGTGGATTACCTTATGATGTGTATTAGAATCTAGAGTATGTCAAGATTTTGATTATGCATGTTTAGTAATGTGAATTGATGAGAAGATTGGATCATGGTTAGATTTGATTACTTCATGGATGACATGTCATGATGATTATGTAATTATGATGTTTAAACATTATTGAATGAAAAATTTGCAATTAGGATTGAATTCTGCATATAGATTATGTTGTTAAATCATGAATTAAATATGTATATTTTATGTTATTTTACTACCTTGAACTACTGATGCTCGATGTTTAGTGTGTAGGTAAGAGAACCATGGAATTATTTAGAGAACCAAGGTTAAATATATGTGAACTGAGTAAGCCAAGGTTTAATCCAATATGGGATTAAAAGCCCCGTTGTAATGTGAACTCATTGTAAATGTGAATTTGCATGTGTGTTATTAGTTAACTTCATGCTGTCATTCAGGACATGACATTTTGTATGTAATGTGCAATCATTAGTATCACTTGACACTTTTTATATGCTTATTTAAATTCATCTTTGTTTCTAGCCACTTCTAGAGGCCAATAAGGGGTTCTAAGGGTCATTTTTGGCATTATTTAAGTACCTAAGTGATAGGGGTATGGGTTAGGAAGGTTTTGAGCATGTCCATAATTCCCTAGTGACCTTGGTAACCCATTTTATGACCCATTTACCCTTAGCTACGAAATTGGATAAGTCTTGACCTTTACCCAACTCCACCCTTTCCTTTCAATCATGCATTTATCATGGGGGACAAGGAAAAACAATAGGACCATAGGGTCAAGTCTGCATTTATTGATGGTGGGTGGGTAGAAATTGGAGGCCTTTTTAGAGGCCCTTGGTAGAGTTAGTGGGTGTTCACCCACTCTCTACTTTTAGAGACATTAGGGTTTAGATTGAAAAAGAATAAGTGGATTAGCTCTTCTCAAACTTCTTTTGCCATAACACTTGTGAAGGTTGGTTACTCACTTCCATGGAAGATTTCTTACTTGTTCAATAGATTAGCATGTATTCTTGCTCTCTCATGCATATGAATTTTATTCTTGTTGTGATATTGTGTTGTAAGGGATGGGATTTGGGTTTCAATTCATGTTTCCTTCTTGTTTTATTTTGCTTGAATGAGGGAGTTCTTGTTCATGGGAGTGAGGCATTAGTCACCCTTTGAGAAGGGAAGAAGTGACCTTTGGGTGAAGGGGTTAGTTGGGCTCTCCATGTGGTGAGAGTTTCTTCTCTTGGAGAAGAGGGACAAATTCATGGTGTATGGGCACCTTGAAGCCATTGGTATCCTTGCATCTTGAGGATGTAGATGAATAAAGTATGTGTATGGAGGTTTTTTTTATGTAGCCTTGAAGAGGCAATGAAATACTCATGTTGAGAAATGTTGAATACCATGGCATTCTCCCCTTGGAAAATCCCACCTTCACCCTCTTTCAATGAGCTTGTAAGACTTATTTGTGTAGCCTTGGGAGGGAGTAAATTGTTGTATATGCATATGTGTATTTTGTGAGCATTTTGTTTGTTGAAGCATACCCATTTAGCCTTGGTTCTCCAAGCTCGGGGGTGGTCTCATGGAGACCTAGGTTGGGAGGTGAGCATCCCATGGTTCTCCCCTTTTTATTGCAGGTATTGATGTCTTGATTCATGTAGAAGAAGCTTGAAGGAGTTCATTCTTTGGATGTGTTTGCATGGAAACACCACATGTCTTTGTTTTGATAGATCCTTGAAGTAAGATCCTCCTTTTGATGCATATTGTAATAAAGAAACCTCTCCTTGTAGTAGGAGCATACTTTTGGATTTGAATAATGTTCTCTTCCTCTTTATTGGAGCACCATGAAATTGTATATTGTAAGGGAATTGAGAAAATCATGTTCTTTTTTTTGATACTATCATTCATGTATGGTTACCAAATGTTATTTCATTGGGTTGAAATGTAAATAAGGATTCCTTACTATCATGTTGATGCATTCTACTTATTTGAAATGGAGGTGTAAATCTCTCATGTTAAATGTTTATCCAAGTTGACAAAGAAGAAAACAATGTATTATTTTAAGGAAGAAAATTTCATTGAAATGAATATTTGGAAATCTCTTAATGTATTGATTGAAATTTTTTATGTTCATTACATTCTATCCTATCTTAGACAATCTTAAAACTCAATAGAAACTACTTTAGATGAGAACAACATTTCAACCTCTAAACCTCTCCAAATTGTAGTATGAATCAATGAACAAATGAAATATTGGATTGCTATGTAGAAATCTATTACAACTAATATTCAACCTATAAATATCCTTATTATAAGACACTAGTTAATCATTGCATTTAAATGGCTCTAAAAAAAAAAAAAAATAAGCAAAGGAATGGAAGGAGAAATCATATTTTTACAATGACAATCTCCAGATTTTTAAGAGCAAAATGCTCTCTGGATTTTGTATGGGAAGGAAAATATTCCCATACCACAGAAAATATTCTTGCCTAAGTGGGATTAACATAAACTAAGCACCTAGCATAAGCTTACTTCATTAGCTAAATCTTAGTCAGATCAAAATGGTAGTAAAACCATTATTATTTATAGCAACGTGTTAAAAGGAAACCTTCCTTATTCTCTCACCACCTTACATTGGATGTGAAGGGCTGTCATAGCATTAAATTAAATTTCAAAAATGCAAGCTATCTCCTTACCAAATGGTACTTGTAGACTAACATACATTGAACACATTCTTTTGCAAAGGAAAGCCTACTCCCAAGAATGGCATGAGTTTGACCTTGGGAAGGGGGCTGACATGTATGGAGGACCCCCTTAAATTTATGCCTCCTTGTCTTGCATAAAATCATGCTGGGAATTAGTTCTTAAGGTTTGGTGGGCCCCAAATCTTAACTTCATTCTGCACTCTTCTCCCTTTAAAAGTGCGCCCACTTAGGTCTCTAGTTTAAGTTGTATTCCCCACCCACTTGGCACGTGGATCTAGGGGAAAGGGAAGATAGACTAGAAGAAAAAGAGGAATGATGTGATGTGATGGTAAGTAGGGATAGGTAGATAGGGCTCAGATGATAGGACAGTAGATGTATAGAATAGGTTATTCATTATGTTGTTGTTTTATTTATAATTTTGTTGGATGGGACTTTTAGTCTATAAATTAATCAATTAATTCGTAAATAATGAAATTAATGTTAATATGTTTGTCTCATCATGTAATTATTTGGTTATTAGGTATTAGAGTCTTAGGTTAGAATGGATAGGTTTTTCTTAGTTTGATAAGTGATAAATTTTAGTGGATGGTTTAATTTTAAGGTTGATAATATTCCCTCATATTATTAGTAGGTAATTAGAGAATTTGTTAATGATAGATTAGTGTATTAAGTTATAGGTTTAGTGATTTGTTATATTAGGGTTAATTTGGAGTTTTGGCATAAGTCCCTTAGGTGATAATTATATTTTTTTTAGTCATTAATTTTATTCGGGTGACTAAGGGAATTGATTACTAATCATTGGCATTATTGTTCAAACTTAATGGTAATGAATCAATTAAATCTCATAGTTCATTTCATTCAATTTATAAATGTTTAACAATAGAATGTTATTACTAAAATTAGTTAGTTTAATTTAAGTTTTCAACCTGCCTTGGTTAGTAAGACCATAGATCATCGAATCAATGATTCTTAAGTATTCTCATTTTCCCTAGAAGGGGTTTAGAAGATGGTAGAATAACCATGGTCCTTGGTTCGACTAGATAACATTGTATCTGAAATAGCACCAATTAAGTTCATTGCCATATGTTAATTGTAATCCTAACATTAACGTAATTATCCCTTGAACCTTCACCATAGGACTAATCATCCTACAGTTGAATTGAAATCTATCAAGAATCATAACCTTATCAGATATTATTGAGAGTGTAGCCTCATCGGGTTAAAGTGTATATTTAATACTCTAGGTACTGTGAGTACACCTTGAACATAAGTCCTTATGGGAAACTGTATACTCTAGGGTTTCGCCTTTGAACCCAACTCTTACAACTTTAGTTATAAACTTGATCCTAGATTGCTTCCGACATAACTGATGTCAACTTATATTTAACCGTTGAACGACATTGCATTTCACTTTTAAAAAAATAAAAAAATTTGGTTGCATTTTTGGTTGATTATTTTGGGCATGACAAGATGCATTGTTGGATTCTCTAAGACCTATTTTTGTCATTCAGTAAAAGGAGTTTTGTGTGACTAAATCTACTTTATAGGGATTTTAAATAAGAAGTTGTAAGGAAAAGTGTCAAATCCTAGGTGTACCCACCTTGGTTCTGCAGAGCCAGAAGTGTAGAAGGATGTTTTTTTCTTGTTAGTTGGCCCAAGGTCAAATAAAGTACTCTAAATATGGGAAATAGCTGACCCCTAGGTGTACTCTATTTTTTGTCTCTTGGTTATTCAAAATCTATTGAATCAGAAGCCAACAAGTCCTAGGACTATACACAACCCTTGAGATGTATGGCAATGTTTTCTAAATGGTCATGAGGGGTCTTAGGATACATTAATGTGTCCTAGGACCCTTTATGACTTGTTAGGACCCATTACCATACACTAATGTATGGTAAGAGGTCCTAGGCATCATAAGGTGTGCTAGGGCACATTAATATGTCATAGGACCCCTTAAGACTCATTAAAACCCATTAGTACCCCTTACCAAACATTAATGTATGGTGAGGGAACATAAAGGGGTATTACAGGGTCCTATGACACATTAATGTGGCCTAGGACCCCTTATGATCCCTTAAGACCCTTTAAGACCCCTTAAGTAGGAGAGAGAGAGAGAGTATCATTAAATATAATATATATACATATAAATATATATATATATATATATATATATATATATATATATATATATATATATATATATATATATATATATATATATATATATATATATATATATATATATATATCTTTAAATATAATATATCATATAATCTAAAAGGGAATATCTAAAAATATTATTTTTTTAATTTTGTACATTATTTAAATAATTTTATAAAGATAATATTTTAATTAAAAAATATTATAAAAAAAATATAAAATAAAATATAAAAAAATTAAAATACACCAATGAACAAATATAAATAAAAAATCATAAATTCAATCCCTATAAATAAAAATTTCAAATCATAAATATAAATGAAAAATTCAAATAAAAAAATAACCTAAATGACGTTGGTGGGAAAGTGAAATTTGAATTCAAATCTATCCAAATTGAGTATTCGATTATATTTCACATACCCACTTTGTCTTTGGATACCTGATTAGGCTTGGGATTTGCATCGGGTTTTGGCTTTAGAATGCCAAATGTGGATGGTCAACCCAAAAAATGTTTTTAAGATATTTCCTATATTCTCTAAACTCCGACCGTGTAGCTGATGACTTTTTTTTCACCCGAATTTGATGAAACAAAAAGGGTTTCTTAAAGAGATTATTAGCTTTCCATCAATATAATTGTTATCAAATTTTGAGTTTAGTAAGTAATTATTACTTATTTTCTAATTGAGTTACCTCAAAAGTCTTGATTGACATACTGATTGAAAAACAACTATAACTTTCAAACGGTTTAACCTTTTTGAAATCTGAAAAATGCGTCACATTCCTACTATAAGGAAAAAAAGTTTTAAATTTTGCAAAGTTTAGAATTAGTTAATGTGGTCAGACACAAGAGTTTTTTAATTCTGAAAAAATTTGTAGATGAAAATTCATAATTAATTATTTAATTGGAAAAAATTACACAAAAATATCTGTCACATCTAGGCATGAGTATACTACTTATATATAGAATCTTGTGAAACAATATCATCATTTGATTGTGATTAAGGTGGTCATACATACACATAATTTTTATCTTTTTCCTGAAATGTTTGTACTATTGCATTGAAATGTAAATTTTTCAACAATTAGATTTTTTTTTTTCAGAATAGGGTTAGTAGTTTATAAACTGCATTCAATTTCCTACAAATTCTATTCTTACAAATTTTTGAAATAAGATTGATAAGATCTTCAACTTTTTATGTCAAGTTGACTAACCCTGATTTTTTTATTTTCATTGCCACTTAAGGCCATAGCTTGGTATAACATGATCCTACATGTACCCACCTCCAAAGATAATTTCATCGACAAATGCCTCAACAATCAAACTACCATTTTTACTAGTTCTCAAATATAGATTAATATATGCACTACCTTTTTTGAAACCAAGATGCAATAAATACCTATCAAGCCAAGCATACCAGGCCCTTGGTGCCTGCTTTAGTCCATACAAGGCCTTCTTCAAATTGTAAACTATGTCACCATATTTTTTCAAAGAAAATTCATTAGGCTATTCTATGTATACTTCTTCCTCAAGATCATCATTCAAGAATGCAGACTTCACATCCAGTTGATATACCTTGAAATCTTTATGTGTTGCATAAGAAAGGAACAATCTTATTGCCTCAAATCTCACAATAGGTGCAAATGTTTCTTAAAATTCTATACCTTCTTGTTGTGAATGGCCCTTATAGACTAGTCTAGCTTTATTGCTCACAACTGTGCCTTCTTCATTCATTTTTTTTCTTTTGAAAAACCATTTGGTTCCAATCACATTTTTGTCTTTAGGCCTAGGAACCAATTCCAAAGTGTTCTTTTTCTCTATCTGTTCCATCTCTTCCTACATTTCTTTAATCCATGGTTCATCTTTACAAGCCTCACTAGTAGTATTAGGCTCAACTTGGAAGATTAAACAGAGCACATTTCTAGCCTTAGACCTTGTTTCATATCTTGATTAGTATCACCAATAATTTTATTTTTAGGATGGTTCATCAAAACATACCTTGGCATTCTAGGAGATTCCTTGTGTTCACATAATAAAACCTATACACCATTATCAATCTCAAAAATATATCCCGCCTCTTTATTCTCAGTCTTGTTCTCAGGGATTGGATCACACTCATGCATCCTTTCTTGAATCTAAAAATTCTCATCAATCTTCACATTAGCACTTTCAATTATTTTTCTCAATGTAAAATTGAAACATCTATATGCCTTACTTTTGGTGGAATACCCAAGAAAAATACCTCCATCATTCCTTGCATCAGAATTTACTATTTCATCATCTCTTTTGATATAACACTTGCTAACAATTTTTTTAAAATACTTCATAGGATGATGGGGAGGCTAGGATAGACTAGCTAGTTTATGCCCTTGATCCTCTCTAGGATCCAAGTGTTCTTATGAAACCTCTAATGGTCTATAGGATTCCTTATTCCTCCAAGGATCCCCTGACCTACCCTAACCTACCCACCAAGTTAAGCTATTTCATCTTCCAACATCACAAGCTTTGATCTCTAGCTACTATCCCTTACATAGGCTTATAAGGGTCTTCTGAGATTCAACTCCTTTCCCAAGCTCCAACAAAGTATTTCATGAGTTCCAAGATGTTTTTAGGGCATTTGACACCTTTTCATTACATTGGCATGGTTGGGTCATCACCCAATTTGAGGGTTGCTTTGTAATTTAGGGATACAAGGAGGAGGCCTAATTAGCCCTCCTTCCGGTTTTATAGGGAATTTGACACCCTTCCCTCAAGGATTCACCACACCTGTTCCAAAGAACATCTGCTACTAATGACCTATTCTCAAAGATTTTTGGGGTCTCAGGCTTCCAATAGGCCGTACTTTGCCAAATTTGAGGGTTTTGAGGGTTTCTTGGGCTCTTCACTGTCTTGGTCTCCAACAACACCTTTCTAGGGCTCTTCAAACCTTCTCCTTCACAACACTACACCTTCAAACACCCTTCTTCACTTCCTCAAAAGGATTAGTCTTGGAACTCCTTCCTCTATGAACAGGAGCACTTACACTGCTGACCACTCCTAACCGGGCTATGCCTTAGCTTGCCTAGGGCTTGGTCCAACAAATGTTTGCAATTACATTCAAGGGCCCTAGAGACATATTTTTATAGAGTAGGGTCTATACCTTTAGAATCCAAGGTTCCATGGGATTACCATGGTGGAAACAAAAGTTACAGACCTATTTATACATGTCTCTCCAAATTGGCAAAGAACTAAGCAAATGAAACAAAAGAACAAAACACTCAACCAAACTTGTAAGAACTAATCTAATGCATAAATATGAAGGGAAAACACAAACACAAAATAGATACTCCAAAAAAATTTCACTCCAAACTCCAAATATTCACATTACAATAGTCTAACCAGTGACTATTTTGCTCTAGCAGCATTTTGACTGGTCTGTCGTACTCTCTCTGTACAATAGGATTACCAACCCTTGCATTAGGGTTTTTCAAGACTTATATAGACTTCTCCTTAGTATGTGTGTGAGGTTAGGGCTTCTTAGCCACTGAGGTTAGGTTAGGTTATATCAATGAAAAAAAAGTTGCTTAGCAACTTTTAAAAGTTGCTGACAACTTTTAAGCAACTTTTGTTGCACAAAACAACCTTGCTTTCATTCTTCAATGACCCCTATTGAAAGCCTCCTAAAGCACTCACATGTGATCAAATTCAACCAAATCTAACCTAAAACTTCAAACCTCCTATCAAAGCACTGATTTTAGGATGACAACATTCCTTGAATCAGTGTGTCATTTACATTGGAAAAACCATCTGAACTTCTAGGACCTAGACTAGGCCTAGACACACAAAAATGAGCTTCAAGCCCTTATTCTAATTACATACTTCTCTTAGGAAGTGTTCATCACAACCAAAATGATTGGTGGGAGCCCTTAGAAGGGTGCTCCTACACCATAGGAGTATGACCAAACCATAGTTCATAGAGAGTATTACCAGTACTCTCTCTGATCTGTATGCAATTTAAGGTGTAGACAATAGTATTAAATTATTACCTCCAATGCATGTGTGCCACATTGCCTTCAATTAACATAGTCCACACAACATCTAATACATGTTTATTTTCCAAGTCTCTTTTCTATGTCATTCTATTATTGAGTTCTAGGTTTATAATTATGTCTATATATGCCATTTTATTTGCAATATGAATTAAATTTATCAGATGTAAATCCTCCACCTCTATCTGACCTCAAACATTTTATCTTTAGACCTGACTCATTCTCAACTTTTGCCTTTTAAATCTTGAACTTATCAAAAGCTTCAGACTTTTCTCTAAGGAAATCAACCCACATAATTTTGGAATAATCATTTAAAAAAAGAATAAAATACCTTTCACCATAGTAGGACCTTATCTTTGTAGGACCATATAGATTTGTATGCACCAGATCTAGCTTCCCTTTTTTTGAAAGTGATTTTCTCTAAAATATGATCTTGGTTTTTCTAGTGTATCTCTCATTTTTCTCCTCGCATGAACATCCTGATGGTGTGGTTTTGACCTTCAAACTCATTGAGTATGATCATGTTGGTCCCATGTGAGGGTGGACTACCAAGAGGATCTTATTTTTGATGTCCTACGTGAACTTGGAGACGTTGGGTGTGGTCTAGGATCATATTCTGGTGATCCTTAGAGCTAGGGATGAGGCAATCTTGAGTGGCAGTAAATTTTCTCTACATTATGTTTTATGATGACATCATGAGATGAACCTAGTTCATCTTTGTCTTGTGTTAATCAAGTGGTTACCTTTGAGGTTGTGACGAATTTAGTGCGAGAACCTATCCTAGTCATGTCACAACATTTCATCTATCTATATTGTAGACTCAATATTTTGAAACACCATGTTGATGCTTTATGGATTTAGATTATGTTGGACAAGGATTTGATGTCATGGTTTTGTGATGTACTCATCTTTATATTTCTTATGTATTCATGTCAATGTTTTTAGGATGGACCATGTTTTCTTAAGGGCTAAACAAATTCAACTAATTTTCTTATTATAAAGAAATTGAGTGCATGTTTTGAAGGATTTGAATGGTAATCAAATAATTTAAATTATAATGAGATGGGATGTAAATTATAATGAAGTAAATGTAGTTTTCCTTCTGTATGTAATTTCTAATAGAAAATGTAGTAGGAAATGTGTGTAGAGTTGTGGATTGGGTAGGTAGAATGTACCCATGATGAATATTGAATGTTACTATTGGATATGAATGCTTACATAAATGACTGTTTGAATTTATAATATGTTGAGATGTGAATTAATAGAAAGTTGATTTTAGGTCTTGATGTTAAAAAAGAGATTTCAAGGTATTATGCTTTGATTTTTTATTCAAGAAATGTAATTCGAAGTGATTGAGAAATCAAATGAAATGTTACTATTTTCTTGATTATGAAAGGGTTTTTGGTATGCTTGTGAATATTGTACTCCTAGAGATTTCATGGTGAAGAAAATTAACAATGGATAAGTCAAAATTATAGAATGTTGTGAAAATTGCAAGTTAATTGTATGATGTATTTTATGTGATCATTAATGTTTCATTTTTATATATATATATATTTTGACCATTCATGAGCTACTGATATTTTGATCTAGTGGGTAAGAAATTGAATATGGAATTTAAATGAGGAGAAATCAAAGATGGATGTATGTGAAAATTATGTTGAGCCAAGGTTAACTCCAAAGGGAGAAATAACCACATTGCTATGTGCTAATGTTGTAAAAGTAATGTTTGAATGTATTGTTATTATTGTGTTTATTTTAATTTATGTTTATGTCTACTTGGCATGCCATGTGTGTAGTAATGTGTTGTGACTTTATGTGGTGTCAATTGACACATGTGTATGTGAGTTGGAATGGCCAAGTAATTTGTTATTGGTTGTTTATCACCATTGAGTCACCTTGTAGAGTCCCAAGGTTAGGTCTTGGTTGTTGTGCCATGTGAGGGAATCTTATTTTGTATTTTCAGAAGTCAACTCTTAGTGGACTTTTAAGGGGTTAAATGTAGCCCTAGAGGTTAGTTAGGGTTAAAATAAGATAGCCCCATAGGTGCACTTTGGGTTGGGGGCCAAATTTTTACCAATAGGATGATTTTATCCTATTTTTGTCTCTTCTAAAACTGCCTTTTTAGAAAGTGACGAATTTGGGATGTGTGTCATGTCTTCCTCTCTTGCAAATTCAACTTTTTCTCTTGTTGAAGAGAGAGCCCTTGGTTAGTCTGTCCAATCATCTTTGAGGTTAGGTAGGATTTTAGGTAGGATTTTACTTTTAGTGGGATGGAGAGGAATTTGGTAGGTTGATTTCCCACTCTCCAATTTTAGAGACTTCTAGTGGACTTAGCAATTTTTTGGTGGACTTAACAAAAGAAGGAAGACTTGTAGGAAGGGAGCTCTACTCAAATTTTCATTACCATAGCTTGAAGCAAGGTTTGTGCTCCTATCATGGAATGCTTGTTTTAATTTCATGTTTGTATTTATAGATTTTTGTGAAGAGTTAGTAGGTGTTTTTGTGAAGCTTGTTTTTCATGGCTTCTTGTTAAGCATTTAACTAGTTTTGTTTTGTTTTCTTGCTTTTGTTGGGGTATGCAAGGCTAGGCTCACCCTTGAGAGGGAAGAGAGCCTTGAGAGTAAAGGGTTTTAGTTGGGAATTCCAAAATAGTGTAGAGTCATTCCTAATGGAGGAAGTGGATATGAAATGGATGTATGGCCTCCATGTTGCCATCATATTCTACTAC
Source organism: Chamaecyparis obtusa (assembly GCA_027943335.1). Taxonomy (NCBI): domain Eukaryota; kingdom Viridiplantae; phylum Streptophyta; class Pinopsida; order Cupressales; family Cupressaceae; genus Chamaecyparis; species Chamaecyparis obtusa. The sequence continues at coordinate 2,450,984 of BSBK01006152.1, read as the reverse complement.
ACATTTGGGGGCCATAAGGGATTTCATTTTGTATGGGAAAATGGAAAGAAATGGTGGTTTTGTGATGGCCTTTTGAAGACATTATTGTATGGTTTTAGAGCCTTGTTGAAGGCATAGTTTCATTTTATGACTTCTCCTATTTTGGGTGCATTTCCACCTTCACCCCTCTTATGGGTCCAAGGTGACCCAATGTGAAATCCTTGGAAAAAGGAAAATTTGTGTTAGTTTTACTTTCTAATTTATTTTTTATGTTAAATGTGTGCTTGAGCATGTGTGTTACCCCATCCATCTTTATTTCACCAATCTCAGGGGTGGCCATGTAATGGCCTAGGTTAGGAGGTGAGCCTCCATGGTAAAAGTTGTTTATTTGTAGATTTCTATGTGGTGGAGGTTGCTGATTTTTTTTGAAAAAAAAAGTGAAGAATATGGATAAGTCATTTCTATAGTTGCAGATTTTTATTTTGTAAAATGGCTAAAAGCCTGGTGTAGAAAAAGTTAGTAGAATAGAGGCTATGTAAATGCCTATGTTGCATGTATCATGCTTGCAAAATATATTGTAAATGAAAGTTGAAAATCTCTCAAATTTCGCTATGTAATTCTAATGTAAAGAAATGTGAAAAGTAGATTCATATGCTTTTTGAATGCAAAAGAAGTTGCTGGTTTTTATCCTCTCTTGCAAAAGAAAAAGAAATTCCTTCATTAGTGAATGTCTCATTCTGAAAATGTCTATAGTTTTGCTTAATGTATTCATTTGAAAGAAAATAAACTAAATTGCACATGTAGATGAAGATGCCAAATCATCAAATTCTGAAGATGCTGAAAGAGGAGAAACGTTGATTAACAGAAGAGTCTTGTTGAGTGGTGAGAATGAACCTGAGCAAAGGAGGAGCCTGTTTCACACTAGATGCAAGTGTGAGGGTAAATGTTGTGATGTGATTATTGATAGTGGAAGCACTGACAATTTGGTGTCAGAAGAGATGGTGACAAAGTTGAAGCTCAAGAGACAGAAACACCCACATCCATATCGGATTGCCTGGGTACAGGATGACCACAAGGTCATGGTCAATGAACAATGCCTAGTGAAGTTCAAGGTTGGCGGATACCAAGATGAGGTATTGTGCGATATCATATCTATGGATGCATGTCATATGTTGTTGGGTAGACCATGGCAGTTTGACAGATGTGCTGTACATGATGGTCGTGCGAATACCTATTCCCTGACAAAGGATGGAGTGCGACATAAGCTAAAACCATTGAAGGAGACTGAAGAAAAGGTATGTGGTACTGCAAGGATAACTTTTGTTGATGAAAGAAATTTCCTAGATGGTATGAGGCATGAGCATGTATGTTTTTCTTTAATTCCAAAAGCTGGTAAAGAGGAAGTAGAAGATGTTCCTGTAGAAGTTGCAGATTTGTTGAATGAGTTTCAAGATATTGTATCTGATAACGTGCCCGATAGATTACCACCAGTCAGGAAGATCAGCCATCAGATGGACTTGATCCCAGGAGTGAGTTTTCCGAACAAGGCAGCACACAGAATGACACCTACAGAAAGTGAGGAGTTGAACAGACAAGTACATGAGTTGTTACAGAAAAGATTGATCCGTGAGAGTCTGAGTCCCTGTGCTATACCAGCGGTATTAGCACCAAAGAAGAATGGAGAATGGAGGATGTGCACAGATTTTAGGGCAATAAACAAGATTACAATCAAGTACAGATTTCCATTGTCACGAATGGATGATATTATGGATTATTTGAGTGGAGCTGTGTATTTTTCAAAGATAGATCTAAAAAGTAGATATCATCAGATTCAGATCAGAGAAGGAGATGAATGGAAGACTACCTTCAAGACAAAGGAAGGACTATATGAGTGGTTAGTCATGCCTTTTGGGCTAACCAATGCACCGAGCACTTTCATGCGGCTCATGAACGAGGTTCTGAAAGAATTTTTGGGTAAGTTTGTCATTGTTTACCTAGATGATATTTTGATCTTTAGTAAGACATTGGAAGAGCATATGATGCATATTCGTATGGTATTTGAGAAGCTGAGAGAAGAGAAATTGTTGATTAATTTGAAGAAGTGCAGTTTTGTGAAGAAAGAGTTAGTGTATTTGGGATTTGTAGTTTCAGCAGAAGGTCTAAAAATGGACCCAGAGAAGGTACAGGCTATCCTTGAATGGCCTACTCCAAGGAGTGCTACTGAGGTAAGATCTCTTCATGGTTTGGCTAGCTTTTACAGAAAGTTTATCCAAAATTTTAGCAGTATTTGTGGACCCTTGACTGAAACAATGAGAGGGGATAGAAAAGAATTTAAGTGGACTAATGGGGCAGAAAAGAGTTTTCAATTGTTGAAACAAAAAGTTACAGAACAACCTGTTTTAGCACTTCCAGATTTTAATAAGGTGTTTCAAGTAGATTGTGATGCTAGTGGTACTGCAATAGGAGCTGTTATGAGCCAAGAAGGTAAACTTGTTGCTTATTTCAGTGAGAAGTTAAATGATGCCAAGAGGAAATATTCTGTTTATGATCAGGAATTTTATGCTATAGTTCAGGCATTAAAGAAGTGGAGACATTATCTACTTCCTAAGGAGTTTGTTTTGTATACTGATCATCAAGCTTTGCAATATTTGAATAGTCAAGGAAAATTGAATCAAAGGCATTTGAAATGGGTTGAGTTTTTGCAGAGTTATACATTTGTTTTGAAACACAGGAGTGGAAAGTCTAATAGGGTTGCAGATGCTCTTAGCAGAAGGCAACTATTGCTGACAGAAATGCAGATTGAAGTGGTTGGGTTCAAGGAACTCAAGAATTTGTATCCAGAGGATCTTGATTTTGGTGAAGCTTAGAAAGCTTGTACAGAACCTGTTACTCTAGACAGGATGAAATGGTTGGATTTCATCATCCAGGATGATATGCTATTCAGAGGGAGTCAGTTGTGCATTCCATGAAGTTCTATGAGGGAGAATCTCATTAAGGAGAAGCATAGCAGAGGATTGGCTGGACATTTTGGTCGTGACAAAACCCTTGGTTTGGTTAGTGAGAATTATTATTGGCCACAGTTGCAGCAAGATGTGAAGAAGTTTGTACAGAGTTGCAGAGTATGTTAGATGGTAAAAGGAGTGAAGCAGAATACAGGGTTGTATCAGCCATTACCTATACCAGAGAAGCCTTGGGAGGATATCAGCATGGACTTTGTTCTTGGTTTACCAAGGACACAGCGGGGACACGATTTAATTTTTGTGGTAGTTGATAGATTTTCAAAGATGGCACATTTTATTCCCTGCAAGAAGACTAATGATGCTGTTCATGTAGCAGAATTATTTTTCAGAGAAGTAGTGAGACTTCATGGTTTGCCAAACACCATAGTTTCAGATCGGGACACTAAGTTTGTTGAATATTTCTAGCGTACATTGTGGAAGAAGTTGAAGATAGATTTGAAATTCAGTTCATCACATCATCCACAGACTGATGGACAGATAGAGGTGGTGAATAGGAGTTTGGGAAATTTGCTGAGATGTTTGGTTGGAGATAAGCCAACAGGATGGGATTTAATTTTATCACAGGCAGAATTTGCATACGATAATTCTGTCAATAGAAGCATTGGTATATCACCATTCTAGATTATATATGGAAGTAGTCCAAGAAATGCATCTGAATTGAGGAAGATAGATAAAGGAGAAATAAGTAGTGCTGAAGCTGAAGATTTTGCAGAACACTTGAAGAACATCCATGAGGAGGTGAGGAAGCATATTACCAAGATGAATGCATAGTATAAGGCTAAGGCAGATGTGAAAAGGAGGCATAAGGAATTTTAGGTTGGTGATGAAGTCATGGTTCATTTGCGGAAGGAGCGGTTTCCAGTTGGTACATATAACAAGCTGAAAATGAAGAAGTTTGGACCATGTAGGATACTGAAGAAACATGATTCAGAAAATGCATATGAGGTAGAATTACCTACTGAGCTAAATATTTCGCCAGTATTTAACATTTCAGATTTGACAGAGTATCACGAAGGAGGTGTTGAAGATGAGATCACAGAAGCACAGTGGAGTATTCCAGCAACTAGTTTAGACACTAAGGAGATTGAAGATATACTGGATAGTCATGTTGGTAGAAGCACAAGGAACAGGACATATGAAGAATATCTGGTCAAGTGGAAAGGATGACCTATTGAAGATTCATCATGGATAACAAAGGAGGACGTTAATCGTCTTAGTTTTCGTTTGCACACCTAAGTCGTGACAGGGTCACTTCTCAAATTACCCTAGGTGTCTGATGCAGGAGCATCCTAGGTGTAAGAGCAATCTTGCATCACCCAAAAATATTTATGTTTTTATATTCAATAAGGGTTATTTTGTGCAGAGCTGCTATTTATGGAAAGTTACTATTTTTGATAATTTTTGTATGTGCTCAGAATGATATGATTTCTTTCTTGGAGGTTCATTTTGGTCATATAAGTCTGCCAGTAAAGTTTCATTGCCAGATCAAGTGTATATTGGAAGATATTGAAGATTTTTAGTATTTGGTAGCAGGGTACAGAAACTTTGAACTCAGTTTCGAAGGCTTTAGAGGCCCCAGATGAGGTCAAAAATTTGGGTGATGGGCACTTGCGCAGGGCAAGCCTGTAGAGCGCTTCGTGGCATTTTTGAAATGGGGTTATAATAGCCGAGCGGGTCAACGGGTGATGACTTATGGTCTTCGAAAGTTGGGTCACCTGAAATGGTGAAAAATAATTTTCTTCAAAATTTTTGTTCGGGTTTCAAAGGTTATCTTGAGCTGACTATGATGTAATAAAATGTAAAATAAAATAATGCTAAGTTTGGTCGGCCTTATTGGCTAAAATTCTGGAACCTTCCCAGGCGGTGAAAAATTGCCAATATAAGGAAGGCTGTATTATTGTCTTAGGCAGTTCAGAATAGTTCTGGGTAGTAGATCTGGGTATTGATTTGAGGCTTTGTCCTACATAATATTGTAAGGAATGCCCATGTGGCTTTGCATATTGTAATTCTGAAAGTTTGTAATTCCACATTTGTGGAGATAATAAGAAGCCAATTTTCTGTTCTTGCATATTATTGTTGTTGTTTCTTTATTTCTGTTATGTGTTTGTGGTATTAAGGGGAGCACCCTTCATCAAGTGATATCAGAGCAGGATTTCTTGAGTATGTAAATAGATCGCCGACTGTGAGACAGTTTGCACCAGGACCGTGGTTAGGGTTTTAGCGCACATCGCGAAAATACCTCGACGAAAAGAATGTGGCGGAAGAGCTGGTGCTGTGACACCTAAGGTTAGAGAGCTGCAGAGACAAGTGCGAGCATTGTAAGAAAAGATTCACAAAGGAATGAGTCTTAATGTCAGAGACGAAAGCGAGGATGAAGCCGAAGAAGAATATCAAGAAGGAGAAGTTGAAATTGTGAACCAGGAGGAAGAAAGACTTTTTCGGGCGATTTCCAAGATTGGGAAAAGACCTAAAATTGAGGTTCCTACATTTTTTGAAAATCTTAACCCAGAGGAATTGATCGACTGGATCAATGAATGTGAAGAATATTTTGAGTATGAAGATGTTGAGGATCCTGATAGGGTCAAATTTGCGAAGGCCAGACTGAAAGGTCATGCGAAGATATGGTGGCAAGAGATTCAGTTAGAGCGAAATAGAAGGGGAAAGGAGAAAATCACGAGATGGGATCGGATGGTGGATAAATTGAAGCGACAATTCATTCCTGTTGATTATGAGCTTGACCTACTGAAGCAAATGCAGAGTTTGAAGCAAGCAGGAAGATCTGTTCAAGAGTATACAGAGGAGTTCTATCGACTTCTCATCAGAACAGGCCATGCAGAAGCTGATAAGGAGAAAGTTGCCCGATACCTTAATGGGTTAAGGCCAAGCATTCAGGAGGAGCTGAATCTGGTTTGAATGAATAGTATTGAAGAGGCATACCAGTTTTCCCTAAAAGTAGAAGAAAAGTTGAACAAGAAGTTTGAGAGCAGACCAAACGGAAGAGGTCGCGGTGGATGATCTAGTGGACGGTCATATGGTGGCAGAAATGAAGATCCGAAAAAGAAGGATGAGGTGAGTAGCAGTCAGAATCAGCGAGAAAATAATTCCAATCACTTCCAAGATCAGAATAATAGATGAAGATGCCAGATCATCAAATTCTAAAGATGCTGAAAGAGGAGAAACGTTGATTAACAGAAGAGTCCTGTTGAGTGGTGAGAATGAACCTGAGCAAAGGAGGAGCCTGTTTCACACTAGATGCAAGTGTGAGGGTAAATGTTGTGATGTGATTATTGATAGTGGAAGCACTGACAATTTAGTGTCAGAAAAGATGGTGACAAAGTTGAAGCTCAAGAGACAGAAACACCCACATTCATATCGGATTGCCTGGGTACAGGATGACCACAAGGTCATGGTCAATGAACAATGCCTAGTGAAGTTCAAGGTTGGCGGATACCAAGATGAGGTATTGTGCGATATCATATCTATGGATGCATGTCATATGTTGTTGGGTAGACCATGGCAGTTTGACAGATGTGCTGTACATGATAGTCGTGTGAATACCTATTCCCTGACAAAGGATGGAGTGCAACATAAGCTAAAACCATTGAAAGAGACTGAAGAAAAGGTATGTGGTACTACAAGGATAACTTTTGTTGATGGAAAAAATTTCCTAGATGGTATGAGGCATGAGCATGTATGTTTTGCTTTAATTCCAAAAGTTGGTAAAGAGGAAGTAGAAGATGTTCCTATAGAAGTTGCAGATTTGTTGAATGAGTTTCAGGATATTGTATCTGATAACGTGCCCGATAGATTACCACCAGTCAGGAAGATCAGCCATCAGATGGACTTGATCCTAGGAGTGAGTTTTCCGAACAAGGCAGCACATAGAATGACACCTGCAGAAAGTGAGGAGTTGAACAGACAAGTACATGAGTTGTTACAGAAAAGATTGATCCGTGAGAGTCTGAGTCCCTATGCTGTACCAGCGGTATTAGCACCAAAGAAGAATGGAGAATGGAGGATGTGTACAGATTCTAGGGCAATAAACAAGACTACAATCAAGTACAAGTTTCCATTGCCACGAATGGATGATATTATAGATTGTTTGAGTGGAGCTATGTATTTTTCAAAGATAGATCTAAAAAGTGGATATCATCAGATTTGGATCAGAGAAGGAGATGAATGGAAGACTGCCTTCAAGACAAAGGAAGAACTATATGAGTGGTTAGTCATGCCTTTTGGGCTAACCAATGCACCGAGCACTTTCATGCAGCTCATGAACGAGGTTCTGAAAGAATTTCTGGGTAAGTTTGTCATTGTTTACCTAGATGATATTTTGATCTTTAGTAAGACATTGGAGGAGCATATGCTGCATATTCGTATGGTATTTGAGAAGCTGAGAGAAGAGAAATTGTTGATTAATTTGAAAAAGTGCAATTTTGTGAAGAAAGAGTTAGTATATTTGGGATTTGTAGTTTCAGCAGAAGGTCTAAAAATGGACCCAGAGAAGGTATAGGCTATCCTTGAATGGCCTAGTCCAAGGAGTGCTACTGAGGTAAGATCTTTTCATGGTTTGGCTAGCTTTTACAGAAAGTTTATCCAAAATTTTAGCAGTATTTGTGAACCCTTGACTGAAACAATGAGAGGGGATAGAAAATAATTTAAGTGGACTAATGGGGCAGAAAAGAGTTTTCAATTGTTGAAACAAAAAGTTACAGAACAACCTATTTTAGCACTTCTAGATTTTAATAAGGTGTTTCAAGTAGATTGTGATGCTAGTGGTACTGCAATAGGAGCTGTTATGAGCCAAGAAGGTAAACTTGTTACTTATTTCAGTGAGAAGTTAAATGATGCCAAGAGGAAATATTCTATTTATGATCAGAAATTTTATGCTATAGTTCAGGCATTAAAGAAGTGGAGACATTATCTACTTCCTAAGGAGTTTGTTTTGTATACTGATCATCAAGCTTTGCAATATTTGAATAGTCAAGGAAAATTGAATCAAAGGCATTTGAAATGGGTTGAGTTTTTGCAGAGTTATACATTTGTTTTGAAACACAGGAGTGGAAAGTCTAATAGGGTTGCAGATGCTCTTAGCAGAAGGCAACTATTGCTGACAGAAATGCAGATTGAAGTGGTTGGGTTCAAGGAACTCAAGAATTTGTATCCAGAGGATCTTGATTTTGGTGAAGCTTAGAAAGGTTGTACAGAATCTGTTACTCTAGACATGACGAAATGGTTGGATTTCATCATCTAGGATGATATGCTATTCAGAGGGAGTCAGTTGTGCATTCCATGAAGTTCTATGAGGGAAAATCTCATTAAGGAGAAGCATAGCGGAGGATTGGCTGGACATTTTGGTCATGACAAAACCCTTGGTTTGGTTAGTAAGAATTATTATTGGCCATAGTTGCAGCAAGATGTGAATAAGTTTGTACAGAGTTGTAGAGTATGTTAGATGGCAAAAGGAGTGAAGCAGAATACAGGGTTGTATCAGCCATTACCTATACCAGAGAAGCCTTGGGAGGATATCAGCATGGACTTTGTTCTTGGTTTACCAAGGACACAGCGGGGACACGATTCAATTTTTGTGGTAGTTGATAGATTTTCAAAGATGGCACATTTTATTCCCTGCAAGAAGACTAATGATGCTGTTCATGTAGCAGAATTGTTTTTCAGAGAAGTAGTGAGACTTCATGGTTTGCCAAAGACCATAGTTTCAGATCGAGACACTAAGTTTGTTGGATATTTCTAGCGTACATTGTGGAAGAAGTTGAAGACAGATTTGAAATTCAGTTCATCACATCATCCACAGACTGATGGACAGACAGAGGTGGTGAATAGGAGTTTGGGAAATTTGTTGAGATGTTTGGTTGGAGATAAGCCAACAGGATGGGATTTGATTTTATCACAGGCGAAATTTGCATACAATAATTCTGTCAATAGAAGCACTGGTAAATCACCATTCTAGATTGTATATGGAAGTAGTCCAAGAAATGCATCTGAATTAAGGAAGATAGATAAAGGAGAAATAAGTAGTGCTGAAGCTGAAGATTTTGTAGAACACTTGAAGAACATCCATGAGGAGGTGAGGAAGCATATTACCAAGATGAATGCATAGTATAAGGCTAAGGCAGATGTGAAAAAGAGGCATAAAGAATTTCAGGTTGGTGATGAAGTCATGGTTCATTTGCGGAAAGAGCGGTTTCCAGTTGGTACATATAACAAGCTGAAAATGAAGAAGTTTGGACCATGTAGGATACTGAAGAAACATGATTCAGGAAACGTATATGAGGTAGAATTACCTACTGAGCTAAATATTTCACCAGTGTTTAACATTTTAGATTTGACAGAGTATCACGAAGGAGGTGTTGAAGATGAGATCACAGCAGCACAGTGGAGTATTCCAGCAACTAGTTAAGACACTAAGGAGATTGAAGATATACTGGATAGTCGTGTTGGCAGAAGCACAAGGAACAGGACATATGAAGAATATCTGGTCAAGTGGAAAGGATGACCTATTGAAGATTCATCATGGCTAACAAAGGAGGAGGTTAACCGTCTTGGTTTTCCTCTGCACACCTAAGTCGTGACAGGGTCACTTTTCAAATTACCCTGGGTGTCTAATGCAGGAGCATCCTGGGTGTAAGAGCAATCTTGCATCACCCAAAAATATTTATATTTTTATATTCAATAAGGGTTATTTTGTGCAGAGCTGCTATTTATGGAAAGTTACTATTTTTGGTAATTTTTGTATGTGCTCAGAATGATATGATTTCTTTCTTGGAGGTTCATTTTGGTCATATAAGTCTGCCAGTAAAGTTTCATTGCCAGATCAAGTGTATATTGGAAGATATTGAAGATTTTCGGTATTGGCAGTAGGGTACAGAAACTTTGAACTCAGTTTTGAAAGCTTTAGAGGCCCTGGATGAGGTCAAAAATTTGGGTGTTGAGCGCTTGCGCTGGTCAAGCCTATAGAGCGCTTCGTAGCATTTCTGAAATGGGGTTATAATAGCCGAGTGGGTCAACGGGTGATGACTTATGGTCTTCGGAAGTTGGGTCACCTGAAATGGCGAAAAATAATTTTTTTGAAAATTTCTGTTCGGGTTTCAAAGGTTATCTTGAGCTGACTATGATGTAATAAAATGTAAAATAAAATAATGCTAAGTTTGGTCGGCCTTATTGGCTAAAATTCTGGAACCTTCCCAGGCGGTGAAAAATTGCCTATATAAGGAAGGCTGTATTATTGTCTTAGGCAATTCAGAATAGTTCTGGGTAGTAGATCTGGGTATTGATTTGAGGCTTTGTCCTACAAAATATTGTAAGGAATGCCCATGTGGCTTTGCATATTGTAATTCTGAAATTTTGTAATTCCACATTTGTGGAGAGAATAAGAAGCCAATTTTCTGTTCTTGCATATTATTGTTGTTGTTTCTCTATTTCTGTTATGTGTTTGTGGTATTAAGGGGAGCACCCTTCATCAAGTGGTATCAAAGCAGGAGTTCTTGAGTGTGTAAACAGATTGCCGACTGTGAGGCAGTTTTCACCAGGACCGTGGTTAGGGTTTCAGCGCGCATCGCGAAAATGCCTCCATGAAGAGAACGTGGTGGAAGAGCTGGTGCTGTGACACCTGAGGTTAGAGAGCTACAGAGACAAGTGCAAGCATTGCAAGAAGAGATTCACAGAAGAATGAATCTTAATGTCAGAGATGAAAGCAAGGATGAAGCCGAAGAAGAATATCAAGAAGGAGAAGTTGAAATTGTGAACCAGGAGGAAGAAAGACTTTTTCGGGTGATTTCCAAGATTGGGAAAAGACCTAAGATTGAGGTTCCTACATTTTCTGGAAATCTTAACCCAGAGGAATTGATTGACTGGATCAATGAATGTGAAGAATATTTTGAGTATGAAGATGTTGAGGATCTTGATAGGGTCAAATTTGCGAAGGCCAGACTGAAAGGTCATGCGAAGATATGGTGGCAAGAGATTCAGTTGGAGCGAAATAGAAGGGGAAAGGAGAAAATCATGAGATGGGATCGGATGGTGGATAAATTGAAGCGATAGTTCATTCCTGTTGATTATGAGCTTGACCTACTGAAGAAAATGCAGAGTTTGAAGCAAGCAGGAAGATCTGTTCAAGAGTATACAGAGGAGTTCTATCGACTTCTCATCAGAACAGGCCATGCAGAAGCTGATAAGGAGAAAGTTGCCCGATACCTTAATGGGTTAAGGCCAAGCATTCAAGAGGAGCTGAATCCAGTTCGAATGAATAGTATTGAAGAGGCATGCCAGTTTGCCCTAAAAGTAGAGGAAAAGCTGAACAAGAAGTTTGAGAGCAGACAAAATGGAAGAGGTCACGGTGGACGATCTAGTGGACGGTCATATGGTAGCCGAAATGAAGATTCGAAAAAAAAGGATGAGGCGAGTAGCAGTCAGAATCAGTGAGAAAATAATTTCAATCGCTTCTAGGATCAGAATAATAGAGATCAGAGAGGAAGAGGAAGAGGACAAGGATTTGGAAGAGGTGGCTTTCGTGGAACATGTTTTCACTGTGGAGAAGAAGGTCACAGGGCATTTGAATGTTTTCAGTGCCAAGGCAGAACGGATAGGAGAAATGAAGGCCAGGTCAGAGTTGCACATGTAGATGAAGATGCCAGATCATCAAATTCTGAAGATGCTGAAAGAGGAGAAATGTTGATTAACAGAAGAGTCTTGTTGAGTGGTGAGAATGAACCTGAGCAAAGGAGGAGCCTGTTTCGCACTAGATGCAAGTGTGAGGGTAAATGTTGTGACATGATTATTGATAGTGGAAGCACTGACAATTTGGTGTCAGAAGAGATGGTGACAAAGTTGAAGCTCAAGAGACAGAAACACCCACATCTATATCGGATTGCCTGGGTAAAGGATGACCACAAGGTCATGGTCAATGAACAATGCCTAGTGAAGTTCAAGGTTGGCGGATACCAAGATGAGGTATTGTGCGATATCATATCTATGGATGCATGTCATATGTTGTTGGGTAGACCATGGCAGTTTGATAGATGTGTTGTACATGATGGTTGTGCGAATACCTATTCCCTGACAAAGGATGGAGTGCGACATAAGCTAAAACCATTGAAGGAGACTGAAGAAAAGGTATGTGGTACTGCAAGGATAACTTTTGTTGATGAAAGAAATTTCCTAGATGGTATGAGGCATGAGCATGTATGTTTTGCTTTAATTCCAAAAGCTGGTAAAGAGGAAGTAGAAGATGTTCCTGTAGAAGTTGCAGATTTGTTGAATGAGTTTCAGGATATTGTATCTGATAACGTGCCCGATGGATTACCACCAGTCAGGAAGATCAGCCATCAGATGGACTTTATCCCAGGAGCAAGTTTTCTGAACAAGGCAGCACACAGAATGACACCTGCAGAAAGTGAGGAGTTGAACAGACAAGTACATGAGTTGTTATAGAAAAGATTGATCCGTGAGATTCTGAGTCCCTGTGCTATACCAACGGTATTAGCACCAAAGAAGAATGGAGAATGGAGGATGTGTACAGATTCTAGGGCAATAAACAAGATTACAATCAAGTACAGGTTTCCATTGCCACGAATGGATGATATTATGGATTGTTTGAGTGGAGCTGTGTAGTTTTCAAGGATAGATCTAAAAAGTGGATATCATCAGATTCGAATCAGAGAAGGAGATGAATGGAAGACTGCCTTCAAGACAAAGGAAGGACTATATGAGTGGTTAGTCATGCCTTTTGGGCTAACCAATGCACTGAGCACTTTCATGCGGCTCATGAACGAGGTTCTAAAATTTTTTTTGGGTAAGTTTGTCATTGTTTACCTAGATGATATTTTGATCTTTAGTAAGACATTGGAGGAGCATATGATGCATATTCGTATTGTATTTGAGAAGCTGAGAGAAGAGAAATTGTTGATTAATTTGAAGAAGTGCAGTTTTGTGAAGAAAGAGTTAGTGTATTTGGGATTTGTAGTTTCAGCAGAAGGTCTAAAAATAGACCCAGAGAAGGTACAGGCTATCCTTGAATGGCCTAGTCCAAGGAGTGCTACTGAGGTAAGATCTTTTCATGGTTTGGCTAGCTTTTACAGAAAGTTTATCTAAAATTTTAGCAGTATTTGTGGACCCTTGACTAAAACAATGAGAGGGGATAGAAAAGAATTTAAGTGGACTAATGGGGCAGAAAAGAGTTTTCAATTGTTGAAACAAAAAGTTATAGAACAACCTGTTTTAGCACTTCCAGATTTTAATAAGGTGTTTCAAGTAGATTGTGATGCTAGTGGTACTGCAATAGGAGCTATTATGAGCCAAGAAGGTAAACCTGTTGCTTATTTCAGTGAGAAGTTAAATGATGCCAAGAGGAAATATTCTATTTATGATCAGGAATTTTATGCTATAGTTCAGGCATTAAAGAAGTGGAGACATTATCTACTTCCTAAGGAGTTTGTTTTGTATACTGATCATCAAGCTTTGCAATATTTGAATAGTCAAGGAAAATTGAATCAAAGGCATTTGAAATGGGTTGAGTTTTTGCAGAGTTATACATTTGTTTTGAAACACGAGTGGAAAGTCTAATAGGGTTGCAGATGCTCTTAGCAGAAGGCAACTAGTGCTGACAGAAATGCAGATTGAAGTGGTTGGGTTCAAGGAACTCAAGAATTTGTATCCAGAGGATCCTGGTTTTGGTGAAGCTTGAAAAGCTTGTATAGAACCTGTTACTCTAGACAGGATGAAATGGTTGAATTTCATCATCTAGGATGATATGCTATTCAGAGGGAGTCAGTTGTGCATTCCACGAAGTTCTATGAGGGAGAATCTCATCAAGGAGAAGCATAGCGGAGGATTGGCTGGACATTTTTGTCATGACAAAACCTTTGGTTTGGTTAGTGAGAATTATTATTGGCCATAGTTGCAGCAAGATGTGAAGAAGTTTGTACAGAGTTGCAGAGTATGTCAGATGGCAAAAGGAGTGAAGCAGAATACAAGGTTGTATCAGCCATTACCTATACCAGAGAAGCCTTGGGAGGATATCAGCATGGACTTTGTTCTTGGTTTACCGAAGACACAGCGGGGACACGATTCAATTTTTGTGGTAGTTGATAGATTTTCAAAGATGACATATTTTATTCCCTGCAAAAAGACTAATGATGCTGTTCATGTAGCAGAATTGTTTTTCAGAGAATTAGTGAGAGTTCATGGTTTGCCAAAGACCATAGTTTCAGATCGGGACACTAAGTTTGTTGGATATTTCTGGCGTACATTGTGGAAGAAGTTGAAGACAGATTTGAAATTCAGTTCATCACATCATCCACAGACTGATGGATAGATAGAGGTGGTGAATAGGAGTTTGGGAAATTTGCTGAGATGTTTGGTTGGAGATAAGCCAACAGGATGGGATTTGATTTTATCATAGGCGGAATTTGCATACAATAATTCTGTCAATAGAAGCACTGGTAAATCACCATTCGAGATTGTATATGGAAGTAGTCCAAGAAATACATCTGAATTGAGGAAGATAGATAAGGGAGAAATAAGTAGTGCTGAAGTTGAAGATTTTGCAGAACACTTGAAGAACATCCATGAGGAGGTGAGGAAGCATATTACCAAGATGAATGCACAGTATAAGGCTAAGGCAGATGTGAAAAGGAGGCATAAGGAATTTCAAGTTGGTGATGAAGTCATGGTTCATTTGCGGAAGGAGCGGTTTCCAGTTGGTACATATAACAAGCTGAAAATGAAGAAGTTTGGACCATGTAGGATATTGAAGAAACATGATTCAGGAAACGCATGAGGTAGAATTACCTACTGAGCTAAATATTTCGCCAGTGTTTAACATTTTAGATTTGACAGAGTATCACGAAGGAGGTGTTGAAGATGAGATCACAGTAGCACAGTGGAGTATTCCAGCAACTAGTTCAGACACTAAGGAGATTGAAAATATACTGGATAGTCGTGTTGGCAGAAGCACAAGGAACAGGACATATGAAGAATATCTAGTCAAGTGGAAAGGATGACCTGTTGAAGATTCATCATGGCTAACAAAGGAGGACGTTAACCGTCTTGGTTTTCCTCTGCACACCTAAGTCGTGACAGGGTCACTTTTCAAATTACCCTGGGTGTCTAATGCAGGAGCATCCTGGGTGTAAGAGCAATCTTGCATCACCCAAAAATATTTATGTTTTTATATTCAATAAGGGTTATTTTGTGCAGAGCTGCTATTTATGGAAAGTTACTATTTTTGGTAATTTTTGTATGTGCTCAGAATGATATGATTTCTTTCTTGGAGGTTCATTTTGGTCATATAAGTCTGCCAGTAAAGTTTCATTGCCAGATCAAGTGTATATTGGAAGATATTGAAGATTTTCGGTATTGGCAGTAGGGTACAGAAACTTTGAACTCAATTTTGGAGGCTTTAGAGGCCCCGGATGAGGTCAAAAATTTGGGTGATGAGCATTTGCACTGGTCAAGCCTGTAGAGCGCTTCGTGGCATTTCTAAAATGGGGTTATAATAGCTGAGTGGGTCAACGGGTGATGACTTTTGGTCTTCGAAAGTTGGGTCACCTGAAATGGCAAAAAATAATTTTCTTCAAAATTTCTTTTCGGGTTTCAAAGGTTATCTTGAGCCGACTATGATGTAATAAAATGTAAAATAAAATAATGCTAAGTTTGGTCGGCCTTATTGGCTAAAATTCTGGAATCTTCCTAGGCGGTGAAAAATTGCCTATATAAGGAAGGCTGTATTATTGTCTTAGGCAGTTCAGAATAGTTCTGGGTAGTAGATCTGGGTATTGATTTGAGGCTTTGTCCTACAAAATATTGTAAGGAATGCCCATGTGGCTTTGCATATTGTAATTCTGAAAGTTTGTAATTCCACATTTGTGGAGATAATAAGAAGCCAATTTCCTGTTCTTGCATATTATTGTTGTTGTTTCTCTATTTATGTTATGTGTTTGTGGTATTAAGGGGAGCACCTTTCATCACACACACACACACACACACACACACACACACACATTTACACAATGTATATATGTGTGTGATGGTTATACACTATCATTTAAATGTATACCTTATGCTCATTGTAAATATAAATATAAATATATATATACATATATAAATATATATAAATATTAATATAACATAACTATATAAAAAAATTTAATATAAATTTTTTTTAATATAACAAAATTTAATTAAAAAAATGACAAATTTGTGTTTTTTAATTAAAAACTAAGGGGACTATGCGACTGCCCACCGCAACCTCCAAAGGGGGTGCAGATGATAGCAGCCATTACAACCCCCCCAAGGGGAGTGGCTGGCAACAACCACCGCAACTCGTAAAGGGGTGTGGTAGGCTGGCCTCCACAGACCCTTGGGTATGCAGACGGCTTAGGCCACCACATGCCTAAGGCTGCAAGCAGCCATGGCCGCCAGTAACCCCAATGGGGTTATAAATCTTTATTTATTTATTTTCTTTTTAATGCAGCTAGTAAAAATTTATAAAAATAATATTAATACATCAGTAAATTAAAAATATGCAGACTACAAATAGATTTAAAAGAAAGAAGACTATAACTTTAAAATGTAATAAACAAATAAAAATAATAGTGATTATTTTAAAGTAAATAATGCAACAATCATTAGGTTAATAGAAACATTAATGACTATTGCATAAACATAATATATGCAACAAGCATATATTTCTTTGCAAATATTTTTAAAAGTTTGACAGAGAATTAGATCACTAAATAAATCTGAATCAATTTTACCTTGCTGGGTTATTGGTAGAAGAGTTGGTTGACCCTTTTTAATTTGAATGTTTTCTTTGTTGATTCTTGAGGAGCATATATACACAATTATATATGTATGTATATACACACCCTTGGTGTGTATATACACACATGTATACTCATGTGTATACAAAAACTTGGAATCTTCTTCTTTCTTCCTCTTTGCCAAACCTGCACATCCAAATGAGAAGAATTAGGGTTTGGAGGATGTTTTATATTTTAGCCTAACCCTATTTTCGAGCTAGGGTTAGGACTGACCCTTTTGGATTTTTTATTTTCATAAGTTTAATTAAGTTTTGTTTAAATTTAAATCTCTATTTTATTTTAATTTAATGACTATTGACTTTTGACACTCACTTTAATTTAAATTTTGATTTATTTATTATTTTATTATTCTTGGGAATATGTAATGATCATTTTTATTTAATAAGTGGGAATTTAATATTTTATTACTGGATGCCACTTTTGATTTATTTTGAATTTAATAATGATGAAATTATAATTTAATTGACCTTTGTTCTTTTGAAATTTATTCTTGGGGTTTGTTATTTTCGAACTCAAAAAATTAAGGATTATTTCTAATTGAATATCATTTTTATTATAATGTTGGTGGTAAAATTTAATATATAATTTACTAATAATATTTTAATATTTTAATGGTTTATTCTAGGGGAGATTATTTATTGTCCTAGGATGCGACTTAGATAAATAACCTTCCCTTAGCCTAAAATGTTAACTTTTTTTTATTAATACTTTATTATGGTTATTTTAATCATTTAAATGTTTAATTTTATTAATTAATAAACTTTGATAACATTATGTTTTTGAATTAAAATATAGTATATTTAATTAAATATTATAACATTTTAACTTTTAAATGGGTAATAATATTGTAACCCTAGGTTTCGCATAGGGTTATTATCTTGGCCTTATTTTATTATTATTATTGGTTTCTTGCAAATTTCTACCCTAGTTAGTGACCTAGTTCATGTTTGGAACCATTAGAGCTACTATCATTTTTTATTTAATTATTATATTAATTAAACTATTTTAGGTGTGTTAACCCAACATTTGACTTTATATTATTTATCAAGTTTAATTTACCCTATTATTTTATTCATTTTATTAAACGCTTGGTTTGAACCCCGTTAGGGTTTCTTAGAGGCCAAGTTAGGGTTTTGAATTAACTAATGTTGTTATCAATCAAGGGATGTTGGAAAGCTAGTGCATGCTATGATACCTCTTGAGAGTTAACTTGTGTTGGGTTATGAATTTTGTTCATGCTGAGTGTTCCTTAGTGTGTTATCTTAGTTGTCTTTTGTGCTTTTAAAGAAAATTGTTGGTGTATTTTTGCCCTAATTTTTGGGCATGAAATTTTGGTATCAAAGCCAAGTTTCAACACTTGGAACCTTAAGCCATTGTGTTTCCCTTTTTATATTTGAACTTATAGGATCCCTTCTTGAGCACGACAAGCGTGTAGACATGGGAAATACCTTAGACATTCTTCTCGACATGCGGGGAAGTGGAGAAGAGAGTTGAGAATACGGGAAGGAAATC
Source organism: Chamaecyparis obtusa (assembly GCA_027943335.1). Lineage (NCBI taxonomy): Eukaryota > Viridiplantae > Streptophyta > Pinopsida > Cupressales > Cupressaceae > Chamaecyparis > Chamaecyparis obtusa. Next base: position 2,432,635 of record BSBK01006152.1, on the reverse strand, counting down.
ATTATCCCCCTTCTTGAACAACTCTTGATCCAGTATGAGAATATAGTAATTTCCTTGAAGGAAGGTACTTGACTGAGCCGGTGCACATGTTTTGGATTCTCAATGATTTGAGATCTCGTGAATAAAGTATTTCTTGTAGATGACTTGTAGCTTGGATTCCCTTATATAGTAATTTGGGGCTTTTTGAGAAAACTAACCAAAGTAACTTATGGTTAGGAATGAGCACTTCCTAGGATAAACTGAGACTACCCTTAGTTGAGGGTCTAGCAACCCAATTGTAGTCCATAGTGTGGATGGCTTGGCATCGGTGGGAGTGATGCCACTAGGCGTATCATGGTGGCTTGTGTATGTTCTTGAGTCCTTTGTTGCTCATGGTAGCCCTATAGAGGATCAATTTCTAGCATGATCATGTGTGGTTAGAATGAAATATTGGTGTCCATGCTTGGTATGGGGACCTATTAACTTACTCCTTGCATATTGTGATGCATTTTTGTTTATATTATTAAGGTACCATGAGAATTTGATGAGCTTGTTGTGATATTCCCTTGGGGTAATGGCTCAAGAAAGAGAAAGGAAGATCTTTGGTAATGGCTCATTCATGGTCATTTTGATCTATAAAGGAAGGGTGAATTGTATTTGTGGGAGTGTGATATCTTTTTGGAGTTATTCCTTTTAAGGAACCATTATGATTTTGTGAACCATAATTTTACCCTGCCACTTATACAATGATGCCTTTTGTGAAGTCAAATTTATCTACCATTTGAGTAGTGTGGAGATTTATACCATACCCTTATATGACGTCTTATTGCAGAAGCCTTTTTTGGGCTCATGGCATAATTTGTGTGTACCCTAGATATGGGAAGAACCTGATGATGGATTCAAATCTCTTCTTGGAGCATAAGAGAATCCTCCTAAGAGATTGAGGTTCATGTTATGATTTTGATTAGAACTTTCTGCATATGTTGTGAGGTGGTTTGAAGGCTTTCATCTAACTGATTTTACTCCATTAAAAGGGTTATTGCAACAAAATGGAAGAAGAAATTGTAGGATAAGGATATTGTTGTAGCTACCATAATTTTAGTAATGCTTGTATCCATGAACCGTATGTGGTGGATATGCTCTCAAAAGTTGTTGCAAAGTGGTTCCCTTAGTGTCCTATGGTGGTTCCTCCCTCTTACATGGATGATTTTGGTTGCAATATTTTGAGAATGACTCCTTGATTTATTTATTTTTTTATTCCTTTCATTTTGTTTGTTATTTGCGGAGGAACTTTCCTCATGTTGTGCGGGCTAGCATATTTTGGTTATTTCTTATGCCTGGGAAGAGTCACAAAATCTATCTTTCTATCACTTATAATACATTCTATTTATTGTTGAATTGAGCTCATTTTTGAATTTACTGTTGAAATGAATAGACATCCCATTAGGATTTACCTTTATTTTGATTCTTGGTGACTATTCCAAATATTTTTAACTTGCTAGCCAGTCTTGTGTTTGTGACTTTAACTAGTTTATTGTGGATCTTTGACAATACATAAAGGGGGAACACCAAAAAGGACATATTGTATTGTGCCTTTGTAATGATAAAGATGTGGTGCATGTTGGTAATGAAGTGAGTGCATGTTGAGTTTAGTTGTTGTTTAGGAGCATAGATCAAAATATTCCCTTGTGTGGGAGCTTCTACCTACATTGAAAACATCATTGGTTAAACCATACCAAGGAAGTGAGGGATATAGTCAGTTTGTAACATTAATCAAATGGTTTGGGGTTGAGCATACCTTATTTGGAAATTATTTAAATTAGTAAAGAGATGCCACTTAGATTTAAGTCTTTTCAGGGCTTACGTAATGACATATGACCCTTTATTTTCTATGATGGATCTAGCATAAATTATTAATGGAAACCCTCTTTTATCCCATGATGTTTTTTGGAAACCAGGGGAGTTTCCTCTTCTTAGCATGGTTTTGGTGGATTTTTGGTGTGCCTTAGACCACTCTGGAGTTTTGATCCATGTGGTGGGTCTTGATGGACCTGAAATTTGGTGGTGATTACACCCTTTTTGGTTATGTTTTATTCATTCTATATTATCAATTAATTTGTTCCCTCTCTGATTGACTCCACATTATTAATTGGGGGCTACTAGAGGATGACTTGATTTGAGGTATCCCTAGGCTTGGCTAGAAGGTAATGGATTTTTAGACTTATTTTATCATCTAGAGTTGGGGTTTGAGGATGATTGTATGAGGTCATCCCTTTTTTGAACTCATTTTACACCTTGTGGTAGGACTGAGACATTGTGGGGTAAGTGACCCTATCACCTAAGGTTAATTGACCACTCATCATGAAAACATCATGATCCTACTCTTGGAATTTTTAAGGTACTCTATTTATTCCTATAAATGGAAGGGGTGCATTAATGAGCCTATATTTTTGGGAGAGCTCCTTCTTGCATGTGGAAATCCTTTGAGATGTGTCCTTGGTACACTTAAGTAGGATGTAGCATTCCTTAGAAGAGTAAAATTTTGGTAAAAAAAGATTGTTCCTTATTTTCAGATTGATAACTTGAAGTTTTTGGTGTCTCGACCTTAGAGATATCTCAGGGAGCAACATTAGGATTTGAGTGCCTCATGGTGAAGTATTAGAGGTAGAGTTACACCATTTATGGTGAATCCAATGTTTAAATGTGTTCTCATTTTTTGAGTTGGACCCGTGATTGAGGGGCTTGGAGAGAATTGTCAATGCTCTCTTTGTAGGATAGATCCCTTATGTAGTTTTTGAACCGATTGGTCAAAAATTATTATGTTGGGAGGTCTGGTAAATATTCTTGCTTCTAGGATAGTTGGACCATGCTCATGTAGCGTTCCCTTTGGCTTGACTTGTTAGCTTCTAGGAGTAAGCCTAGTCCTTGGGGGGGATGATGTAGTGCCTCCCTCATTTGCCTCCTAGCACAAACATCTTGATGGTGTGGTTTCACCTTCACACTCATTGAGTATGATCATGTTGGTCCCATGTGAGGGTGGACTGCTAGGAGGATCTTATTTTTTAGCATATTTTTGATGTCCTGTGTGAACTTGGAGACGTTGGGTGTGGTCTAGGATTGTATTATGGTGATCCTTAGAGATAGGGATGAGGAGATCTTGAGTGTTAGTAACTTTTATGTGCATTATGTTTTATGATGGTATTGTGAGATGCACCTAGTTCAACTTTGTCTTGTGTTAATCAGGGGGTTATCTTTAGGGTTATGATAGGTTTATTGAGAGACCTTACCCCAATTTTTTCATAGTGTTTCATTTATCTGTATTGTAGAATCAATATTTTGAAACACCATGTTGATGCTTTATGGATTTAGATTATGTTGGACAATGATTTGACCTCACAGTTTTGTGATGTATTCTTCTTCATATTGCTTATGTATTCATGTCAATATTTTTAGGATGGACTATGTCTGCTTAAGGGATAAATGAACTCAACAATTTTCTTATAATAAAGAAATTGAGTGCATGTTTTGAAGGATTTGAATGGGAATCAGGTAATTTAAATTATAATGAGATGAGATGTATATTCTAATGAAGTAAATGTAGTTTTCCTTTTGTATGTAATGTCTAATAGAAAATGCAGTAGGAAAGGTGTGCGGAGTCGTGGATTGGGTAGGTAGAATGCACCTATAATGAATATTTAATGTTACTATTGGATATGAATGCTTACATAAAAGATAATTTGAATTTATCTTGTGTTGAGATGTGAATTAATAGAAAGTTGATTTTAGTTCTTAATGTTAAAAAAGAGATTTCCAGGTATTATGCTTTAATTTTTTATTCAAGAAATGTAATTAAAAGTGATTGAGAAATCAATTGAAATGTTAATATTTTCTTGATTATGAAAGGATTTTTGGTATGCTTGTGAATTTTTTATTCCTAGAGATTTCATGGTGAAGGAAATTAACAATAGATAAGTCAAAATTATAGAATATTGTAAAAATTGCAAGATGATTGTATGATGTATTTGATGTGATCATTATGTTAGAATAAATGAGAGGGGGGGTGAATCAGTTAGATCAGTTATCCTATAGTCCCAAATCCAAAGATGTACCTTACAAAAAAATTCAACCAAAATATGTAGTTCGGTAACATATAATTTCAATCTGTCTGTTTACCTTATCGATTACCAGTAAATATCCAAATGTGATTACCGACTAAATAAATTATGCAGTATAGAAAAACAATCATAACAAGTAACACATAACACAATGATTTAACTTGGAAACCATGTTAAGGGAAAAACCACCTAGGACTGGTAACCCAAAATAATTCACTCTTCCGAAGTGAGCTTGGTGAAGAGTCAATCTTGTTAAAGGTTACAATACACACTGTTAAGTATGACCTAGTTAGAGGATTTATCACTAACCATTAACTTTTGACCAACATTCACTATGGGGTCAACAAGATAACACTTTACATTCAATAGAATGTCATAGGGTAGAACATAAGACTGTCAAGTCCACTTGGTTAAGAGATTTTTTGAATCAATGGTTAAAATGATACAGTAATGATCTGCTTCAATTACAACTCAATTGTAGATATTCAGATCTATGCTAAGCCCTTAGAAATAATCCTATAATCATTAAACAATTCACTTCCTTCAATACTTCAACTTAATTTCACTCAGTAAATGATTCTTTGATGCTTGGTAAAACTCTACAGCTCAGTTCTTCAATAACTAGTTTGATCAGGCATGCATGAAAACAATCTTCATGTGAATTCTCTTAGTCTCCTTCTTCCAACATAGTTTCAACAATGAAACTCGTGTCTCTTATATAGATAGGTAAAACATTTTCATATCAACCATTATATTTTTCTTCTTAATCTCCTTTATCCATTTTTCTGCTTAAACCTTCCTAGATAGATGTGTTCATAACACATTTCAATCTCATCATTTAGATCATCTTCAAACTTTGTAAGTCATGGATCTCATAATGTCAAACTTCATCCTTAACCTCAAAATCATAACAATATCCTGCTCATCATATTTATTTGGCTGATCTTAGCATTTAATGTTTTCATCCATACTTGATTAATATAGAAATGCGTCAGTGATAACTAGTTAGACTAGCTCGGTTAATACTATCACTCGATATACATTGCACTTGTTTGGTGTATAGATAAATCTTTAATTACCAAACACATTAATTTGTTCAATTTAAAATCTATTCTACAAGATAGATTAATGTAACATGCTCAATTTAACAATATATAGTCATAGCCTCATCAAATAAGTTACCCAATGTTTACCTTTTCCTTCTCTGTCATATTCATCTTTTCCTCGTATAGATATCTTGGTTCTTCATCTTTTCTTCTTCAACAGATGTTCAGATGTTTGTAATTGTATTGTCTTAAAATGGAAGCACTTTCATGTTAAGAGAGTTTAGCCCTCTGAGTAAGTGGTATGGGGTCATGTCGAACATCTTGAATAGGTCTTTGCATGGGTCTAGCTTTTGCCCCCTATTCTACTTCTCTCTCCATCTATTTCTAGCCTTTTTCTAGCACTTGGTCCTAAGAATTTGAGATCTGAGACCTCAGGGTCAAGGTCGACCTCCTGGGTCAAGGTCGACCTCCTAGGTCAAGGTCGACCTTGATTCTAACCTAGGGCAGAGTCAACCTCGACCCTAACCCTGTGTCCAATTTCAAGTTCCAGAGGTTTTAGGATATCAGGCTTCAGAAAGTTTTATTTTCCCACTTCTAGGTCAGCTATTTTAGATTTTAGAATGGTAAAATCTTAAATCTCATTTAATCTAGGTCCATTTCTAGGGGTTAAGGTTAATTTGGATTTAATTCTCCAATGTGGGCCTCTCTAGAAGTTTGTGCCCTAGATCATTATAAAAGGAATCCTTCCTCCTCTCATTTTCACCAAGCAATTTCATGATCAAGACATCTAGCTCTCAAGAGAAATCAAGCAATCATCAAACAAGAAAGAAGGAGAAGGAAAACATTCAATCATTCATCCATCTTCAAGCATTCAAGATCCAATTCATCAAGGAGATCCATTAGTAGCCATTGAAGGATTCAAGCTCTATGGAGCCCTCTTGTTGAAGATTTCTTCATCCACATTCATCCAAGCCTCTTCCTATTCCAAGATCCATTCAAGATTGGTGTTGAAGATCTAATTCCATTGATTTGAGACATCCTATGTACAATTCTACATTAATTTAGATCATCCCTACTTGTGGATTCAAGGATTCGAATCCTCCACAAGGATTTCAACATAAGCAAGGTGAATAGTTCCATTTAATTTGTTTATATATTGCAATTTTAATTATATTTCAAGGTTGATTCCAAACTGGGGTTTGACCAAGGAAAACCCCCCCATCCAAACAACAAAAACCATTTTTCTTTTAGATACAGGTACAGGATGAATTGCAGTTCATATCTAGATACCCTTTTCTGTGAACTTTTGAGATCTATGAACAAAATTTCTATCAAAATTGTTCTAGGTCAAGGTCAACCTTTAGTGAGGGGTAAGATTGTGCCCCTCTATCTGGGTCAGGGTTGACCTCCCTCTGAAAGAATTTTTTTTTTTGGGTTTTCTCTGTCTCGATATTTCTAGTCCGAAGCAGGTTGCAGAATTCCCTGAAACTATGCATAGACATCAAAAATTAGTCTTTTCCAGATTTTCCCTATTTTGAGGTTAGTATTTATCTTCTATTAATTTAATATTTCAAGAACATAGTTTTGATTATGTAAAAATAGGTTTTGAAAGGACCCAAAACCTTTTACATCAAGATTAAAAGATAAGCATTAAAGATCCATCAAAAATAGTGCATCATCACCAAAAAAAGACACCAAAAAACTTAACAAGTCTTTAAATAGAAAGACAATAATAAAAAGATACTAGAAAGACAACAGGGTAGCAGACAGCAGGATAGATGCACTTCATAAGATCAGCCGCATGTTCAGCCAGCATCTGCATATTGTGAGAGGAAACTTTGAGTTCCAATATCTTTGTTCTTATTATCCTCCAACTTCCTGAAGCTTGCTTTGGTTCTTTTGTTGGGTCTATGGTTCTCCTTGACCTCAATAAGTGCCTGCTCCCCTTTTCCTTGATCGATTTTGTCCATGAGAATCTTGACATGATCATTCGAAGCCTTGAGAATGGAAAAACTCTGCTCAGCGATGTTACCCACCATCTTCTCTAGCTTCTCAATTCCATTTCCATTTTATCAATTCTCTTTTTAACCCTCTCCCCATATTTTATTTTCTCCTCCATATCCATGATTTTATCATTAAAGGCCGTAAGCCCCTTAGCCCTGCCAATAGTCTTCGTCGACTCATTAATGCACTATCCCATAGTCTTCTCTCCCAGATTCAATTTTCCAAGGATCCATGTTTCCTTTTGTAGTTGATGGATATGGGTTTTGATAGTACTAATGTCATTTTTCATGGTAGTGAGGTCGATAAGGAAAGAAAGAAACCCCATATTTTCAAAGTCCTTATTCACGCCCACTGTCTCCTCCTTGGAGCTCTCCACCTTATCCCTTTTATCAGCTTGACCATCCTTCTCAATGTTAGCCACATCCTAGGCAATTTCCTGCATGATGTTGTCATCAACCAAAACATTTTGATCTAACTCATCTCTTTCCTCCATGATAGGATCCTTCTCCACCTGCTTTTCCTATTTTCCTTGGCTATTCTCTTGTGAGGTAGAGCCATCATCAAAAGAGATGACAACCTTCTTCTTAATCCTTTTATTGGCTCTGGTACACTTCCCTATAGGCTCCATTTTATTTTTACCCTTCCTCTTCACACTATCATCCCTACTCCTCTTCATCCACCTCCATATTAGTAACTGAATCCTCAATCTTGGTCTTCTTTCTTTTGGATGAGGATTTATGATGCCTGGAGTGTTTGCTAGTTTCCTCAGAATCACCCTCATCTTCTTCATTCTCCTCCATAAAGGGCTCCTCTGACTCTTTTCCATCTATTTCATAATCTTCTAGGGCCTTCTGATTCAGCTGGGATCTCTCAACCTTCTTAGACTTAAGAACCTCATAGATAAGGACCATCAGCCCATCATGACAGGCATGGTCACCAGTAGGGTCCCTCTGCTAGCTAAGAATCATAGCATTCAAAGAGCTCAATGGATAAAAGGGAAAATTAACTTTAACCCCATGTCTAAAATGATTTAACAGAATCAGATGGTGATTATAAATTTTGGTATATCTTCCATCCAGCGTAAGATTTTGGTATATCTTCCATCAACCACATAGTTTCTATAGAAAAGTATAATATTTTCTCCTTTCTTCATATTCTCCATAGTTTGATTCATTTGTGTATTGATCACTTATTTATGATTAATCAATTTGGATCTCTCCTTTTGGGAATTTGGATTAGGGATAGATCTTATATTTCCCCCATTCCTCACATAGATCTAATAATGATATACTTTGTAGAGGGTAAGGATAGACCCCCCTACATCTTGACCACATTACATGTTGGTGAACCTGACATGCTTACCCACTTTTCTTTTGTGGAATGAGATGCCCTATTGTGTTTGTGGTGTTAGATTTCCCTTTATATCTTTTTTGTGTTAGATTTGCCTTTTATGTTAAATCTTGCATTAGATTTCTTACATTTATATTTTAAAAATACAAAAAATTGGAAAATCTCTTCAAAATACAAAAATATTCATTTGTTCATGTTTTATAGTTTAGTTCATTTGCATTGCATTGGTATATGAGCTTTACTACCTCTAGTCCTACTTATAATATTCCAGTTAGAAGAAGTCATAGACTCATGGGTGCCTTTGATCCTAAATCTTCCTATCCTTTCCTTAGGATCTCGGATGACAATTTGATTATTCATTATTCCAATCCTATTATGGAGCAAAACTCTTCTCACTCATCTCATGATGAGGATTATGCTTTAAGATTTCCTCCTGAACAAGTCCAAAAACTATCAAATGAACTTGATAAAATGGGTAATTGGCTTATTCAAGAAAACCATAATTAGGATTCTATTCAAGCTATAGAGGCTCTTAAGAAAGTTCTTCATGATAGTGATCAAGGTGTTAATCTCTTGCATGGTATTACTCATCTTGTGCATTAAAATGTTAAACCTTTAGCTCAAGAAGCTCAAGATTTAGGGTTGATTCCTCTGGTTACTAGTGTCAAACCTTCTTCTATTCCTTTATCTATTATTCCTACCTATACTCCTTCTTTGGTGACTATGATGGTTCCCTCTATTCCTATGAGTGTTCCTCATGTGTCCCTTCCTACATCACAACCTTCTTACCATAATTTTCCTTTTACTTATTCCAATCCTCTTCCAACTATAGTTCCAAGTGTTCCTCCAGTTGTTTCTTCCATTCCTACAGCTTCATACACTTTACCTAGTGTTTCTAATGTTTCTATTCCTCTTATTTCATCTAATGATTCAATAATTATCAGTTTGGCTCAAACTGTGTCATCTTTACAACAACAACTAGCATCCTTGACTCAAAACAAGTTTAGCATTCCTACATGTGACACGGGAAGTCCTTTGTCCCTAGACATCATTCGTACTCCCATTCCTCAGAAAGTCAATATGCCTCATCTTGAGAATTATAATGGTAAGGGAGACCCTATTCATCATCTTAAAACATTTCAAATCCTTTGTAGTGATTATGCTCATGACCATAGGATTTTAGCCAAGTTGTTTGCTAGAACTTTTCATGACAAGGCCTTACAATGGTATTGTTCCTTGCCTCCTTATTCTATTGACTCATTTCCAAAACTTGCTACTGCTTTTATTCAAAAATTTCAAAATAACATTGGTCCATAAGTGTCTTTGACTTATTTGATGCATTGTAAACAAAGTGCTAAGGAAAAATTGACTAAATTTATTGGTAGATTTAAGCATTTACATGCTTAGATTTCCTCTCATGTTCTTGATATTGATATTCAACATATGATCATTTCAAATTTGTAAAAGGATATTAGAGATAATATTCTGCTTACTGAATTTACCTCTTTTCAACAACTTTGTGCAGCGCTTCATCATTATCAATTACAAGCGAGTCAATTTGAGAGAAACACTCCAATGGCTCATGTTCCAGTTGATAAGAGTGATGTTTCTCCTAATCCAAATAAATTTAAAAAATTCAACAACTATGTCAAGATAAACAAACAAGTGAATACAGTTGTTAATCAAGTTGTTGCATCTCACAATGCCACTTCTGCATCCACTGCTTTTTGATTAAATCATACATTTAATCCTCTCTCTGAATATTTACATTATATTATGAATAGGTTGTTAACTGCTAATATGATTACTTTACCTCCTATTCAACCTCTTTTACCTACTACGATTGCATCTAAATCTTTTGATCCTAAATCTTTTTGTTAATATCATCATCAGAATGGTCATGATACTGAGAAATTTTATTCTTTAAAACATAAGGTTCAAGACTTAATTGAATCTAATGCCTTATTTGTTGATAATCTTGATGGTAGGGGGAACAAATTTGTCTCTCCTCCTAATCAAAACCTTCAAATCTATACGAATCCTTTACCTATACATGATACTAATACCATTTCTCAACCATCTTCTATGGGTATTGTTTATGATTCAAAGATGGATGATCTTAATCATATTGTTAATCAAGTGGAGCATGTTGTTCAATCTATATCTTCACCTCAGCTTCAACCTCAGCTTCAATCTCAACCTATACTAAAACCTAAGCCTAAATAGAAAACTCAACCTAAACCTCGACAACAACCTAAGAATAAAAGGACCTTGGGAGCTTTTGATTAGCTTTGATGATTCTGAGACTATTAAACCTCCTGATGGTCCCCTTTGCATTTATGCTAGGATTTCTTAGATACCTACTTGTGGTTGTCTTATTGATCCTACATCCTTAGTGAATGTTATTACTGAATAAAATATTTTTATGAAAAAATTGCAACGTGATTCTTATGATACATCAGATGTATGAATTCAAACTTGTAATGGTTTTCTTTATCCATCATTTGGTTCTATTAACTTACTAGTTGAACTTTGTGGTAAAATTGTGAACACTACCTTTGTTGTTGTTCCTACTTCTAATTAGTTTCAAGTTAAGCTTGGTTTGCCTTGGTTGAATGCCATGCATGTTGTTGCTTCACCTATCCATAAGTGTCTTAAATTCATTCATGATGAAGAAGTGAAGATGATAAATCATAGTTTATATCAACCTTCTAGGCTGAGGGATTGTGCTACCCTTGACTTCTTTTGGCCTTCATTACCTAATTCATGTCCTTCTCGACCTAATAATCTTTTCTGCTCATATCAAGCCTATAAGCATTGTAAGATTCTTGAATTAAGCATACCTCTAATGGATCTTAATCACGGTCTTTTGCCTACACCTTCCATACCTCCTTTATCTATGACTTCTACATCTATTAATCAAGCTCCTACTATTGCTTTTCAATCTACTGATAATCCTATTAATCCTCCAATAGAACCTATGAAGGATCCAGTAATTACTCCTAGTTCTCAACATATTTCAAGCAAGGAAAAATGTAATCAATCTGCTAATGAACGTTGTAAGAAGTGTCATGCTCAAGCTAAAGCTCATAATTTTGTTCTTCAAAATTCTTTAACTTCTTTTGATAAGCCTATGCATGATGTGTTGGAAGAAGTTGTTGCTAATAATGATGTTAAAATGCAAGATTATGATGATTCTATTTGTATCTTAGATCCTCATTTGATTAATCTAGATGAAGAATATACTCTTGATGATTTTAATGATGAATATGAGACTATTGACATTGACATTGATTTACCTAATATGATTTCATCACAATTAACACTTACACCTAGTATTGAACATTATGATTCTCAAGAGGATCCTTGTTTGGAACTGGCTATCATTCCTACTATGTTGGATATAGTCCCTCTTGCAAGTTACCCACCTTCCCTAAATGATATAGAATGAGATGGAGAGAGTAGGTGATGCACTTGATTGGCTTGTCCTTCATGGTAGCCTTTGTTGTGTGTTTGTCTGTAGTATTGTGCTTCTCCTATGATGTGTTTGCTAAATGTTTTTAGATTCTTTTATAAGACCCTTTTTACTTTGTTGGTACAAGGTGATAAAGGAATTGAACCTATTGTACAATTCATATATATGTATCTCTATTCTTCCATATTTTGTTTCATGTTATGTTGTACCTGTGGTATTGTTCATAAATATTTCCTTGTGTAATCTGCTTGGATCTGCGACTTGGTAGCATTGATTCTTTTTGGTCTCTAGGTCATGGTCTGAAAAGATTCTTCTTCATGTCTCTTATGTCATCTTTCCTCCATTATGATTTTAGTTCTACTTTCTTTGGGGAATGATGTCAATTCATTTGCAATAATATCATATATATATATATATATATATATATATATATATATATATATATATATATATATATATATATATATATATATATATATATATATATATATATATATATATATATATATAATCTTATGATCATACTGACCCCACGGTAGGTAGATCCCTTATGTGTTCTCTGTATGTTTATGTGGTATTTCCCTTGATTTATCTTCATTTGGGGGCATCTTGTAGTGGAAACATAATCAGTTGAGTTTTTTATGTTTCCGTTAAAGTCATTTCTCCTATTAAAGTGTTAGCAATGACTTTAACATAGGGGCATATGCTCTGCTCACCTATTTTACACACACACTTTTCGATATACATATATTATTTTTCAAGATACTTTTTTCCCTTTATGGATTAGTGACTAATCCTTAAAGCATATATTTTTATTTAGGATCTCTTGATCCCTCCAGTTTCAAATTTTGATCCCTTAAGGTCGAAGGTGTCCTTAAGATTGGATCTCTTTTATTTTGGTTTTACTCTTGTGGAATAGAATATTCTTGAGGGTGAATCCTTGATGGGTTGACTAGTGAGTAGCCACATTTACTAGGCGGTTAAATTCCATCTTTCCAATTGCATTGTTTCCTTGTGTGGTTCACAATGGGACATAAGTTCTCATTGGGTGAGATAATCACACCCTCTTCTTTCTCTTTTCTAGAGATGTCTCTCTTATTGTGATCTTGGAGTTGATGAAGACTTGAGTCCCTGGGGGCTTGCGGATTTATTTGTCCCTTTGATTTCAATAAGATTATCTTTTCATTATGATCTCCTTTACCAAGAGTTTGCATCGATTCCATACTCTTGCTAAAGTGGGGGCTTAATGTATCATCTTAAAATGGAAGCACTTTCTTGTTAAGAGAGTTTATCCCTTCGAGTAAGTGTTTTGGGGTCATGTCAAGCACCTTGAATAGGTCTTTGCATGGATCTATATTTTTCCCCCTGTTCTACTTCTCTCTCCATCTATTTCTAGCCTTTTTCTAGCACCCAATCTTGAGAATTTGAGATCTGAGACCTCAGGGTCAAGGTTGATCTCCTAGGTCAAGGTTGACCTCAACTCTGACCTAGGGCAAAGTTGACCTTGACCCTGACCCTGGGTCCAATTTTCAAGTTCTGGAGGTTTCGGGATATCAGGCTTCAGAAAGTTTTATTTTTCCACTTCCGGGTTGGCTGTTTTGGATTTCAGAATGGTAAACTCTTAAATTGCATTTAATCTAAGTCTATTTCTAAGGGTTAAGGTTAATTTGGATTTAATTCTCCAATGTCAACCTCTCTAGAAGTTTGTGCCTTGGATCACTATAAAAGGAAGTGTTCCTCCTCTCATTTTCACCAAGTAATTTCATGACCAAGAAATCTAGCTCTCAAGAAAAATCAAGCAATCATCAAACAAGAAATAAGGAGAAGGAAATCATTCAAGCATTCATCCATCTTCAAGAATTCAAGATCCAATTCATCAAGGAGATCCATTAGTAGTCATTGAAGGATTCAAGCTCTATGGAGCCCTCTTGTTGAAGATTTCTTCATCCACATTCATCCAAGCCTCTTCCTATTCCAAGATCCATTCAAGATTGGTGTTGAAGATCTAATGCCATTGATTTGAGACATCCTACATACAATTATACATTCATTTGGAGCATCCCTACTTGTGGATTCAAGGATTTGAATCCTCCACAAGGATTTCAACATAAGAAAGGTGAATAGTTCCATTTACTTTGTTTATATATTGCAATTTCATTTACATTTCAAGGTTGATTCCAAATTGGGGTTTGACCAAGGCAAATCCCCCCATCCAAACAAAAAGAATCATTTTTCTTGCAAGTATAGGTACAGGACAATGAATTTCAATTCAGATCTGGATACCCTTTTCAGTGAACTTTCAAGATCTATGAACATCATTTTCATGGGAGCTGTTTTGGGTCAAGGTTGACCTTCAGTGAGGGGTAAGATTATGCCCCGTTATCTGGGTTAGGATCGAAATCCCTCTGTAAGACAAAATGTTTTATGGGTTTTCTCTACCTCGGCATTTCTAGTCCATAGTAGGTTGTAGAATTCCTTGAAACTATGCACAGACATCAGAAATTAGTCTTTTCTAGATTTTCCCTATTTTGAGGTTAGTATTTATCTTCTATTCATTTAAGATTTCAAGAACATAGTTTCTATAGCAAAGTATAATATTTTCTCCTTTCTTCATATTCTCCATAGTTTGATTCATTTGTGTATTGATCACTTCTTTTTGATTAATCAATTTGGATCTCTCCTTTTGGAAATTTGGATTAGGGATAGATCTTATATTTCCCCCATTCCTCACATAAATCTAATAACGATATACTTTGTAAAGGGTAAGGATAGATCCCCCCTACATCTTTACCACATCATAGTAACTAACATGATAAGTATAGTGTCAAGACTAGTTGACATCAATCACAACATATTGACTGATTTAATCATCTTACATATCATTTCAGTACTCAGTGATCTCTAATCATAGTTCTTTAGTTCATCTCAGATATTGAATCAGTTTTAGTTCATCAATGTCTCCCTTTGCCATTGATGGAAACACAAGAAATATGAAAATATGGCATACCCATACCAAACATGTATTCTACAACTATGTAAGTAAATTCTATAGCTCGGTAAGCTCTCCCTAGCTTGATATTTAATATGTTTAATCACTAAAAAACATAATAGCATTACATATAGACTCTCCCTGTAGATTTGATATTTTCAGTTCTCAGATTCTTGTTCTTAGTAAAAAATATTCAAACTCTCTCCCTTTCTCTAATCTCTCTCCTTATGATTTTTCATTACATTTTCATATCCAAACTCTCTCCCTTTGACAAAATGCCAAATAAAATAGCTCTAAATAGACAAGTAATTCTCTATTTTTTGGTGCATATTAGTTAGTCAGGTACCTTCAATGTATAGGTAAACAAATTTATGTTCCAGTCTCTACAATCTTTCACAACCTTAGACAAAATCCAAAGTGTGAGCTATGTGCATCAACATGAATGATCTTCTGATAAGTATAGGTTGATGCAACCTTTTGATCACCTCAATGACTGATAGATAGGGGACAGACCCCAAGTCTAGTGCTCAAATATTCAAATGTGTCCTTCGGTAATGGTTTAGTAAAGATATTAGCAAGTTGTTCCTTAGATGTTACAAATTCTAGTTTCACTTGCTTCTCTTGAACTTGTTCCCTCAAGTAGTAATACTTAATAGATATGTGATTTGTTTTAGAATGCATCACTGGATTCTTTGAAATGTTTATAGCACTAGTATTATTACAATATATAATCACTGGCTCAATGATTACCTCATTCTTTCCTTCCAACACTTGTTTGATCCAAGCAATATTAGAACAATTTGTAGCAGAAACAACATACTCTACTTTAGCATTAGACTAAGAGATACATATTTGTTTCTTTCTTATCCATGTCACAAGCCTATCTCCTAAAAAGAATACTCCATCGGTTGTGCTCTTCTGGTCATCTATGTTTCCAGCCCAATCTACATCGGTGTAAACTATTAGTTCAAATTTTCCTTCCTTAGAATACCATAAACCATGTTCTTTAGTCTTCTTCAAGTATCTTATAATTCTTTTAACTACAACCATATGTGAATCTTTAGGATTGGTAGAAAATCTTGCCACAATCCTAACTACTTGTGCAATATCAAGCCTACCGTGTACAACATACATAAATTTCCCAATCATATATTGGTACAATGTTTGATTTACCTTTGTAGGTTCATCATCCTTTGTAAATTTACATCTAGTGACCATTGGTGTTACTACTAGTTTAGAATCCTCCATGCCAAAAGTTTTCAATACTTCTTTAATGTATTTTGATTGTGTGATGAAAATCCCATCATTTTGTTGTATAATCTACAAACCTAGAAAGAATTTAATCTCTCCAAACATTGAAATCTCAAATTCCTTTCTCATTTCATCAGCAAAAAAGTTGCAA
This sequence comes from Chamaecyparis obtusa, assembly GCA_027943335.1. Classification (NCBI taxonomy): domain Eukaryota; kingdom Viridiplantae; phylum Streptophyta; class Pinopsida; order Cupressales; family Cupressaceae; genus Chamaecyparis; species Chamaecyparis obtusa. The sequence goes on along the minus strand of BSBK01006152.1, from coordinate 2,416,275 downwards.
ATTTGGTCTTTTCCACCAAAGATTATATCATCAACAAATATTGCAGCAATCAAAATGTTATCATCAAAATCTCCTTTCATATACATATTACTATTTTCACTAGTTCTTACAAAGCCAATACTAATAAGATAAGCATGTAGTCTTTCATACCATACCCTCGATGCTTGTTTCAGTCCATATAAAGCTTTGTGCATTCTATAGACCATGTCTTTCTGATCAGGATCAACAAACCCTTCTGGTTGTTCTATGTAGACCTCCTCTTCAAGAATTCCATTCAGAAAAGTTGATTTCACATCCATTTGATATACCTTGAATCCCTTATGTGTAGCATAAGCAAGTAATATTTGAACTCCTTCAAGTCTTGCAATAGGTTTAAAGGTTTCCCCATAATTTATAACTTCTTCTTGTGCACATCCCTTGCAAAAAAGTCTTTCCTTATTCCTTGTAACTTCTCCATTCTCATTCAACTTATTCTTGAAAATCTACTTAGTACCAATAACATTTTTATCTTTCATTCTAGGTACCAATGTTCGTGTCTTACTCTTTTCAATTTGTTCAATTTATTCATTCATAGCATTTATCCTTTCCTAATTTTCAAGTGCATCCCTAATATTCTTTGGTTCAAAATCAAAAACCAGGCATGTGTTTTGTCTTAACTTACTTCAGGTCATCATGCTAGCTTGCTTATCTCCAAATATTTTATTCTTTAGATGGTGTCTTCTAACAAATTTTTCTAGCACTTTTTCTCTCCTCTGTTCATCATTTAGTTCAGGTTCATTTCCCTGCTCTGTAGCTTCTTCTTGATTCTTGGTTTGCATTTGTTGACCATCGGTAGCATTTTCCTAATGCTCGATAGACTCATCCTATGGCTTTGGTAGATATTATGGATCTTCAACATAAGTGAACCTACCATAGTCTTTTGGTTCCTTCATGATTTCTTCATCATTCTTTTCAACAAACTCATCAACTCTTACATTAGCACTTTCAATCATCTTATTAGTAACCTTATTCAAACATTTGTAAGCTTTACTCTTAGTAGAATAACCTAAGAATAAACTTTCATCACCTTTGGAGTCAAATTTACCAATCCTATCATCTTTCAAAATATAACACTTACTACCAAAGATTTTGAAATAACTTACACTCGGTGTGTATCCAAACCATAACTCGTAAGGTGTCTTGTTTGTGTCTTCAATTGAACTTAGTTTAGGACATATACTACAGTGCTAACTACTTCTCTCTAGTACATTTGTGCAACATTCTTCTCAATCATCAAGGTTCTAGCACAATCAACAATTGATTAGTTCCTTCTTTTAGTAATTTCATTCTGTTGTGGTGTTCTTGGTGCAGAAGCCTACATTTTGATTCCATGCTCATTACAAAACTAGTTAGTGAATTCATCAGAAATAAACTCATCTCCTCTATTAGACCTAAGGCATTTCAATACTTTCTTGGTTTCTTTTTCAACTTTATCTTTATACCACTTGAACAATTTGAATGCCTCATATTTTTCTTTCAAGAACATAACAGTCATCAATCTAGTATAGTCATCAACAAATAAAATAAAGTAGCTATCACCATAGTAGCTTTCAGTTCTCATAGGACCACATAAGTCAGTGTGAACTAACTCCAAAATTCCTTTAGATGAATAGAATAGTCCTTTTGAAACTAGATTTGGTCATCTTTCCTTTCTGACATTGATGGCACATAACATGATCAGGTTTTGCAAGTTTAGGCAATCCCCTAACTTTTCTCTTTCTACTAATCTTAATCATGTTATCAAAATTTACATGGAATAACCTCTTATGTCATTACCATGCGTCTTCATTTTTCACTAGTAAACAAGAAGTCTCAGCATTGTCAAGATAGATTAAATTACCTTTTGATTGTCCTCCAGTGCCACCAAGTATTACATTTTCATTATAAATTTTCACCTTCTTGATCTCAAATGTAACTCGATGACCTGAGTTATTCAGTTGTGCTACACTCAACAAATTGTAGTTAAGTCCTTTTAGCTAGTATGTATTATCACATCTAATTCTATCATTCAACAAGATTGATCCTTTTCCTTTTACCATACATGGTGTATCATTTCCCATTTTTACTAACCCTCCATTATAATGCTCAAGATGTTAAAACTTATCTTCATCACTAGTCATGTGATGTGTACAACAACTATCTATGATCCAAGTATCATTCTTACTAACTTTAGAGATAAGTGTTGTTTCTAGATACCTTTCCTCTTCTTCTGAATCATCTTTTATTGGAAAAAATACTACCTCAACATCATCATATATGTCGGTGTCAGTATCATCATCATCATCAAAAAAATAAAAAGCCTTCTTACCTTTATCTTTGTAATCTCAGTTGTCTCTATTGTACTCTCAGTTTCCTCTATTATTCTAGTTTTTATTCCTTCTGCAAAATTTTCCATCACTAGCTCGGTCTTTGTCTTCTTCTTTCTTGTTAGGACACCTAGCAACAATATGGCCAACTTCTTTACAATTAAAACAAGCTAAAGGTAACTTTCCCTTATATCTTTAACTTTTTGTAGTCTTTGGACCATTAGAGCTTCAATTTCATCAAGCTCCTCATTAGTGTTACTATCATTTTCATTCTTTATATTATGCTTATTGCTAGATTTACCAATCTTAAGAGATGATAGAAAAGAAGATTCAACACTTAGTACAACACTATTATCAAAATTATTCAGCTCAAAAGTTGTTAACTTTCCAATCAGAATATCAAGAGTAAGAGTGCTATTAGGTGCAGACCTCATTTCATGAATATCAGATATTCTTATTTCATAGACATGTAACAAGGTTCTCAGTATCTTACTTATCATAGTCTCTTCATCAATAATTCCTCCAGCTCCTCAAATAGCATTGACTACCTCTTTGATTTGGTTTGATTATTGTGTGATTTTCTCTCCTTCCTTCATCTTCATGTCATCAAATTGGCCTCTCAAGCTTTTAGCTCTGGCTCTCATCACATTCACATCACCACCATGAACTAGAGAAATTTTATCCCACATCTTCTTCGATGTAGTGTAATCTTTGACATCCTTAAATTCAGCATCAGATAGAGTAGCAACAATCTCTATCATAGTAATGTTGTGTTCATGTCTATCTTTCAGTTGATCAAGGGTTAGAGGTCCAACATTCGGTTGTATGTAGCCATTTTTTAGTAAAGGTATTGTATAATCTCTAATTTTAGATATGTTAAGTCTTATCCGGCTTTTCCATGTAGTAAAGTGGTCCTTGTTCAACTTTGACACTTCCCTCTTATACATCTTGTGATCTTTGTGCTCAAGTCCTTAAAAATTTCTTCCAAGCAACCAATATGATCTAATAACAATTATTAGAATAACTAAGAGGGGGGTGAATCATTTAGATCAGTTATCCTATAGTCCTAAATCCAAAGATGTACCTTATAAAACAATTCAACCAAAATATGTAGCTCAATAACATATAATTTCAATTTGTCTGTTTACTTTACCGATTACCAGTAAATATCCAAATGTGATTACTGACTAAATTAATTATGAAGTATAGAAAAACAATCATAACAAGTAACGCGTAACACAATGAATTAATGTGGAAACCCTGTTAAGGGAAAAACCACCTGGGACTGGTAAACCAAAATAATTCACTCTTTTGAAGTGAGCTTGGTGAAGATCCAACCCTATTAAAGGTTACAATACACACTATTAAGAGTGACCTGGTTAGAGGATTTATCACTTACCGTTAACTTTTGACTAGCATTCACTATGGGGTCAACAAGATAATACTTTACATTCAATAGAATGTCATAGGGTAGAACATAAGAATGTCAAGTCTACTTGGTTAAGAGATTTTCTAAATCAATGGTTAAACTGATACAGTAATGATTTGATTCAATTATAACTTAATTGTAGATACTCAGATCTATGCTAAGCCCTTAGAAATAATCCTCTGATCATTAAAAAATTAACTTCCTTCAATACTTCAACTTTCACTCGGTAAATGATTCTCTGACGCTTGATAAAACTCTATAGCTTAGTTCTTCAATAACCAGTTTGATCAAGCATGCATGAAAATAATCTTCACGTGAATTCTCTGCAGCCTCCTTCTTTCAGCATAGTTTCAATAATGAAACTTGTGTCTCTTATATAGATAGGTAAAATAATTTCATATCAACCATTAGATTTTTCTGCTTAATCTCCTTCATCCATTTTGTCACTTAAACCTTCCTTGATAGATGTGTTCATAACACATTTCAATCTCATCCTTTAGAACATCTTGAAATTTTGTCAGTCGTGGATATCATAAAAAATTTCATCCTTAAGCTCAAAATCATAACAATATCTAGCTCATCATATTTAGTTAGCTAATCTTATCATTTAATGTTTTCATCCATACTCGGTTAATATAGAAATATGTTGCTGATAACTAGTTAGACTACCTCGATTAATACTATCACTTGGTATACATTGCACTTGCTCAGTGTATACATAAATCTTTAATTACCGACCACATTGACTTGTTCAATTTCAAATATCTTCTTCAAGATACATTAATGTAACATGCTCAAGTCAACAATATATAGTAATAGCCTCATCAAATAAGCTACCCAATGTTTACCTTTTCCTTCTCTATCATATTCATCTTTTCCTCATGCAAAAATCTTGATTCTTCATCTTTTCTTCTTCAACAGATGTTCAGATGTTTGTAACTAACATCATAAGTATAGTGTCAAGACTAATTGACATCAATGACAACATATTGACCGATTTAATCATCTTACATATCATTTTAGTACTCAGTGATCTCTAATAACAGTTCTTCAGTTCATCTCAGATATTCAATCAATTGTAGTTCTTGTAGTTCATCACATTAATGTTGTGTTTTATATATATGTTTTTGGTCATTTGTGAGCTACTGATATTTTGATCTAGTGTATAGGAAATTGACCATGGAATTAAAATGAGGGGAAATCAAAGATGGATGTATGTGAAAATCATGTTGAGCCAAGGTTAACTCTAAAGGGAGAAATAAACTCATTGTTATGTGCTAATGTTGTAAAAGTAATGTTTGAATGTATTATTATTATTATTGTGTTTATTTTAATTTATGTTTATGTCTACTTGGCATGCCATGTGTGTAGTAAATTTTTATGACTTTATGTCATGTCAATTGACACATGTGTATGTGAGTTGTTGTAATGTCCCCTCCACGTAACCCATAAGGAATCGGGTCTTTAACCCAAAATTAAAACTAACAATTTTTTTTCTAACACTCTAACATTTGATTACTACATTCACAAGTACATTCCTTAAGGTTCCCTTATTGATTTCATTTACCAAAGTAAAATCATTGTATCAAATTGAATCTCATTTCCTTACATTTTAGAATATAGGAGAAAGGTAAGAAAATAACATTTCATTCATAACCATAACTTTACTTCCTATTTTGTTTTCATTCCTTTTACCTATGCATTGAATAACTTACTCCTTCCAATTTAAATTAAGATATTTATTTCATTCCTCATCCAAACCAATTGTATTAATGAGCTAATTAAATTGACTTATCTAATACACTAAATACATTTATTATTTCCTCTTTCATTGTTTGCACTATCAACACATAAATACACTTTCCATTTGAAGTCCTTACTTTTCTTTTTTTCCATTTCAAGGACCTGAATCAAATATTTAACCTTCCATTTCTTACAATCTTAAACCATCCATTGAATCATTTATAACATTGTATACATCTAGTTATGGATTGAGATTTAAACCTAGTCTTTAATAACCTTTCAACATACACATAGGACCACACATTCAAGAATATTAGAGAAGAAACTACTTTCAATAACATTACATGTTTTCCTCTCCCTTATTTTTCACCTAGAGATACCCTTCAACCATTCCATATATTAAACCAAGTTTCCCTTCAGAAGTTAACATCTATTAGTAATTTGCATTACAAGTATTTGCATAGAACCATTACTTTCATTTCAAAAATCACCAAAGAGATAGGATAGGAATCACTTAAACATAATCCTTAATTGATTTACCAATATTCAATCCCCCTATTTAAATTCCTAGATCTACCCTTCCCATATACATAACTTTCTTCCTTCCATTTACAAACATGATTAGAATTACAGTTACTACACATGGCCCGAAGGCATATAGAGAGAAAATTACATCAAGTTTCCCAAGGGATTACAATACATCTTTACATATTGATTATAAAAGATAGAGATACATGATACAAGAACAAAAACTTCTC